>OY992532.1:72906302-73506302 GCA_963921185.1 Dasysyrphus tricinctus | reverse complement strand
TAAAGATCACATCCATTTTTTGAACCTCCTTTTAATTCTAACTCCAACTTAAAACTTCCATTTTATGAGAAAGCTTCTTTGCCGGTTCTTAGAGGATAGTGATTCCATACATGCTCAATTTTAAGAAAAAAAAAATACACAAACATATGCACATATATTATTTATTATATGCACAATAGGCTTTTGATTCCTTTTTTAATAATTTTTGATAGTTCAGCTGATCCTTAATAACGCATTCTACTTTTTATTATTATTATATAGTCATTATTATATATTTAATTAAGTAGAATTAGTTATAATCTGTTAATACTTCTTGAGTTATTGTATCTTATTTTTACTTGCGATTATAGGTACTATAAGGCAAGTTTTGGATTCGTGCAAAAAAAAAATTTTGAGATAACAATCAAACATGATATTACGATGATAGAGAACACCAAAAAAGTGGGTGGCAAAATTCTGTCTGTCTGTCTGTCTGTCTGTCTGTCTGTCTGTCTGTTTGTCTACAGCCTAAACGTCTCGATCGATTTTCTTCAAACTTGGTACTTAGTGGTTTTTGGTGATTCTGCCGACATGTTTTTTTCATTTTTTTTTTAGAACCAAAAATAACGGTACCTGTCATACATTTTTTTTTGGCAAATTTACATAATCGTATTTTTCTCAAAAACGGCTCGACAACTTTTCTTAAAAAAAATTCAATAAATTTATTTTAGTAAAGGCTTTCTTTGGGTGGAAAACCATTTTTAAAAAATGGTTATTAATGGTACCTCCCAAGGAACCATTTTTTTTATTTTTGATTTTCTGCAAAACGGTACGACCGATTTCAATTATTTTTTTTACACAGAAGCTTCCAAAACATATAAATAGTTTTATGTACCAAAATTTTTGAAAAAATGTTTATTGGATTTTTAAAAAATTTTTCAAATTTTTTTTTTGAAAATCAAATATTTCGAAAACGACGTGATCGATTTGTTTGAAACTCGATATTTAAGACTTTTTTAGTACTTTCTAAAATATTTTTAGAAAAAATTTTACATTTATGAAAAAATAACGGTACCTTTCATACAAAAGTTAAAAAACCGCAAAGGAAAATATTTTTTGCTTAAAAACGACTCCTACGATTTTGATTAAACTTTTCGTATATACTAAAATTAGTACGATCTACTACCAAAAATTATAAAATTTTACACTTTGCAACTATTAATAGTACCTGTCATAGAACGTATTTTTTTATTTTGAATTTTCTCGTTATCGGCTGAACGGATTTAGATGATTTTTTTTATATACAAATTTCAGATAAAATCAAATAATATTGCATATCAAAATTTTCAAAAAAAAAGTTTTTGGATTTTTAAAAAAAGTTTCAAACTTTTTTTTTGAAAATTCGATATCTCAAAAACGGGTTGACAATTTTTTTTCAAATTTTGTTTTTATATACACATAAATATATAGCTTAAATCTGCATACCAAAATTTTTTCTTAAAAATGTTTTAAGAATTTTATATATAAAAAATTAATTTAAAAAAAAAACCGCTCCAACGATTTTAAATTTTTTTTTCCCATACAATCATATTCCATCATGAATTAAAATCTTTTTTCACCTCAAACTGTCAAAAGAGTTGTTTTAGCTAATTTAAATGCCGTATTTCATGCTTTTCTACATTTTTCTCTCATAATTTCCATGTTTGTATATACAATTTTCTTAAACTCGCAGTGTCTTGAACATAAGAGCAAGTACGTGCGACCCAGTCGTGCATTTTATTTTTTCTCAAATAAGGTCCTTTTTATATATAATTTTTATATATAATTTTGTAAGTAGTTCTAGTCATACATTTAATTATGGCCACCTAGAGCCATGAAGTGAACATATGTCGGGAGCAAACATATGACAGAAAATAGATTTAATTATATAATTAATCAAAATGTAAAATTTAATGTTCATTGAATAACATTTCTTGTAAAGCTTAAGCTTATCCAGATATAATTATTAAAGTCGGTTATCATGAATTCAAAATAATGTAATCATAAACAAATCAATGTAATAATGTCTCAATAAAAACAAAATGAAATGAAATGAAATGTTGAAAGTTTGTGTTTTAAAACTTAATTTATTAACAAAAGTTCATATTTTCATTGAAAATGTTAATTTTCTTGTAATTCACAACAATTTGCACATTCTCAACTACCAATACTTTTATTAATAATTGGGTTGTTAACTATGAAATTATGGTTGTTAACTCACAATAAGGATGGTTGTTTCAAAGGCTGTGAATGCCATCAGTAATCTGTGGTTCACAAATTAAAATTATTTCGATACCTGAGTTTAAACGTAAACTTAAGTGGCAGTTGATTGCACATAGGCTTCGAAGCTATGGGAACCTCATTGACGTAACAGGTCCCAGGACCTTAATACCTACGTAACCTGAGTTTAAGGTCAATTTGAACAAAAATAATATATTTTTCGAAAAGTTTACTGTCCACCTTATGGACAAATAAAAGTCCCTTATTATTGTGAATTTCCTACATCAACCTATTTTCATATTGATAAACTTGTTGTATACTGTATACCTACTTTACTGGGCACAAAACTTCTCAGCAGTTTTCCTTTTCATAGACAGCCCTCATGCTCATGAAAAATTTGCGTAAATTGTGTGAAAAGGTACCTTTAGTTATTTTCTTTTTATTTGTTATAAAGTTGTTTATTTGGTATGTGAAAGAAGAATTTAAAATTCAAACTAAAGCAATTGGAGGGGAGTTTGTGGTTATAAAGGTGAAGGAAGCCATCAGACTAATATACATACAATTACCTAAAGTAGGATTGATTCGTTTAAAAATACCACAGAACAACGAATTTTTCCATTTTCTACAAAAGGAGAATGGCCTTGAGCATATTGTTAGAAAACTTCTACGAGCAAATTTCTTGAGTGCTTTTGAACCTTTATCACTTTTAGGCAGACTAATGCCCAGTTGCACCAAAATTCACTAAAAGCGGTTTTTGCTAAAATGGAGTTAAAATTTATCGGACTGATAAATTTATTTGGGTTGCACCAATCTCTTTCGTGCATTTTTTAGCTAAAATGCAGTTCATGAACCACCCCTGGATTTTATCATATGTTTATTAAACTGAACGAAAAAAATTAACCAGTGCAAGTGAGATAGCAATAAGGAAAATGTGAATACACAATAAACAGAAACAAGGTATTCTCATTAGATACCTACAGCCAATGCGCCATCTTGGTGTTTTTTTTATTATTATTTATTATTTTCTTTTTTTTTCAGAGAAATTATGAAACTATTGAAATAGATACCAACTAACACTAATATTTTTTCGACACACTCTTGGAAATTATGAACAAATATTTTAAAGCGACGTCATCGTATTCAGAAAATGGATTTCTCTGTGAACCTGAACAACTCTTCGACTTCTCGCCATTTGATGAACATACGATGCCCAGTCTATAATTTTTTCTGGAATAATTTATTTATTTAAGTAGTGAATTATAAAAAGGAAACAAAATGCCTTCACCTGTTGTTTTCGTTATTTTAATTTGGAATAAGCAATATTCCGTCAAATAAAATTGAATTATTTTGTTTGTAGGTAGTTAGATATGTTCGTTTAAACTTGCTTTTAAAATTTATCTGGAGGAAAATGGAACTTTAGTTTATTGATTCGTTTATTGGCCTGTTAGATTTAGAATTGGTTGGTGCAACCGATAAATGTCATTTTAAAATTAAACGAAGCAATAAATATTTAAAAGAGGTCGGTGCAACTGGCCATAAGATATTCAATTCTATTTTAAAATAAAAAAAAATGGATTAAATGAAATTTCGGAAAACTCAACTTCGTGTGGCAAAAAAAAAGAGAACTTAAATATAATTTAGCCTCAAAAATGTTTCAGCTTTGCTCATCAAATGTATTGGAAATTTTTCTCAATTTCTCAAACAGCTGGTGTGATGGTTTGCTATACCTAGTCCTTGTTTACTTATTATAATCAAAAATTCTTAAAGCCAATTAAATTGACATCAAACATAAATACAACATTGTTTTCTCTTCGATAAACTCTGAGAATTACATAATTTGATTACAAGGAATCAGGTGTCTGGGCTGAGCATACACTTGCAGGCAAATTGATATTCCAAATCAATATAGAATCTGGATCATTGTATACATACATCCCTAATCATGCAAACCTAGACAGTACATATTTGATTTTCGCCTTTCTGCCATAGAAAAGGCATACTCTGCTCGAAAGCCGGTGGCTAAGAACACGATATTGTAATATTAATCATAGAGAGCCATTATTGTAGAAAAGGATGTAGGTATATAGTTAAATATATGTAATGGAATTTACTCGCGTTTATAAATGTATGTAAAAATAATACCGAATAAAATAGATTGATGCCGTTGCTAGCTATAGTATAAAATAGAATCCTTGTAGGTACTTTATACACTTCTTGCCATTGGCTTAAATTATCCTTGCCACGCAACATAAATGGCAGATATTGGGATCAGATGTGGTGAGGGCCAAGTTATCTGTGGTTGTAAGTTAAAGTTGAATATTTTTCTTGCGATAATGGAAATATTGCCCATATATTTGTCGGGAGTAGGTATACGAAGGAAAGTTCCTCCTCTCTCTTAGGTTACTATATTATGTAGACGCATGTACAACATATGTATATATATGTATTGCTTGAAGGAAGACCAAAATAAATAAAAGAGATGAAGAAAAAGAGGATTCATTACCCTCAAATTGAGATATTTGAACATGTGGTATCTTTCATACCAAACTTATGGCAAAACGAGGGCAATCTGAATAGGTATGTTTGTGTGTGTTGAAAAACGTTTATTATGAACATGGGATATCAAATGTTGCGACTTCCTTAACATTCCCCCGAGGTCCTTTTTATTGAAGGCCAGAATATTCCAACTACAGCTTGATTTAACTTTAAGTTATGAAGCATTTTATTTTTTTTTTTTTTATTTTTATTACTATAGAGACACAGACTTTATGTTAGAATTTATTGCAAAAGATTTGTAGGTAAACGTACTTAAAAATTTATTATGCAGGTTTTAGTTTCGAAAAATGAGAAATCCTTTTCATGAACATAAATATAATTTTTATTAGGTTTTACTTCTGATTTGAGGAAAATTTGACACAACTATGAAAGAGAAATAAAATGCACGACTGGATCGCACGTACTTGCTCTTATGTTCAAGTTGTGTGGAACTTAAGAACTTTAAAAAATATTCAAGTAATTATAGAAAAAGTATAAAAAAGCATTTAAATCGTTCTTTTAATTGTTTAAACAGCCTGACAGCCTAGAGCGCAAAAAAAGTATGCCATTTGATTACTTAAAAAAATATCAATATATGCAAAAAAAAATTTAAAATCGTTGGAGCCGTTTTCTTAAAAATAAATTTTTTATATATAAAATTTTTGTAACATTTTTCAAAAAAAAATTTGGTATGCCAATTTTGAGTATATATTAATATACATTTTAAACTGAAGTTTGAAAACAATTCATCAACCAGTTTTTGAAATATTGAATTTTCAAAAAAAAATTTTGAATCTTTTTTTAAAAATCCAAAATTTATTTTTTCAAAAATTTTGGTATGCAGTCCTATTTATATTCTAACAAAGCTTTTGTGCAAACAAATTTATTGAAATCGGATCAGCGGTTAATGAGAAAACCAAAAATCAAAAAAACCGTTATATGACAGGTACCGTTAATAAATGATTTTGGTGATTTTTTTTCTTACTTAAAGGTATATCATATCTACAATAATACACTGATTTTTTTTTATCAAAATCGTTGGAGCCGTTTTTGAGATAAATAAGCTTTTCCTTGACGGTTGTATGGCAAGTACCGTTATTTTTTAAGCAAAAAAAAAAATTTCAATTTCCCCTCTGGAGAGTTACAAAAAAACCTTAAGTTCAAAATTTGAAGAAAATCGCTTCAGTGGTTTAGGCTGTAGGTTGAGGTACGGACAGACAGACAGACAGACAGACAGAATTGTGCCACCCACTTTTTTCGTGTTCTCTATCATCGTAATGTCATGTTTGATTGTTATCTCGAAATTTTTTTTTGCACGAATCCAAAACTTGCCCTATATCGCAAGTAAAAATAAAATGCACGACTGGGTCGCACGTACTTGCTCTTATGTTCAAGACACTGCGAGTTTAAGAAAATTGTATATACAAACATGAATATAATGAGAGAAAATTGTAGAGAAGCATGAAATACGACATTTAAATTAGCTAAAACAACTCTTTTGACAGTTTAAGGTGAAAAAAAAGTATGCCATCTTAATTCATGATGGAATATGATTGTATAGGAAAAAAATTTTAAAATCGTTGGAGTGTTTTTTTTTTTAAATTATTTTTTTATATATAAAATTCTTAAAATATTTTCAAGAACAAATTTTGGTATGCAGATTTAAACTATATATTTATGTGTTGATATGCACTATTATTTCATCTTATTTGAAATTTGTATATAAAAAATTAATTTAAGTCCGTTAAGCTGATAACGAGAAAACTCAAAATAAAAAAATACGTTCCATGACAGGTACTAATAATAGTTGCTATGTGTAAAATTTTATAATTTTTGATGGTAAATCGTACTAATTTTAGTATATGAAAAAAGTTTAATCAAAATCGTTGGAGTCGTTTTCAAGCAAAAAAATATTTTCCTTTGCGGTTTTTTCACTTTTGTATGGAAGGTACCGTTATTTTTTCATAAATGTAAAATTTTTTCTAAAAATATTTTAGAGAGTACTAAAAAAGTCTTAAATATCGAGTTTCAAAAAAATCT
Organism: Dasysyrphus tricinctus; assembly: GCA_963921185.1. Taxonomy (NCBI): domain Eukaryota; kingdom Metazoa; phylum Arthropoda; class Insecta; order Diptera; family Syrphidae; genus Dasysyrphus; species Dasysyrphus tricinctus. The sequence continues at coordinate 73,499,489 of OY992532.1, read as the reverse complement.
ATAATGCCGTTTTCGAAATATTTGATTTTCAAAAAAAAAATTTGAAATATTTTTTAAAAATCCAAAAAATATTTTTTTCAAAAATGTTGGTACACAAAACTATTAAAATTTTTTGGAAGCTTCTGTATAAAAAATATAATTGAAATCGGTCATACCATTTTGAAGAAAATCAAAAATTAAAAAAATGGTTCCTTGGGAGGTACCATTAATAACCGTTTTTGAAAAATGGTTTTCCACCCAAAGAAAGCCTTTACTAAAATAAATTTATTGAATTTTTTTTAAGAAAAGTTGTCGAGCCGTTTTTGAGAAAAATACGATTATGTAAATTTGCCAAAAAAAAATGTATGACAGGTACCGTTATTTTTGGTTCTAAAAAAAAAATGAAAAAAACGTGTCGGCAGAATCACCAAAAACCACTAAATACCAAGTTTGAAGAAAATCGATCGAGCCGTTTAGGCTGTAGATGAAAAGACAGACAGACAAGTGCCACCCACTTTTTTGGTGTTCTCTATCATCGTAATATCATGTTTGATTGTTATCTTAAAATTTTTTTTGCACGAATCCAAAACTTGCCTTATAGTACCTAGTATAATCGCAAGTAAAAATTGTATGGCAGATGGCAGGTCCGTGCTTTTGGTTAAAAAAAGTGAAAAAATATATGAGGGGAGTGACCAAAAACCACTATATACCAAGTGTAAAGAAAATCCTTCCTGCTGCTTAGGCTGTTGCCGAAGGAACGAACACAAAGATATAATTATTATTTGTGTTTTTTTCCCTGCCGGAATGGGCTTGGACGAAAAAAACGACGTCGGGGCTAAGCAATTTACATGTTAAATGCAACAAAAACAAACCGCGATCGGGCTTAGCAAAGCCCAGAGAATTTTCGGGGCTTAACTTTAGCCCAGATAAAACTGTGTTACCGCATAAATTTCATACTTGTTATCGATAGTTTGTATGGAAACTCCAATTTTGTTTCTGTTATGGCGTCGCTAAACTCCGAAGTTGTGTTTTCTCCAAGCCCATTTGGGCAAGGAAAAGAACACCTTGACCTTGAGAAAGCTTAAGCTTTTATTAAAAGTTATCTAGGGCTGACCAATTTCTGGGACCACTTGACCTTTTCTGACCTATTAGATGGCATTTTTTTTTAATCAAATATCCCTCATAATGAGGTGCCAAAGGTCCACAGCCTTGTATTGTGTACCAAAATTTGATAAAACATTCATTTTTTTGAGTTAAAAAAATATACACATGTGACATATGTAGGTAGAACTCGGTAGATTTTTTTGAAACTGGGTACCTAACGGTTTTAACACTCTTAAAATAATAAATGTTAAATTTTATAAAAAAAATAATAAATATTAAAAACCGTTAAGAACATTAATGCTAGGCTGAATCCCACGGACTTGCTCTTATGTTCAAGACACTGACAGCCAAATTCAAAAAACGTGAAACAGCAAAAGGTTATCCTTATTCCATGGATTATGTGCAAAATATTACTAATAAAACAAAATTTCTGCTATGTGACGTTTACTATATGCTAAACCACCGAAACAGATGGTTTAGCGAAGAAATAAGCAGCAGAATCTTTTAACTTGCCATATTACGTACTATATGGCAAGTTATGCATTCGTAAAAAAAATATAGAACTCGAGATTTTGATCAAACTTGTCATTACGATGATAGGGAAGACGAAAAAAGTGAGTCTCACAATGCTGTCTGTCTGTCTGTCCGTTGAGCTACAGCCTAAACGGCTCAATCGATTTTCTTCAAACTTGGTACATATCGTTTTTTGGTCATACCACCGAACCTACAGGCTCTCAAGTTTTTGGCAAATTAAACCCCGAATTTTGTAGTATGTAAGAAATAGATAAATTTAACTATAAGGGATGAAAATAAAAATCTGAAAAAATTAGGGAATTTTGTTTTCTTCATTTAGAGCCGATTTAGACCCATCCAAATATAAAGACTCAAAAAAAAAACATATAACGACCAACTTAATGTAGATATGTTTTTTCTTCTTAGCACGGCAGTATTAGAATAGAAATCTAGTTTTTGAAATTTTGAATGAGTCTGCCCCGTCCTGATCAAAATCCTTCGTACGCCCTTGCTTTAATGTCAAAACTGAAGCATATCTATTGGGTACAAAATAAGTACATACATTTTTGCCTCTTAAAAACAAAAAATAAGCGCAAACATCAATGATTTCCATGGCCTCAATTTAAAGTTAAATTTTTCTTAATCACAGACATTTGCCACACATTGTTGAACTTTAAAAATCATTGAACCCTTTCTTGAGAAGACCTTTCATAAGAAATCAGAACAGTTTTTCTTTGTGAAAAGATGAAAATGATTTCCAACAGAAGGGTTCTTCTACCCATAGAGAGAGTAGTTTGAGCAAAATAAAAAACATAAAACCACGAAAAATTTTGTATCGAAATCAACCTATAAATGTCAATTTTTCATACAGAATCAGATTGGAGGAGGAGACGACAATGAGTTTTCACAGCCTGTGTCTATAAACACCATGCTCTGATGCCAAAGCCCAGCCATATTGAACTAGTTCCTGTCGCACATCAAAGGAAATGCAATTTTGTGCGATTTTGCTCTTCATCCTTTGTTGGATAATAAATCATTGTCCTTGTGCATTGAGGAGATAATACGATGTCCAATGGATGGAACAAATTGATGACCCATTCCATTGGATTTTAATTAATTTGCACTTTTCAAGCAAGGAGACAAACATACATCTTGCCAGAGCTATGAAATTAATTTTCCTTTATTTACAAATGCACAGGACCAAGAGATTAATATCAGCTTTTGTTGTATCCCTTTTTTTTACTCAGCTTTATTTTTATTTTTCTGTGATTCCTATATCTCAAGCGTGCTTAATACCTATTTGAAGTAATAATTCTTCCGAACCGAACTGCTGTCACCGTCACAGTTAGACTAAAACAATAGATGCCAATTTGGTTAATGTGTTTTTCTGGGTGGAATAGAATCAAACGCACCGCGCCGGCCGGATTGACCTCTTATTTTTTTGTCCATCAGCATTCATGACCATTCAAATGAGAAATCGATCGATGGTAGTTAACGAACAGAAATTCAAAAAAAAATAATGAAATAAAATTATAAGGTGGCACATTTTAATGGATGATGGTGTCGCTGTTATGGGTTTAATTTTGTCACGCTATTGAATTTATGACTTTTTTTCTTGGCAAAAGGAGGAGGAATTTATCCTGATTTGGTTGGACTCGCATGCGTGATCTTATCAAATTTCAAATCAAAAGACTCATTCGGTAGTCAAACAAATGATTTCCGGCACATTTGTGTTCTTTTTTTTAACGAAGCGCAAAAGTAATTAAAGCATTTTTCATTCGGGAAAATTTATCATAAAATATTTTTTTCTGTTTGGTATTTCTGTCGCATGAGGTATTAACGTTCTATGATAGAATATCATTTCAATACCTTCATTATTTCGTTTTATCTCACGTTATGATTATATGATACCGAAGCGGGAATAGGCTAGGCATTAATTTTGGGCTCGTAGTTAAAATTCCACAAAAAATAATAATAAATCTTCAACTGCTTAGTTAGATGTCACACACCAATATTATCTTCTCTTTAGAATAAAATATTCACTAAAATATGAAACCTTGAAAATCGGATTCTTAGCAATATAAATGTGGTTCGTATGCAATTATTATTAACGTGATTAGTTTTGAAGCAGTAGGTAGGTTTTTAGGTTTCAGATCGATGTAATAGAGTGGAAAAAACGTCCATAAATCATCCAACTTCTTTAAGGCACCTCTAGCTTTGTTAATTTTTTTTTTGTATTTCGGGTGGATGGAGTCCTTTTGTGTACGAACATTAGTCCACAATTTAGAATTAGAAGCAAATACATTGAATTTCTGAATAATTATTTTTCTTCAACTAAAAATTGTAGCAACTTAACGAACATTTTTCTGAAAAATTTTCTCTTCAATATGTATCTTACAATTTATACAATTTTATCGTTTTAAATTAAGGGCTTTCAGGAAAACTTAAAAACGAACTGTCAAAATGTTCCCTCTAGGAAAACACTTTGAACAATTATGTGCTTAGGAAGTTTGAATATAAATTGCATCAATACCTCAGGCATAAAAGTGAGGTACAGACAAATATGGAATTGTGGGACCCACTTTTAATACCTATCTGCTGAATTATCATTTATCTTAAGTTCAATTAAAATGTAATCGAGTTCATTCACTTTGCTCTAAAGCAATTTTGCATATCTGCATCTACATTCTACATACATACATACATACAGCATACACAAATTGAACAAAAAAAAATTAAATTTAAAAATTCTAGCGTATCAAAAGTTCAGGTTTATGACAACCGTTTCGGGGAAGCTTTGCAAAGTGACAATTCCCCTAATAATTGCTTTGTTCCGCACTTGGAACGTGATGATTCAAAAAAATGCAGATAGAACGGGAATTTCAGGCAGGATATCAAACTCATAAGCCCCAGCGTGAACAGAAGCACGGAATTTTCTTTCAAATTGCAGGATATTGCGAGAATTGCATTCAAAATTTGTGTCAGGTTCTAGGAGGTGAGCTTCTGCTATTCACAAATAGATGTATAGATATAATACTATCGCACATCATACAGGCTATGACTGTAGAAATGCATCACGAATACGAATAAATTTGATTTTTTTTGCTTGTTTCATGAGTCAGGATATATCTCTCCAAAGGATATACCCACAACAAAAAAAATATCTATTATTATTCTTTTTTTTTTGTATTTTCCTTTTTCCACATAACACAAAAATGTTCTATTTGATTTGTAGTGAATGCATTGTTTTTCTTCTTCAATTGGAATTAATGTCAAGTGGTGGGACGAATATATGTAGGTATTATATTTGGCGTTTGAAATGTTTCAAAATATGCCATTCGCATTTGGATTTTATTTAACTACAATTTTTTCCAGTATCGCTTTAATAGTTTATGATTATTTTTTTTCTGTGGATATGCATCATCCACTTTAATTAGATCAGATTTAAAATGACATCGTCAGTTAAAATTCAGCTAGATTTTGATTCGAATATACAACTTTAAATATAAAAAAGACACAGAATAAACACACACACAGAAAGAAACCCATGTTATTTCAAAAACAGAAGCCAATTTCCTCAACGTAAGTTTGAAGCATTAGTTTATTAAACCTTAATTGTTAAAGTTGTTTCAAAAAATATTAAGTGATGCTGCAAGCATAGCAATTTTCCTCCTTAAGACAAGATAGTTCAATTTAAAAAATAATTATGGACAATACTAATTAATGAATCACAATTATAAAAAGAAATAGATTTTCACTTCGAATTTATATGAGAAGAGCCCCATCTATGTAGAGATAACATCCTTGGTTTATTTTTATATATTTATATTGGTAGATGTGAAAAACCCAATGTAAAAACTTCTAATTAGCTGCAACAAACCGGCTGATGTTAATTCCAGTAAAAAAGTGTAAACAAAATTAAAATTAAAATTTATTTTGGGATTATTTATTTGACAACAAAAACCTTGAATTCTTTTGATTTCTATAATAATTTACATTAAATAATTTTATCACCTTCATCATCAAAATCCAACAGAAATAAATATGGGTTGGCCATGATACCAAACCAAACGAAACTTTTGTAACTATCGTCTTATGCCATGATTTCACCAAAGGTTTATCTCAGTTTAGATTAAATAAATCTTTTTGGTGTTTCCACCGCACAAAAAGATTTAAAAAAAGATTAAATTTGACAGCACCTTCAAAAATGCAAATGGCGTTTCAATTTTTCTTATGAAGTACGAATGAGACAGAATATTTCCTTTGTGAATAACTGAATTCAGCCATGAATGAATCCTTCAGCGCCATAGAAGAATAGGTTAGTTCGATTTGTAAAAGTTTTTGTCCTAGGAAGATTAAACTAGATTAATTTCAAATCTTCAAGATTTACGAAATATATTTGTATGGTAAAATCTTCGAGATTTAAAGAAGATTTGAAGTAAATATTATTAAATCTCAGATTAGCGTTAGATGGAAATATAGCATCAGGCCAGTCAACGAAGAAAAAATAAATGCAATAAATCATGCTCTCCGGGTTATTATTTTTATGTGGTAGGGGTGACTCCCAGATATAACATACTAAAAGTCCCAAGCCCAGGGCCACGAGCTTAAGGCAGGAGGGGGAAGACGGTTTGGTAAAAGTTCCCTTTTTTTAATTTTTCGTGAATATTTTGAAAACTAAGCAGTATCGTCAAATTCGAAAAATTTCGTCTCGGTCTTGGTCTCGGCCTCGGTCTCGGTCTCGGTCGCGGTCTCGGTCTCAGTCTCGGTCTCGTAACTCAGCCTCGTCTCGGTTTCGGTCTTGGAATTTGTATTGGTATTGGTATCGGTATCGGTATCAGTATCGGTCTCGTCTGGTTTCGGTCTGGTCTCACGACTTGGTTGTATGTTCTTGACCTTGTAGATGAATTCTCTTTGTATTTCTAAGATTCAATAAAAAAAAATCATAAAATATGCAGACCTAACTTAAAAAAAGGTCATCTCGGATGGATCTAAATTGGCTACAAATGAAGAAAAAACAATCCCAAATTTTGCAGATTTTTATTTTCATCCCCTATAGTCGCTGCAGGAGTAAACTAAATAGCCGTCCCCTTAATTTTGCATACTAAGAAATTTGCGTAAAATCTGCCAAAAATTCAGAGCATGTAGGTGGGAAGTAGACAAGAGAAAATGCTACCGGAGTGGTAAATATCTCCCCCCGCTTGAACGGGAGGGTCAATTTAATAAAATAATTGCATACAATAGAAAAAATTACTTAAAAAATTACGGCAATACTTACAGTTATGTTTTGTAGCATTTTTGAAAGCTTCATTTAGAGATTATTTAGGCCCATCCCAATAAAAAAAACTCAAAAAAACCCATATGAGGACCACCCTAATGTAGATAAGCTTTTTCTTCGTAGCACGGCAGTATATTAGAATAGAAATCTACTTTTTCAAATTTTGAATGAGTCTGCCCCCCCTGATCGAAATCCTGCGTGTGTGTGCATAAAGTTAAAGAATGATGTTAAAGTTAATACAAAATTTTTCAAACAACTTGATAGTTAATTAAACAAAACAAAATTTAGTAATGGGTATCTACTATAGCATTTATGCATATTTTCTTGTGCTAATTTTATAATTTTGATTTTTCTACCCATGCGAAGCCGGTGCGGGCCAGCTAGTAATATAAGAATTTTTTATAAAATGGGATGCCACGCCACCTGAACAGAAAATTTCAATTTTTGTCCTTCTAATTACTTTAAGTCCTACTGATCTGCCAATTTTCATAGTTCTACAACAACCGGAAGTGATCCATATAATTTATAAGCATTTTAAAAAAGTGGGTGGATGCCACGCCTCTTGAATAGAAAATTGTAGATTTTCTATTTTTTTTCCTTTTTATGCCCCACAAGGTTTCAAGTTTTTAAGATATAAGGAAGTGCTCCATAATTTTGTATTATCAGTCAGTGAGTCAGTAATTCAGTCAGTAACGGTTTTTGGGATTTTTGAAGTCCTATATCTTGGGAATTACAAATGCGATAGAGTTGAAATTTGGTGAGCCACCTGTTTTTGTTGTTTTCAGTTCAGCAAATACTGCGAATTTGAAGTTTTTGATTTTATTGGTAGGTACTGAAGTTAGGGGGAGTTGAAGGAGGTTGAAGACTGAATTTGATCCTGTTAAAAGGGTGTAAATAGTGTCACGAACTTGGCTGGGCACTACCGTGCCCTTTGATAACGCCAAAAAATAACTATTCATAACAAAACCATTTTTCGTGTTTTTTTTTGAAGAAGTATCTTCCGTTCTTTTTGAATTTCTTAAAAACCAGGTAAGATTGATGCATTTTGTTTTCAATATTTGACTAAGAATTGATAAGAGCTTTAAAAATTAGAATAAAATGGAGGCACTTAATTTGGTGACATTTTGAAAAAATCAACTTGAATAAAAAAAAACACATTTTTTTCAAAAATATTGGGCAAATTTAGCAACGAGTTAAATATTTCAGTGAAATGAACCATAATGATATGGATCCCAAATAATAAACCATACATGGAAAATTATACCAGATTATAAGAGGAAAAAGATCTTTTATCAATTTATTTTAGTGTTTTTTGAAGATCTTTGTTATTAGAGTTCGTATTGATATGAAACAATAATATTTCTATAGCCTTATGCTCTTGTTTTTAGATTTGTTTGCAAATAATTTTTCTTGCAGCAGGTACTGTTATTGCTATATTGCCAATATCTCAGAAAATAATGACGTCACAAATTTGGAAAAGTTTTCCACAAGATTTTTTTAAGATTTTGAAGAAGAAATTTTTGTTTAGGTACCTTTCACCTATAGGCCGTGTGCCAATTGCGTTAAAATCCTGGTTAAATTTGATCCCATGGCTAAATTTTGACATTACTGAGGTGAATATAGACTTCAAAATTTAACCTGCTCAGGAGCTCGTTAAAATTTTAGTCGGTGGTTAATTTTTGACATGTCTAAGGGCGCGTTCGGCTGCGTATCTTAAGCGATCCGGATTTGTTTGTGTTGTTGTAAACCCTTATAAAAAAACAGCTGAGGGAGATGAATGTAAATAAATATTTTATTTTGCTATCAAGAAGTCATGAATCCTATCGGGAAAGATGAAAAATGGAAAAAAAAACTAAAATTAAATGAAAGGATTAAGAAATATAGACAAAAACAAAGACAAAATTTAAGTATGCACTCAAGAAGAAGTTTGAATAACTTGAGATAAATCCTTCATAATTTAAAAGAATCAATAAAATTTATTGAAAATACTTTTTCAGATGATTCATTCATTTTGCAAACTGATATGTTTGTGAACTATCATTACTGAGAAAAATGCAACAACAAAACTAATGGGAAGTGAATGTAAAAAAAAAAATCCCATTTAATCCAATTGACACAGCAAAAACCTTAAATTTTACTCACCCCTATAAAAAGGGAAAACATTTAACTGGGATCAAATTTAACCAGAATTTTAACGCAATTGGCACACGGCCTAAAGGTGAAAGGTACCTAAACAAAAATTTCTTCTTCAAAATCTTAAAAAAATCTTGTGGAAAACTTTTCCAAATTTGTGACGTCATTATTTTCTGAGATATTGGCAATATAGCAATAACAGTACCTGCTGCAAGAAAAATTATTTGCAAACAAATCTAAAAACAAGAGCATAAGGCTATAGAAATATTATTGTTTCATATCAATACGAACTCTAATAACAAAGATCTTCAAAAAACACTAGTTTGAAAAAAAAGTACTAAGAAATTACTTTTTGTGGTTTTTTGTAACAGCAGTATTAGTAAAAAACTGGTATCCGCTCCCTAACACACGTGTTAACTGGCACACGGATAGACAACTTGTACGCTTGATAACTTTTCTTATTAAAAAAGATATGATATCTTTCCAGTATTTATCACTTCACCAAATTCACCACTTTATCAAATTATGGTGATTTTCTAATACATGTGTCACATGCATGCACTGCCTTACGAAGTGTATACTGGTAGTAGTAAACGGTGCTATCATACGCCAGCGTGTATGTGTGAAGAAGTTATCCCTTCATTATACGTGGAATCTGGCTAGTTAAAGTTATCCGTACGTTAACACACGTCACAGACTATTACGCATTTGTTAATAAGAATTACTAGTTAACAGATGTATAAACTCTAGCACGTTGTTATCCGCGGTTTATTAATATGGGGGTAAATCTTTTGTTTATTTGCTGGCATTGCTAATTAGATTTGGAGACTTTTAAAGCACCAATATTCTTCAATATTCTTGTACATTTTGAAATTGATTCACCAAACGGGTTTTCCTCACCAATTTCTCACAAGCCAATTAAAAGAACAAATCGTGTTGTTCCTAAACATTGTCCAGTCGTCATCAAAATGACAATAGATCCACAATTCCCGTAGACTTTTTTCACAGTAATGCATTATATTATATACTAGCTGACCCGGCCCGGCTCCGCCCGGGTAGACAAACATTTCGAAAACAAATTAACAAAACAAATTTTTTATTAAGTGTCCTCGATTAATCGAATTCCGGATAATCGAGATTCGACTATATATATTTTTTTTTTTTGTTAGAACCAAATTTCATGATTGATTGATTTCTTTCAAACTCAATTGATTTTTTTTTTTTTTTACATAGAACAGATACCCAGGCGTGCTTCTGCACCTTTTTGGCAAAACGCAAGACCGAATTAAAAAAAATCACCAAAAACACTCTCAATACCAAAGATTACCTGAAAAGAATCATCCAAATAGGTCAAGCGATTCTTGAGCTACGCTGTGACTCCATTGGCAATTTTTGAGGCAATTGCAATTGGAATAGGAATGGCAATTTATTGCTTGGGTGGGCATTTTTATTGCCAGGCAATTTAAATTATAAAATGTGTGTATAGAAATATTTGACTGCAAATGTAGTCAAATGCTGTTCAAATCCCCTGTTTTTAATAAAATTTAATTTTTATTAACTATATTTTGTCATCTGCGTTCTCATATTCTGCGATTTAATTGAAAAAATCAATACAGAAGCCATTCACAATCACGGGGAATCCCATTTTTCCTCAATTTATTGCCTTGAAGATGGAAATCAATAATTGCCTTTCATCTTTTAGGCAATATTGCCATTGCCATTGATAAAGCTTCTCCATTACCATTATTAAAGGCAATAGCAATGAGTGAGGCAATTTATTGCCTCAAATATTGCCAGTGGAGCCGCTGGGTTAAGGCGTGATAAAGGGAAATATGGATTCATTTTTATGTATAGAATTAGTTTAAGGGTGCAAAATTTTAAAAATTCAAAATTCCGATTGAACCCCGTTTGGGATGAAAACTATTTTTTATCCCAAAATCATTATTACACCGAAATTTCTTTTGAAAAATACTGAGAGAAAAGTATATCACAATACCAAATCTCGGCCGCACTGTGCACCGCCGCCGCCGTTATGCTGTTCTGTCCTTCAAAATGCAAGGAAATTTATTTTAATAAAATGAAGATCAGCTTTGGATTTTTCGTAGTCCATTTAATTCAAGTCGTGTTGATAGACGTATGAAGGGAATAATAGTTGTGTTTTTTCCATGTCCAAATAAAATTGTGTTAAAAAACGACAACAAACACTGAAAAAAAAATCGATCATTGAAACAATGAACGGCTTACATTGACCACTTTTTCATTGCGGCAATATAAAAAACATTGCGACAATGAAAAAACTCGATGAATTTTTTTTGTCCAAAATACACTTTTCATTGCTTCAATGAAACCACGTTCATTGATTGACTTTCATACAAAAGTTGAAGAAAAATTTTAATGAACCGATTTCAATGACAATTTTCATAGCTCAATGATCTTTTTCATTGAGTTTTAAATGACTTTTTCAATGAAAGTAGGACATTGAACAATGAAAATTTGTTCATTGAAATTGCTCTTCCATTTTTAATTTCTCGCAATTAATTTTCGAACGCGATTTTTATAATTTTCAACAAATAAATGTACCTAATCCAAGAAAATTCGAATTTTCATTCATTTTATGTATTTATACAATTTTACTATGTATTAGTCAATACATATATATGTATATATATATTTATATATATATGTTTTTACATATATTTAAAATATATAAATATAAATATACCGCACTTATTGCATAGATTTTTAATAATAATTTCGTTGAGCCAATGAAAAATGTTCATTAAATTTTATTCATATGTACTAAAGAAAAATTAAAATGAACTTTTTTCATTGGCTCAACGAAACTATTATTGAATCTATGTAACAACGTGGTGTATTTATATGATGGTATATTTATATTCATATATATATATTTGTATGAATATAAATATGACGGACGTTGTTACATAGATTTAATAATAATTTCGTTGAGCCAATGAAAGACTTCATTTAATTTTATTCATTTTTACGAAAAATTTTAATGAACTTTTTTCATTGACTCAAAGAAATTATTATTAAATCTATGTAACAACGTGTTATATTTACATACTATATATATGAACATTTTAATGATCTTTTTTCATTGGCTCAACGAAATTATTAATAAATCTATGTAACAACGTGGTATATTTATATTCATATATATATATTTATATGAGTATTAATATGACGCACGTTGTTACATAAATTTAATAATAATTTCGTTGAGCCAATGAAAAACTTCATTAAATTTAATTCATTTTAACGAAAAATTTTAATGACCTTTTTTCATTGACTCAAAGAAATTATTATTAAATCTATGTAACAACGTGTTATATTTACATATTATATATATGAAAATTTTAATGATCTTTTTTCATTGGCTCAACGAAATTATTATTAAATCTATGTAACAACGCGGTATATGAATATTCATATAAATATATTTGTATGAGTATTAATATAACGCACGTTATTTAATAGATTTAATAATAATTTCGTTGAGCCAATGAAAAACTTCATTAAATTTTATTCATTTAAACGAAAAATTTTAATGAACTTTTTTCATTGACACAAAGAAATTATTATTAAATCTATGTAACAACGTGTTATATTTACATATTATATATATGAACATTTTAATGATCTTTTTTCATTGGCTCAACGAAATTATTATTAAATCTATGTAACAACGTGGTATATGAATATTCATATAAATATATTTGTATGAGTATTAATATAACGCACGTTATTTAATAGATTTAATAATAATTTCGTTGAGCCAATGAAAAACTTCATTAAATTTTATTCAATTAAACGAAAAATTTTAATGAACTTTTTTCATTGACTCAAAGAAATTATTATTAAATCTATGTAACAACGTGTTATATTTACATATTATATATATGAAAATTTTAATGATCTTTTTTCATTGGCTCAACAGAATTATTATTAAATCTATGTAACAACGTGGTATATGAATATTCATATAAATATATTTGTATGAGTATTAATATAACGCACGTTATTTAATAGATTTAATAATAATTTCGTTGAGCCAATGAAAAACTTCATTAAATTTTATTCAATTAAACGAAAAATTTTAATGAACTTTTTTCATTGACTCAAAGAAATTATTATTAAATCTATGTAACAACGTGTTATATTTACATATTATATATATGAAAATTTTAATGATCTTTTTTCATTGGCTCAACGAAATTATTAATAAATCTATGTGACAACGTTTTATTCGAGGTACTGCCTCTTGCGAGGAACTGACAGATCCTCCAAGAGTATACTTGTCATGAAAAAGTGCATCTCATTTAGCCGTTCGGACTCGGCAAAAAACTGTAGGTCCCCTCCACTCCTGCCAACAAAACACGCACACAGGAATGGTTGTGAGTTGTAAGTCACTAGGCCCTGGTTCTCCATGAGCTGTTGCGCCACCCAATTTATTTTTTTATGTGACAACGTGGTATATTTATATTCATATATATATTTTTGTATGAGTATTAATATAACGCACGTTATTTAATAGATTTAATAATAATTTCGTTGAGCCAATGAAAAACTTCATTAAATTTTATTCATTTTACCGAAAAATTTTAATGAATTTTCTTCACTGACTCAACGAAATTATTATTAAATCTATGCACAACGTGATGTATTTACATTATTTACATATAAAATATATATGAAAAATTTAAAGGATTATATGAAAAATCGACTTTTATCTTTAAACGCGATTTGCGGCTAAACTAGAAGGGCTAGGCCTATCAAAGTTGACACTTTTAAACTTGACCTGCGGCTAAACTAAACAACCTAGCGACTTCAAAAATGCATATTCGTGTTCTAGGAAGTGCCAGGTTTAACAAAATCAAAAAAAAGTTGGTAAAAAAAAGTTGTTTTCCAAAACTTAAAAAAAAAATTTTTTCAGATTTTCGGCTAAACTTTGCGTCCTAGCGACCCAATGAATGCATATTCGTAATCTAGGAAGTACCACCTATCAATTGATGCATCGCATTATATGAAAAATTGACTTTTATCTTTAAACACGATTTGCGGCTAAACTAGACGTGCTAGGCCCATCAAAGTTGACACCTTTAAACTTAACTTGCGGCTTAACTAAGCAACTTAGCGACTTCGAAAATGCATTTTCGTAATCTCGGAAGTGCCAAAGCAAAAAAAAGTTGGTAAGAAAGTTTCTACGAAAGTTTTCAAAAAAAATATATAAATTTTTGTTGTCAAATCTACACAATAGGGCAGGCAGCTTAAAAATATACATAATTTTATACCCGAATGAAAATAGTGTGTTCAAAACATTACTTTTCGCGCAAGAACTGTATACCTACTTAGCTTTAGCTTCGTTTATTTAATACTTTTGCAGTTTCTACACAAATCAAAAATATTTTCAAAGTTTGAAAGATGTTCCCTGTTTGTTCTTTTTTCTTATGCCTTTCCTATACAGTTACCGATGGCTTTTCCTATAAAAAAGCATCATGTCAAACGAAAAATTGTATGTGAGAATGTATTTAAACTTATAACGCAAAGTATTAATAATATCATGGACAAAAAATTGGGAAACAACATACAAAAATAATTCAGAGTTGCTGAACCCGTGTAAACATAGCTTTATATTGCATATATATCTTGATAATCCCAGAACGTTTCTGTTCAATGAATAATAAAGTATTGGTTGGCGCCATTTTGAAATATGGCATCAAAATGACCTGCGCACATCTATTTGCATTGAAACAACGCAGATCATCATTGGCATGACGTAACAATTTACATTGATTTCATATGACGCCGTTTCGTTCCATTCTCACTGCAGCCAATCAAAAACAGCGCGGTTAATTCTGCATTGAGACAATGTATGTCTGCATTGTCATAATGCAATCATTGCATAGGAATAGGATGCGGCTTTGTTTCAATCTCACTGATTATTTAAAGATAAGATCACATTAGCTCTGATTTTGCTTTTTAAGTTCTTCCAGAAAATTAAGCTTGATGAGCAAAATATTATGGACATTTAAGTAAATGTAGCACATCAAAGTCTTTTAATCAAAATTCTTGCATACTATTATGCTTGCTGGGAGTAAAACCCAATATTATGGAAGTTAAATAATTGTGTTAATTTATACTTTTGCAGTTTCTACACAATCAAAAATATTTTCAATGCTTGAAAATGTCCCCTGTTTGTCCTGTTTTCTTTATGCCTTTCCTATACAGCTACCGTTCGCATTTACATTGCGGCTTAACTAAGCGACCTAGCGACTTCAAAAATGCATATTCATGGTCTAGGAACAACCACCATTCAATTAATACATCGCATTATATGAAAAATCGACTTTTATCTTTAAACGCGATTTGCGGCTAAACTAGACGTGCTAGGCCTATCAAAGTTGACACTTTTAAACTTGACCTGCGGCTAAACTAAACAACCTAGCGACTTCAAAAATGCATATTCGTGTTC
This sequence comes from Dasysyrphus tricinctus, assembly GCA_963921185.1. NCBI lineage: Eukaryota > Metazoa > Arthropoda > Insecta > Diptera > Syrphidae > Dasysyrphus > Dasysyrphus tricinctus. The sequence continues at coordinate 73,483,986 of OY992532.1, read as the reverse complement.
TAGGAAGTGCCAGGTTTAACAAAATCAAAAAAAAGTTGGTAAAAAAAAGTTGTTTTCCAAAACTTAAAAAAAATTTTTTTTCAGATTTTCGGCTAAACTTAGCGTCCTAGCGACCCAATGAATGCATATTCGTAATCTAGGAAGTACCACCTATCAATTGATGCATCGCATTATATGAAAAATTGACTTTTATCTTTAAACACGATTTGCGGCTAAACTAGACGTGCTAGGCCCATCAAAGTTGACACCTTTAAACTTGACTTGCGGCTTAACTAAGCAACTTAGCGACTTCGAAAATGCATTTTCGTAATCTCGGAAGTGCCAAAGCAAAAAAAAGTTGGTAAGAAAGTTTCTACCAAAGTTTTCAAAAAAAAATATATAAATTTTTGTTGTCAAATCTACACAATAGGGCAGGCAGCTTAAAAATATACATAATTTTATACCCGAATGAAAATAGTGTGTTCAAAACATTACTTTTCGCGCAAGAACTGTATACCTACTTAGCTTTAGCTTCGTTTATTTAATACTTTTGCAGTTTCTACACAAATCAAAAATATTTTCAAAGTTTGAAAGATGTTCCCTGTTTGTTCTTTTTTCTTATGCCTTTCCTATACAGTTACCGATGGCTTTTCCTATAAAAAAGCATCATGTCAAACGAAAAATTGTATGTGAGAATGTATTTAAACTTATAACGCAAAGTATTAATAATATCATGGACAAAAAATTGGGAAACAACATACAAAAATAATTCAGAGTTGCTGAACCCGTGTAAACATAGCTTTATATTGCATATATATCTTGATAATCCCAGAACGTTTCTGTTCAATGAATAATAAAGTATTGGTTGGCGCCATTTTGAAATATGGCATCAAAATGACCTGCGCACATCTATTTGCATTGAAACAACGCAGATCATCATTGGCATGACGTAACAATTTACATTGATTTCATATGACGCCGTTTCGTTCCATTCTCACTGCAGCCAATCAAAAACAGCGCGGTTAATTCTGCATTGAGACAATGTATGTCTGCATTGTCATAATGCAATCATTGCATAGGAATAGGATGCGGCTTTGTTTCAATCTCACTGATTATTTAAAGATAAGATCACATTAGCTCTGATTTTGCTTTTTAAGTTCTTCCAGAAAATTAAGCTTGATGAGCAAAATATTATGGACATTTAAGTAAATGTAGCACATCAAAGTCTTTTAATCAAAATTCTTGCATACTATTATGCTTGCTGGGAGTAAAACCCAATATTATGGAAGTTAAATAATTGTGTTAATTTATACTTTTGCAGTTTCTACACAATCAAAAATATTTTCAATGCTTGAAAATGTCCCCTGTTTGTCCTATTTTCTTATGCCTTTCCTATACAGCTACCGTTCGCATTTACATTGCGGCTTAACTAAGCGACCTAGCGACTTCAAAAATGCATATTCATGGTCTAGGAACAACCACCATTCAATTAATACATCGCATTATATGAAAAATCGACTTTTATCTTTAAACGCGATTTGCGGCTAAACTAGACGTGCTTGGCCTATCAAAGTTGACACTTTTAAACTTGACCTGCGGCTAAACTAAACAACCTAGCGACTTCAAAAATGCATATTCGTGTTCTAGGAAGTGCCAGGTTTAACAAAATCAAAAAAAAGTTGGTAAAAAAAAGTTGTTTTCCAAAACTTAAAAAATTTTTTTTTTCAGATTTTCGGCTAAACTTAGCGTCCTAGCGACCCAATGAATGCATATTCGTAATCTAGGAAGTACCACCTATCAATTGATGCATCGCATTATATGAAAAATTGACTTTTATCTTTAAACACGATTTGCGGCTAAACTAGACGTGCTAGGCCCATCAAAGTTGACACCTTTAAACTTGACTTGCGGCTTAACTAAGCAACTTAGCGACTTCGAAAATGCATTTTCGTAATCTCGGAAGTGCCAAAGCAAAAAAAAGTTGGTAAGAAAGTTTCTACCAAAGTTTTCAAAAAAAATATATAAATTTTTGTTGTCAAATCTACACAATAGGGCAGGCAGCTTAAAAATATACATAATTTTATACCCGAATGAAAATAGTGTGTTCAAAACATTACTTTTCGCGCAAGAACTGTATACCTACTTAGCTTTAGCTTCGTTTATTTAATACTTTTGCAGTTTCTACACAAATCAAAAATATTTTCAAAGTTTGAAAGATGTTCCCTGTTTGTTCTTTTTTCTTATGCCTTTCCTATACAGTTACCGATGGCTTTTCCTATAAAAAAGCATCATGTCAAACGAAAAATTGTATGTGAGAATGTATTTAAACTTATAACGCAAAGTATTAATAATATCATGGACAAAAAATTGGGAAACAACATACAAAAATAATTCAGAGTTGCTGAACCCGTGTAAACATAGCTTTATATTGCATATATATCTTGATAATCCCAGAACGTTTCTGTTCAATGAATAATAAAGTATTGGTTGGCGCCATTTTGAAATATGGCATCAAAATGACCTGCGCACATCTATTTGCATTGAAACAACGCAGATCATCATTGGCATGACGTAACAATTTACATTGATTTCATATGACGCCGTTTCGTTCCATTCTCACTGCAGCCAATCAAAAACAGCGCGGTTAATTCTGCATTGAGACAATGTATGTCTGCATTGTCATAATGCAATCATTGCATAGGAATAGGATGCGGCTTTGTTTCAATCTCACTGATTATTTAAAGATAAGATCACATTAGCTCTGATTTTGCTTTTTAAGTTCTTCCAGAAAATTAAGCTTGATGAGCAAAATATTATGGACATTTAAGTAAATGTAGCACATCAAAGTCTTTTAATCAAAATTCTTGCATACTATTATGCTTGCTGGGAGTAAAACCCAATATTATGGAAGTTAAATAATTGTGTTAATTTATACTTTTGCAGTTTCTACACAATCAAAAATATTTTCAATGCTTGAAAATGTCCCCTGTTTGTCCTGTTTTCTTATGCCTTTCCTATACAGCTACCGTTTGCATTTACATTGCGGCTTAACTAAGCGACCTAGCGACTTCAAAAATGCATATTCATGGTCTAGGAACAACCACCATTCAATTAATACATCGCATTATATGAAAAATCGACTTTTATCTTTAAACGCGATTTGCGGCTAAACTAGACGTGCTAGGCCTATCAAAGTTGACACTTTTAAACTTGACCTGCGGCTAAACTAAACAACCTAGCGACTTCAAAAATGCATATTCGTGTTCTAGGAAGTGCCAGGTTTAACAAAATCAAAAAAAAGTTGGTAAAAAAAAGTTGTTTTCCAAAACTTAAAAAAAAAATTTTTTCAGATTTTCGGCTAAACTTAGCGTCCTAGCGACCCAATGAATGCATATTCGTAATCTAGGAAGTACCACCTATCAATTGATGCATCGCATTATATGAAAAATTGACTTTTATCTTTAAACACGATTTGCGGCTAAACTAGACGTGCTAGGCCCATCAAAGTTGACACCTTTAAACTTAACTTGCGGCTTAACTAAGCAACTTAGCGACTTCGAAAATGCATTTTCGTAATCTCGGAAGTGCCAAAGCAAAAAAAAGTTGGTAAGAAAGTTTCTACGAAAGTTTTCAAAAAAAATATATAAATTTTTGTTGTCAAATCTACACAATAGGGCAGGCAGCTTAAAAATATACATAATTTTATACCCGAATGAAAATAGTGTGTTCAAAACATTACTTTTCGCGCAAGAACTGTATACCTACTTAGCTTTAGCTTCGTTTATTTAATACTTTTGCAGTTTCTACACAAATCAAAAATATTTTCAAAGTTTGAAAGATGTTCCCTGTTTGTTCTTTTTTCTTATGCCTTTCCTATACAGTTACCGATGGCTTTTCCTATAAAAAAGCATCATGTCAAACGAAAAATTGTATGTGAGAATGTATTTAAACTTATAACGCAAAGTATTAATAATATCATGGACAAAAAATTGGGAAACAACATACAAAAATAATTCAGAGTTGCTGAACCCGTGTAAACATAGCTTTATATTGCATATATATCTTGATAATCCCAGAACGTTTCTGTTCAATGAATAATAAAGTATTGGTTGGCGCCATTTTGAAATATGGCATCAAAATGACCTGCGCACATCTATTTGCATTGAAACAACGCAGATCATCATTGGCATGACGTAACAATTTACATTGATTTCATATGACGCCGTTTCGTTCCATTCTCACTGCAGCCAATCAAAAACAGCGCGGTTAATTCTGCATTGAGACAATGTATGTCTGCATTGTCATAATGCAATCATTGCATAGGAATAGGATGCGGCTTTGTTTCAATCTCACTGATTATTTAAAGATAAGATCACATTAGCTCTGATTTTGCTTTTTAAGTTCTTCCAGAAAATTAAGCTTGATGAGCAAAATATTATGGACATTTAAGTAAATGTAGCACATCAAAGTCTTTTAATCAAAATTCTTGCATACTATTATGCTTGCTGGGAGTAAAACCCAATATTATGGAAGTTAAATAATTGTGTTAATTTATACTTTTGCAGTTTCTACACAATCAAAAATATTTTCAATGCTTGAAAATGTCCCCTGTTTGTCCTGTTTTCTTATGCCTTTCCTATACAGCTACCGTTCGCATTTACATTGCGGCTTAACTAAGCGACCTAGCGACTTCAAAAATGCATATTCATGGTCTAGGAACAACCACCATTCAATTAATACATCGCATTATATGAAAAATCGACTTTTATCTTTAAACGCGATTTGCGGCTAAACTAGACGTGCTAGGCCTATCAAAGTTGACACTTTTAAACTTGACCTGCGGCTAAACTAAACAACCTAGCGACTTCAAAAATGCATATTCGTGTTCTAGGAAGTGCCAGGTTTAACAAAATCAAAAAAAAGTTGGTAAAAAAAAGTTGTTTTCCAAAACTTAAAAAAATTTTTTTTTCAGATTTTCGGCTAAACTTAGCGTCCTAGCGACCCAATGAATGCATATTCGTAATCTAGGAAGTACCACCTATCAATTGATGCATCGCATTATATGAAAAATTGACTTTTATCTTTAAACACGATTTGCGGCTAAACTAGACGTGCTAGGCCCATCAAAGTTGACACCTTTAAACTTGACTTGCGGCTTAACTAAGCAACTTAGCGACTTCGAAAATGCATTTTCGTAATCTCGGAAGTGCCAAAGCAAAAAAAAGTTGGTAAGAAAGTTTCTACCAAAGTTTTCAAAAAAAATATATAAATTTTTGTTGTCAAATCTACACAATAGGGCAGGCAGCTTAAAAATATACATAATTTTATACCCGAATGAAAATAGTGTGTTCAAAACATTACTTTTCGCGCAAGAACTGTATACCTACTTAGCTTTAGCTTCGTTTATTTAATACTTTTGCAGTTTCTACACAAATCAAAAATATTTTCAAAGTTTGAAAGATGTTCCCTGTTTGTTCTTTTTTCTTATGCCTTTCCTATACAGTTACCGATGGCTTTTCCTATAAAAAAGCATCATGTCAAACGAAAAATTGTATGTGAGAATGTATTTAAACTTATAACGCAAAGTATTAATAATATCATGGACAAAAAATTGGGAAACAACATACAAAAATAATTCAGAGTTGCTGAACCCGTGTAAACATAGCTTTATATTGCATATATATCTTGATAATCCCAGAACGTTTCTGTTCAATGAATAATAAAGTATTGGTTGGCGCCATTTTGAAATATGGCATCAAAATGACCTGCGCACATCTATTTGCATTGAAACAACGCAGATCATCATTGGCATGACGTAACAATTTACATTGATTTCATATGACGCCGTTTCGTTCCATTCTCACTGCAGCCAATCAAAAACAGCGCGGTTAATTCTGCATTGAGACAATGTATGTCTGCATTGTCATAATGCAATCATTGCATAGGAATAGGATGCGGCTTTGTTTCAATCTCACTGATTATTTAAAGATAAGATCACATTAGCTCTGATTTTGCTTTTTAAGTTCTTCCAGAAAATTAAGCTTGATGAGCAAAATATTATGGACATTTAAGTAAATGTAGCACATCAAAGTCTTTTAATCAAAATTCTTGCATACTACTATGCTTGCTGGGAGTAAAACCCAATATTATGGAAGTTAAATAATTGTGTTAATTTATACTTTTGCAGTTTCTACACAATCAAAAATATTTTCAATGCTTGAAAATGTCCCCTGTTTGTCCTGTTTTCTTATGCCTTTCCTATACAGCTACCGTTCGCATTTACATTGCGGCTTAACTAAGCGACCTAGCGACTTCAAAAATGCATATTCATGGTCTAGGAACAACCACCATTCAATTAATACATCGCATTATATGAAAAATCGACTTTTATCTTTAAACGCGATTTGCGGCTAAACTAGACGTGCTAGGCCTATCAAAGTTGACACTTTTAAACTTGACCTGCGGCTAAACTAAACAACCTAGCGACTTCAAAAATGCATATTCGTGTTCTAGGAAGTGCCAGGTTTAACAAAATCAAAAAAAAGTTGGTAAAAAAAGTTGTTTTCCAAAACTTAAAAAAAAATTTTTTTCAGATTTTCGGCTAAACTTAGCGTCCTAGCGACCCAATGAATGCATATTCGTAATCTAGGAAGTACCACCTATCAATTGATGCATCGCATTATATGAAAAATTGACTTTTATCTTTAAACACGATTTGCGGCTAAACTAGACGTGCTAGGCCCATCAAAGTTGACACCTTTAAACTTGACTTGCGGCTTAACTAAGCAACTTAGCGACTTCGAAAATGCATTTTCGTAATCTCGGAAGTGCCAAAGCAAAAAAAAGTTGGTAAGAAAGTTTCTACCAAAGTTTTCAAAAAAAATATATAAATTTTTGTTGTCAAATCTACACAATAGGGCAGGCAGCTTAAAAATATACATAATTTTATACCCGAATGAAAATAGTGTGTTCAAAACATTACTTTTCGCGCAAGAACTGTATACCTACTTAGCTTTAGCTTCGTTTATTTAATACTTTTGCAGTTTCTACACAAATCAAAAATATTTTCAAAGTTTGAAAGATGTTCCCTGTTTGTTCTTTTTTCTTATGCCTTTCCTATACAGTTACCGATGGCTTTTCGTATAAAAAAGCATCATGTCAAACAAAAAATTGTATGTGAGAATGTATTTAAACTTATAACACAAAGTATTAATAATAGCTGTGTTTTTTTGCAGGTCCATATGGAGTTTGGTGAAAAAAACGACATCGGGACATTTCAACATTTTTGTTTACCTTTCGCATTGGTCTGCCATTTTGTTTTGAATTGTCTTACCAACAAATATTTGTCATTTCTATATAAATCATCGATAACACAACGATAATCGTAGTACGGCATTACCGTTTTTATCGGGACAAAAGTTAACTCCAGATAATTATCTGGACTTATCTTACTCTATATGGACATAGTTGTTGTTGTATTTAACATGTAAATTGTTTTGCTCTGTTGTCGTTTTTTTCACACAATTTTATTTGGATTGCAAAAAAACACAACTAATATCACGGACAAAAAATTGGGAAACAACATACAAAAATTATTCAGAGTTGCTGAGCCCGTGTAAACATAGCTTTATTATGTGTTTCACAATCTCAAAACGTTCCTCGGCATTGAACTTCTTCGCGCCTCGTGGTTTATTTCTTCCTATTCTTTCAAGTGAAGTGATCCGTAATGTAAAGACGTGTTGTGTTAACGCGAGTGTGAAAAAGTTATATGTAATTAAAAAATAAAAGTGTTTCTTCCTCAATCAATAAAAGGTAAGTGTTTAGGTACATTTAATAACATTTTATAAAAATATGTATTTTAAGTATACCTAATCATTTAAATCTAAGCTTTTTATAATAAGCAAAATATAAAAAAACACCCCTAGCGTCTTTTGATATATATAGATTTCATAATTAAATACGTAAATCGAGCTGTAGTTTCAAAACTACTTGTTTCTTCGCGTTAATTTAAATGGTTTAAAGTTTTGAATTAGATCCTCCTCGTGGTTACAAACTATTTTTTTCAAATTAATAAAGTATAAGAAAAAAAATCGTCCTTTGATACCTATTACATTCATATGAAAATCATAAAATTCATACATAAACCGAGCTGGAGTTTCAAAGCTACTTGCTTTTTCGCATTAATTTTAATGGTTTAATGTCTTGAATTACATCCTATTCGTGATTCCAAAATTCTTTTTTTCAAATAAAAAAAATGTAAAAAAAATTGGTCTTTTGATATAACATTCATATGGATTTTATGATTTTCATAGATAAACCAAAGTATGGTTTCAAAACTACTTGCTTCTTCACATTCATTTAAATCGTTTAAAGTCTTGAATTAGATCCTCTTCGTGGTTACAAACTAGTTTTTTTAAATTAATAAAATATAAAAAAAAATCGTCATTTGAAACCTATTACATTCATATGAAAATCATAAATTTCATACATAAACCAAGCCGTAGTTTCAAAACAATTTGCTTCTTCGCATTAATTTAAATGGTTTAATGTCTTGAATTACATCCTATTCGTGATTCCAAAATTCTTTTTTCAAATAAAAAAAATGTAAAAAAAATTGGTCTTTTGATATAACATTCATATGGATTTTATGATTTTCATAGATAAACCAAGGTGTAGTTTCAAAACTACTTGCTTCTTCACATTCATTTAAATCGTTTAAAGTCTTGAATTAGATCCTCTTCGTGGTTACAAACTATTTTTTTTTTAATTAATAAAATATAAAAAAAAATCGTCCTTTGATACCTATTACATTCATATGAAAATCATAAATTTCATACATAAACCGAGCAGGAGTTTTAAGGCTAATTGCTTCATCGCATTCATTTAAATGGTTCTCAGTATTGAATTGGATCTTCTTTGTAGTATTAACACACTTTTTTTCAAACTAACAAAATATAAAAAAAAAATCGTCTTTGCATATTATATTCATATGAAAATTATATATTTAATAGACAAACCGACTACTGTATACTGAAACCAGAAGTTGCTACGATTGCTGCCCGTGCTAAAGTTCCTTATTAATCAATTAAAGGTAAGTGTTTAAGTATTTTTATTATTTTTATAAAAATATATATTTATAGTAAACCTAATCATAAATCTGAACATTTTTTTATAACAAAATATAAAAAAATCCACCCTTAGCTTCTTTTGATACATATAGGTTTCATGATATCATACACACATCGAGCTGTAGTTTCAAAACTACTTGCTTCTTCGCATTCATTTAAATGGTTTAAGGTCTTGAATTAGATCCTCTTCGTGATTCAAAAATTCTTTTTTCAAATTAACAAAATATAAAAAAATTGGTCTTTTGATATAACATTCATATGGATTTTATGATTTTCATAGATAAACCAAGGTATAGTTTCAAAACTACTTGCTTCTTCACATTCATTTAAATCGTTTAAAGTCTTGAATTAGATCCTCTTTGTGGTTACAAACTATTTTTTTTTAAATTAATAAAATATAAAAAAAAATCGTCCTTTGATACCTATTACATTCATATGAAAATCATAAATTTCATACATAAACCAAGCCGTAGTTTCAAAACAATTTGCTTCTTCGCATTAATTTAAATGGTTTAATGTCTTGAATTACATCCTATTCGTGATTCCAAAATTCTTTTTTCAAATAAAAAAAATGTAAAAAAAATTGGTCTTTTGATATAACATTCATATGGATTTTATGATTTTCATAGATAAACCAAGGTGTAGTTTCAAAACTACTTGCTTCTTCACATTCATTAAAGACGTGTTAACACGAGTGTGAAAAAGTTATATGTAATTAAAAAATAAAAGTGTTTCTTCCTAAATCAATAAAACGTTAGTGTTTAGGTACATTTAATAATATTTTATAAAAATATGTATTTAATCTAATCATTTAAATCTAAGCTTTTTTATAATAAGCAAAATATAAAAAAAAAACACCCTTAGCGTCTTTTGATACATATAGATTTCATAATTAAATACGTAAATCGAGCTGTAGTTTCAAAACTACTTGCTTCTTCGCGTTAATTTAAATGGTTTAAAGTTTTGAATTAGATCCTCCTCGTGGTTACAAACTATTTTTTTTTCAAATTAATAAAGTATAAGAAAAAAAATCGTCCTTTGATACCCATTCATATGAAAATCATAAAATTCATACATAAACCGAGCTGGAGTTTCAAAGCTACTTGCTTCTTCGCATTAATTTAAATGGTTTAATGTCTTGAATTACATCCTATTCGTGATTCCAAAATTCTTTTTTCAAATAAAAAAAATGTAAAAAAAATTGGTCTTTTGATATAACATTCATATGGATTTTATGATTTTCATAGATAAACCAAGGTGTAGTTTCAAAACTACTTGCTTTTTCGCATTCATTTAAATGGTTTAAGGTCTTGAATTAGATACTCTTCGTAGTTACAAACTATTTTTTCTTAAAGTAATAAAATATAAAAAAAAATCGTCCTTTGATACCTATTACATTCATATGAAAATCATAAAATTCATACATAAACAGAGCTGGAGTTTCAAAGCTACTTGCTTCTTCGCATTAATTTAAATGGTTTAAGGTCTTGAATTACATCCTATTCGTGATTCCAAAATTCTCTTTTCAAATAAAAAAAATGTAAAAAAAATTGGTCTTTTGATATAACATTCATATGGATTTTATGATTTTCATAGATAAACCAAGGTGTAGTTTCAAAACTACTTGCTACTTCACATTCATTTTAATCATTTAAAGTCTTGAATTAGATACTCTTCGTAGTTACAAACTATTTTTTCTTAAAGTAATAAAATATAAAAAAAAATCGTCCTTTGATACCTATTACATTCATATGAAAATCATAAAATTCATACATAAACAGAGCTGGAGTTTCAAAGCTACTTGCTTCTTCGCATTAATTTAAATGGTTTAAGGTCTTGAATTACATCCTATTCGTGATTCCAAAATTCTCTTTTCAAATAAAAAAAATGTAAAAAAAATTGGTCTTTTGATATAACATTCATATGGATTTTATGATTTTCATAGATAAACCAAGGTGTAGTTTCAAAACTACTTGCTACTTCACATTCATTTTAATCATTTAAAGTCTTGAATTAGATACTCTTCGTAGTTACAAACTATTTTTTCTTAAAGTAATAAAATATAAAAAAAAATCGTCCTTTGATACCTATTACATTCATATGAAATTCATAAATTTCATACATAAACTGAGCTGGAGTTTCAAAGCTACTTGCTTCATCGCATTCATTTAAATGGTTCTTAGTATTGAATTGGATCTTCTTTGTAGTATTAACACACTTTTTTTCAAATTACCAAAATATAAAAAAAAATCGTCTTTGCATATTATATTCATATGAAAATTATATATTTAATAGACAAACCGACTACTGTATACTGAAACCAGAAGTTGCTACGATTGCTGCCCGTGCTAAAGTTCCTTATTAATCAATTAAAGGTAAGTGTTTAAGTATTTTTATTATTTTTATAAAAATATATATTTATAGTAAACCTAATCATAAATCTGAACATTTTTTTATAACAAAATATAAAAAAATCCACCCTTAGCTTCTTTTGATACATATAGGTTTCATGATATCATACACACATCGAGCTGTAGTTTCAAAACTACTTGCTTCTTCGCATTCATTTAAATGGTTTAAGGTCTTGAATTAGATCCTCTTCGTGATTCAAAAATTCTTTTTTCAAATTAACAAAATATAAAAAAATTGGTCTTTTGATATAACATTCATATGGATTTTATGATTTTCATAGATAAACCAAGGTATAGTTTCAAAACTACTTGCTTCTTCACATTCATTTAAATCGTTTAAAGTCTTGAATTAGATCCTCTTCGTGGTTACAAACTATTTTTTTTTAAATTAATAAAATATAAAAAAAAATCGTCCTTTGATACCTATTACATTCATATGAAAATCATAAATTTCATACATAAACCAAGCCGTAGTTTCAAAACAATTTGCTTCTTCGCATTAATTTAAATGGTTTAATGTCTTGAATTACATCCTATTCGTGATTCCAAAATTCTCTTTTCAAATAAAAAAAATGTAAAAAAAATTGGTCTTTTGATATAACATTCATATGGATTTTATGATTTTCATAGATAAACCAAGGTGTAGTTTCAAAACTACTTGCTTCTTCACATTCATTAAAGACGTGTTAACACGAGTGTGAAAAAGTTATATGTAATTAAAAAATAAAAGTGTTTCTTCCTAAATCAATAAAACGTAAGTGTTTAGGTACATTTAATAATATTTTATAAAAATATGTATTTAATCTAATCATTTAAATCTAAGCTTTTTTATAATAAGCAAAATATAAAAAAAAAACACCCTTAGCGTCTTTTGATACATATAGATTTCATAATTAAATACGTAAATCGAGCTGTAGTTTCAAAACTACTTGCTTCTTCGCGTTAATTTAAATGGTTTAAAGTTTTGAATTAGATCCTCCTCGTGGTTACAAACTATTTTTTTTCAAATTAATAAAGTATAAGAAAAAAAATCGTCCTTTGATACCCATTCATATGAAAATCATAAAATTCATACATAAACCGAGCTGGAGTTTCAAAGCTACTTGCTTCTTCGCATTAATTTAAATGGTTTAATGTCTTGAATTACATCCTATTCGTGATTCCAAAATTCTTTTTTCAAATAAAAAAAATGTAAAAAAAATTGGTCTTTTGATATAACATTCATATGGATTTTATGATTTTCATAGATAAACCAAGGTGTAGTTTCAAAACTACTTGCTACTTCACATTCATTTTAATCATTTAAAGTCTTGAATTAGATACTCTTCGTAGTTACAAACTATTTTTTCTTAAAGTAATAAAATATAAAAAAAAATCGTCCTTTGATACCTATTACATTCATATGAAAATCATAAATTTCATACATAAACCAAGCCGTAGTTTCAAAACTACTTGTTTCTTCGCGTTAATTTAAATGGTTTAAAGTTTTGAATTAGATCCTCCTCGTGGTTACAAACTATTTTTTTCAAATTAATAAAGTATAAGAAAAAAAATCGTCCTTTGATACCTATTACATTCATATGAAAATCAAAAAATTCATACATAAACCGAGCTGGAGTTTCAAAGCTACTTGCTTCTTCGCATTAATTTAAATGGTTTAATGTCTTGAATTACATCCTATTCGTGATTCCAAAATTCTTTTTTTCAAATAAAAAAAATGTATAAAAAATTGGTCTTTTGATATAACATTCATATGGATTTTATGATTTTCATAGATAAACCAAGGTGTAGTCTCAAAACAACTTGCTTCTTTGGATTCATTTAAATAGTTTAAGGTCTTGAATTAGATCCTTTTCGTGATTAGAAAATTCTTTTTTCAAATTAACAAAATATAAAAAAAAATCGTTTTTGGATATTATATTCATATGAAAATTATATATTTTATAGACAAACCGACTGTATACTGAAACCAGAAGTTTTTGATACGATTGCTGTCCGTGCTAAAGTTCCTGATTAATCAATTAAAGGTAAGTGCTTAAGTTTTTTTATAAAAATATATATTTATAGTAAACCTTATCATAAATCTGAACATTTTTGTAGAACAAAATATAAAAAAATCCACCCTTAGCTTCTTTTGATACATATAGGTTTCATAATTTCATACATAAATCGAGCTGTAGTTTCAAAACTACTTGCTTCTTCGCATTAATTTAGATGACTCTTAGCCTTGAATTGGATCCTTTTCGTGGTTACAAACTATTTTTTTTCAAATTAATAAAATATAAGAACAAAAATCGTCCTTTGATACCTATTACATTCATATGAAAATCATAAATTTCATACATAAACCGAGCAGGAGTTCCAAAACAATTTGCTTCTTCGCATTAATTTAAATGGTTTGAGGTCTTGAATTAGATCCTATTCGTGATTCAAAAATTCTTTTTTCAAATTAACAAAATATAAAAAAAAATGGTCTTTTGATATAACATTCATATGGATTTTATGATTTTCATAGATAAACCAAGGTGTAGTTTCAAAACTACTTGCTTCTTCACATTCATTTAAATCGATTAAAGACTTGAATTAGATCCTCTTCGTGGTTACAAACTATTTTTTTTTAAATTAATAAAATATACAAAAAAATCGTCATTTGATACCTATTACATTCATATGAAAATCATAAATTTTATACATAAACCGAGCAGGAGTTTTAAGGCTACTTGCTTCTTCGCATTAATTTAAATGGTTTAAGGTTTTGAATTAGATCCTATTTGTGATTCCAAAATTCTTTTTTCACATTAACAAAATATAAAAAAAAATTGGTCTTTTGATATAACATTCATATGGATTTTATGATTTTCATAGATAAACCAAGGTATAGTTTCAAAACTACTTGCTTCTTCACATTCATTTAAATCGTTTAAAGTCTTGAATTAGATCCTCTTCGTGGTTACAAACTATTTTTTTTTTAAATTAATAAAATATACAAAAAAATCGTCATTTGATACCTATTACATTCATATGAAAATCATAAATTTCATACATAAACCGAGCAGGAGTTCCAAAACAATTTGCTTCTTCGCATTAATTTAAATGGTTTCAGGTCTTGAATTAGATCCTATTCGTGATTCAAAAATTCTTTTTTCAAATTAACAAAATATAAAAAAATTGGTCTTTTGATATAACATTCATATGGATTTTATGATTTTCATAGATAAACCAAGGTGTAGTCTCAAAACAACTTGCTTCTTTGGATTCATTTAAATAGTTTAAGGTCTTGAATTAGATCCTTTTCGTGATTAGAAAATTCTTTTTTCAAATTAACAAAATATAAAAAAAATCGTTTTTGGATATTATATTCATATGAAAATTATATATTTTATAGACAAACCGACTGTATACTGAAGCCAGAAGTTTTTGCTACGATTGCTGTCCGTGCTAAAGTTCCTGATTAATCAATTAAAGGTAAGTGTTTTAGTATTTTTATTATTTTTATAAAAATATATATTTATAGTAAACCTTATCATAAATCTGAACATTTTTTTAGAACAAAATATAAAAAATCCACCCTTAGCTTCTTTTGATACATATAGGTTTCATAATTTCATACACAAATCGGGCTGTAGTTTCAAAACTACTTGCTTCTTCGCATTAATTTAGATGAGCCTTAGTCTTGAATTGGATCCTTTTCGTGGTTACAAACTATTTTTTTCAAATTAATAAAATATAAGAACAAAAATCGTCCTTTGATACCTATTACATTCATATGAAAATCATAAATTTCATACATAAACCAAGCCGTAGTTTCAAAACAATTTGCTTCTTCGCATTAATTTAAATGGTTTAATGTCTTGAATTACATCCTATTCGTGATTCCAAAATTCTTTTTTCAAATAAAAAAAATGTAAAAAAAATTGGTCTTTTGATATAACATTCATATGGATTTTATGATTTTCATAGATAAACCAAGGTGTAGTTTCAAAACTACTTGCTTCTTCACATTCATTTAAATCGATTAAAGTCTTGAATTAGATCCTCTTCGTGATTACAAAACTCTTTTTTCAAATTAACAAAATATAAAAAAAAATTGGTCTTTTGATATAACATTCATATGGATTTTATGATTTTCATAGATAAACCAAGGTGTAGTTTCAAAACTACTTGCTTCTTCACATTCATTTAAATCGTTTAAAGTCTTGAATTAGATCCTCTTCGTGGTTACAAACTATTTTTTTTTAAATTAATAAAATATACAAAAAAATCGTCATTTGATACCTATTACATTCATATGAAAATCATAAATTTCATACATAAACCGAGCAGGAGTTCCAAAACAATTTGCTTCTTCGCATTAATTTAAATGGTTTCAGGTCTTGAATTAGATCCTATTCGTGATTCAAAAATTCTTTTTTCAAATTAACAAAATATAAAAAAATTGGTCTTTTGATATAACATTCATATGGATTTTATGATTTTCATAGATAAACCAAGGTGTAGTTTCAAAACTACTTGCTTCTTCACATTCATTTAAATCGATTAAAGTCTTGAATTAGATCCTCTTCGTGGTTACAAACTATTTTTTTTTAAATTAATAAAATATACAAAAAAATCGTCATTTGATACCTATTACATTCATATGAAAATCATAAATTTTATACATAAACCGAGCAGGAGTTTTAAGGCTACTTGCTTCTTCGCATTAATTTAAATGGTTTAAGGTTTTGAATTAGATCCTATTTGTGATTCCAAAATTCTTTTTTCACATTAACAAAATATAAAAAAAAATTGGTCTTTTGATATAACATTCATATGGATTTTATGATTTTCATAGATAAACCAAGGTATAGTTTCAAAACTACTTGCTTCTTCACATTCATTTAAATCGTTTAAAGTCTTGAATTAGATCCTCTTCGTGGTTACAAACTATTTTTTTTTAAATTAATAAAATATACAAAAAAATCGTCATTTGATACCTATTACATTCATATGAAAATCATAAATTTCATACATAAACCGAGCAGGAGTTCCAAAACAATTTGCTTCTTCGCATTAATTTAAATGGTTTCAGGTCTTGAATTAGATCCTATTCGTGATTCAAAAATTCTTTTTTCAAATTAACAAAATATAAAAAAATTGGTCTTTTGATATAACATTCATATGGATTTTATGATTTTCATAGATAAACCAAGGTGTAGTCTCAAAACAACTTGCTTCTTTGGATTCATTTAAATAGTTTAAGGTCTTGAATTAGATCCTTTTCGTGATTAGAAAATTCTTTTTTCAAATTAACAAAATATAAAAAAAATCGTTTTTGGATATTATATTCATATGAAAATTATATATTTTATAGACAAACCGACTGTATACTGAAGCCAGAAGTTTTTGCTACGATTGCTGTCCGTGCTAAAGTTCCTGATTAATCAATTAAAGGTAAGTGTTTAAGTATTTTTATTATTTTTATAAAAATATATATTTATAGTAAACGTAATCATAAATCTGAACATTTTTTTATAACAAAATATAAAAAAATCCACCCTTAGCTTCTTTTGATACATATAGGTTTCTTGATTTCATACACACATCGAGCTGTAGTTTCAATACTACTTGCTTCTTCGCATTCATTTAAATGGTTTAAGGTCTTGAATTAGATCCTATTCGTGATTCAAAAATTCTTTTTTCAAATTAACAAAATATAAAAAATTGGTCTTTTGATATAACATTCATATGGATTTTATGATTTTCATAGATAAACCAAGCTGTAATTTCAAAACTACTTGCTTCTGCGCATTCATTTAAATGGTTTTTAGTCTTAAATTAGATCCTCTTTGTAGTATTAAAGCTCTTTTTTTTTTTTCAAATTAACAAAATATAAATAAACTCGTCTTTTGATATAACATTAATATGAAAATCATAAATTTCGTAGATAAAACAAGCTTTAGTTTCAAAACTACTTACTTCTGCTTTTACTTTTGATATTAACAATCTTATATGAAAATCATAAATTTAAGACATTAACTGAACTGTAGTTTCAAAACTACTTGCTTCTTCGTTTTTATTCTTGAATTAGATCTTCTTCGTGCTAACAATTAATTTTTTTAAATTAACAAAATATAAAAAAAATCGTTTTTTGATATAACATTCATATGGATTTTATGATTTTCATAGAACAGCGAACAGCCACGAGCTTTGAGTACATTGGAATTGGAAGGCATATTCGTTCGATTTCAACCTTTCTGATTTTTATTAATATAAAACGTAAGTTTGGAAACATTAACTTAATTTTATTTATCTAAAATATGTTTCATAACCCCTTTTTACAGATTTTGGTTAGCAAGCATTTACCAACTTATTAGTTTTTTTTCCTTTTTGTGGGGATTTCTGTAAAAATTAATATCATTCAAAACTGTTTTTAAGAAACAAAGTAAAAATTTCTCTTAATTTCTAGGTTTATTTTAATTAATTTCAAACTTAGGTCACTATTCAGAACACCGTTGAGTTTATTGTTTTCAAAACTATTTTACAACCGTCCGATAAGTTTAAAGAAAATTTAAAAATGATCTGTTTCATATGTAAAAAAAAATTTGATTCCATTAATATACTCATAAATCATTTTAAAAAGACCCATGATCTTAAAACCAATAGCTTAATAAGATGCGTCGAGAAATCTTGTTATCAAGCTTTTCAAGACTTAGGAAGCTTCAAAAGGCATTTTATTAGAAGGCATAAGCAGGAAAATAAGTCAGCTAGTCAGTCTTATGTACAAATAGAATCCTCTTACGTCGAAAATAGTTTTGAAGATAATGTAGCTAACAAACTAGTACTGCCCATAGAAAATCGAACACCTATTATAGAATACAGTATGAAAAGTGATCTTGATGCATTTTTAAAATCTGCATCAATATTATCATTAAAGTTGCACAGCAATCACAATTTTAATCGAAAAGATGTTTACGTTATACAAAAAAATGTACAGCAGTACGTCATAGATCCACTTTTAAAAATTATCAAATGTTTTTCTAGCAACAAAATCAATGACATAAATCCTAAAATACACAACGAATTAGAAGACTTGATATATGAATTGAAAAATCCATTCAAACTTTCAAACACTGATTATCGCTTTTTTCAATGGCTAAAAGAAGAACAGTTAATAGAGGATCCAAAAGAGTTCGTCATAGACCATTCCATTGATAAGGTATTTCGTAATGGTAGCCTTGAATATGACGAACACAAAGTTAAAGGTATAATAATGCCATTACGTTTTCAGTTTAAAAAGGTATTTGAAAAAAAAGGTATGTTAGCTAATGTTCTTCAAAATATAGAGAGTCATTCGTTGAATACAAAAAGCATTAACAATTTTGTTCAAGCTGAGGTATGGAAAAATAAATGTAAAATGTACCCAGGAAGACAACTTATCCCATATTTTTTATATAATGATGAATTTGAGGTCAATAACCCTTTAGGATCGCACAGTGGTCAACATTCAGTTAGCAATATTTACTACTCATTTCCCTGCTTACCAGAAAAAGAGTCAAAGCTTGAAAACATTTTTTTAGGAGCAGTCATTAAGGCTAAGGATGTAAAATCGTTTGGAAATGAAAAGTGCTGGAAAACGTTAATCGATGACTTAATAGATCTTGAAGTAAATGGAATTGACATAGCAACGGAAAATGGCGTGGTAAAAGTACATTTTATTCTGGGACTACTTTTAGGTGATAATTTGGGAATGAATTCATTTCTTAATTTTAATAGATCTTTTGTAAGTACTAGCTTCTGCAGGTTCTGTAAAATGAATAAGTTACAAACTCATACAGCCAATTCCGAAAATGCAACACTTATGAGAAATGAAACAAATTATGCACAGGATGTTGCAGAAAATCGTTCTTCTGAAAGTGGAATCCGACAAATTTCTCTTCTTAATCAAATACCATCATTTCACGTCGTCGAAAACTATAGTGTTGATGTAATGCATGATGTATTTGAAGGTGTTTGTCACTATGATCTTTGTCATGCTTTAAATCATTTTATGGAAAATGCAAAATATTTTAACTTGGAAACATTAAATTCAAGAAAACGTAACTTTAATTACGGTCCAATAGAAATTGATAACATTTCGGGTGATATAACCACGTTACATTTATCTAAAAAACGTTTAAAAATGTCTGCCCGAGAAATGATGACTTTTGTTTATTACTTTCCACTCATGATTGGTGATTTAGTACATCATGACGATGAGGTTTGGAAGTTTCTTATAAACTTTTTCGAAATAATTGATATGATACTTTGTTATGAAATTAATACAACTTTTATAAATATTTTAAGTCATAAAATAACAACTCATAATACAGATTATGTTCGCCTTTTCAATGACACACTTAAACCTAAACATCATAATCTCATTCATTACCCAACGGTTCTACAAAATTCAGGTCCTCTTAAAACGTTTTGGTGTTTCAAATATGAAGCAAAACATAGACAGTTTAAAGTATACTCTCATACTACAACATCACGTAAAAACATTTGCCTCAGTTTAGCTAAAAAATATCAGCTTCAGTTTGCTTATTCTATAGTTGAACCTTTCGTTAATACTGGCTATTATTCATTTAATGAATCTTATCGTGTGAAAAGTTGCTATGAAAATATTATATCGAGCATTTTAAAGGTTCCACAGGAAGCAATAAAATCATTTTCAAAAATTAAATACAATGGATATTTGTTTAAACCTGGATTTTATGTATCACTTTATAAGGGTGGCGATATTGAACTTCATGTTATCTTAAATATTTTTGAAAGGGAAAATCAATGTATTTCGCTTTTTTGTCAAAAACTAACCATGATTCAATACAATCCCCACTTTTTAGCTTATGATATAGAACTAGAACAATTGGGAGAGTTTTCAATCGTAAACATTAAAGACCTAGTTGGACCTCCTTTAACTAAAGTAAAAACCTCGAGAGGTAAAACAATGATTAGAGTCAAGGAATATTACTGGGCAAGCATATAAAAATTTGCTTACTAGCGATTATAGGCACCTACCATATGGAAATTAATGGAAATTCTATTTTCTCGAAAGTGGCTCCTACGATTTTATTAAAACTTTCTTGAAAATGGACCAGTTTTTCCCTAATCGGATTTTGTCGCAACCCGCTCAACAGATTGTGATTGAATTTTAATGTGAGATGGCTTCATGGTTAATAGATTACGTTTCAAAATTTTCGAAAAAAAAAGTTTTTTTTTAAAACTTTAAAGTTTTTTTAAAACTTTATTTTTTCTTTTAAACATAAATTGACTATTTCTGGAAAAAAGTTACTGATTTTTTTTAAATAATAAACTAAAAAAAAAATTGAAATAAATTTTCAAAACATTTTTCAAAAAAAAAACTAGTCTAACGATTTTGAAACTATTTTTTCCTTATACACAAAACAGTAAATAAAAGCAGATGGCACGTTTTGAATAGTGACTTTTGAGTGATTTTTAAATTTTTAAAATTTTTTTCCAAAATCTCAATCTCAAAAAAAATATTAGATTTTAAAAGTACATATAAATTATTATGTAAATTAAGATATAAAGAAAGAAAAAATATCAAGGTAAAGTTATTTAAGCAGAAAAAAAAAGTCAGTAGTTTTAAAAGAAAAATATGGCGTCTTTATCTGATAAAGACAACAAGTTTGAAAACTCTCAAAATTTTGATCCAATCGATAAATATATGAGCTCAGAGGAGTTGCCTGATATATTCCTTGAAGATGAGAAGCCACAAGAAAATGATTCAGCTGCCGCTAACTCAGAATATATTGTTATAGACGTACCAAGCGGCGACACTCTTCCAGACAGCAATATTACATATACTGATGTAGTTTTTGAAACTGAACCAACAAAAAAAGAAGAAGAGCTAAGGTCACTCTTTAAAAGCTGGGATTTATGTGAACTAGAAGATTATTTTGTTGGTAAGAATTATATTCACTATACATATAATTATATAACACATATACTAAACAAATGCAGAAAGATACAAGCGCGGAAAGTTTAGAAACATTACAAAATAGGGGGGTCATTCCGGATTTCGATTATCGCCAGATGATATCGTTAAGACGATAGTCTTGCTTCGCGTAACATTGAACATTTTTAAAATAGCATAGGCTGGGATCTACGGTTGAGCTCCGTCTGTAGTTGAACGTGAAAGCCATTATGCTTAGTGGCGAAAGCCATTTATGTTATTAATTTTTTTTTAAACCACTGCTATAGTCTAGGCTGCATTCGCTTAGCAAAACATCCATTTTCGCCATATTCTCTTTTTCTTAAGGGTTTTTACCAAATAATAGAGCATAAAAATATAAATTTTTTCCAATGGTGGCCTAGAGAACAAGTTTTTCAGTCCACAGGCACCTTAATCGTTTGGATTGGTCAAGTACCGCTTCACAATCTTTTTCATCATGTTATTTCAGTCCGGAACACTCTTAAGGTGAGGCTCATCTGGGAGAGGTGAGGTGAGATGCATCGGTTATTTCATCAAAAAGTATTAGATAATTTCGTGAAATGGAAAATCAGGTAAAATTGCACCCATTCCCTCCCCCCTTTAACTGCGCCTGGGTTGAGAGGAAATCTTATGGCAACCGCTATAAACCTGCACCGTGAATAATGGCATTGCCTTGCTGCAAAATCATAAAATCATTTAAATTATAGACGAAAACGTTAAAGGCAACCGTTTAAACGATTATCGTTTTGAAAATTAAGGAATGACCCCCCAGGTCACTATAAAAACAAAACAATGAGCTTGAACAAAGAATGTATTTTCTATTTAAATTGAACAAAATAAATAATAATGTATCAAAGCAACTCAACTATACAGTCTATCGTTAGCCTGGAATTCTATCGGGACAATTTTTATTAGCTGTATGTTGCTATGATATGCAATTATAATTTTGATTCATTGCTCTGTTTTATAAATTTTATAGAAAAGAGAAAAAACACGCCTATTTTTAGACATATATAAACTGCGTAAATATGTCAAATTTTTTATACGAATTGTGACAGAATTACGAAGTTTAAAACTTTACTACGCTTACGACGACTTTACGCTGTTGCATGAATACCCTTCTTGCTTTTGTTTTTAGTCAACTTTCTAAAACTCATTAATTTTTATTTTTAAATATGTAGAGCAAAAGATTTTCGTTCCAATCTTAAAAATAGTAAAGGCATGTGACGTCGATAGAATAGTAAAATCTTTTCCCCTTGGTTCTCAAATTATGTTCAAACACAGTCTGGAAAAGTGGCGAGAGTCCATAGGATGTTCTCTTACGGCTGCTGAATCATCGACAGAAACCGTCAGAAATACCAACGTCTCATATAACAGTTCTACAAGATGTTCAACTCCAAGCAATTCAGCACTCAGTGACATTTCTTTAAACTCCGAAATTGATGAAGGTGCTATTTCTCTTAACAAAATATTAGACAGCTCGAGTAGAGGCCAGTTGATAACTGATTTTTACAAAACCAACAACAAGTTTGAAGAAGAACAGAGGATTAAATTAATTAATATTGTTGCTAATTATTTCGTAGAAAATAAGAAGCATTTGAGTCTAGCAACAAGTGAAAAAATTGAAAACCAAATTATTGAACGATTTCAAACCGAAAAACTTGTAAGTTATCATAAAAAAGGCAACTCGAGCTGAATTTGAATTGCTTTCAAGGTATCGGTTTCCGATCAAAATGACTGAAGTATAAAAACGAGTTAATTTGACACATGGATTTTCTGTGAATCGGAACGGGTACCTCGATTTAGCTGATTAATATTAATAGCATATTAAAATAATCTATTAACTTTTTAAATGTTTTTTAGGTAATGGCTTTTTAAATGTTTTATAGGCATACTACAGAAATGCTAGGAGAGGAAGAATTTACATCAAATATATGAATCTTAAATCAGGCATCAATAAATCTTTTAATTTAACCCCAACTAGTTCAAAAAAATCGGGAAAAAATTTAAATATAATCAAGAAAAGAAAATTATTTGGTAAATGCTAGAGTATAAATTATAGTTATTTTAATTAAATTGTTATCTAAGTTCCAGAAATGAATGCTGAAGATTGCATTAAATCACTTAAATTTGATAATTTAACACCTGCGGAAACTGATAGCTATTGGATGGCATGCAAAAAGTATAGACTCAACCAAATGCAAAGTTCAGAATCCACATCAGAAATTTTAAAGGAATGGCCACATTATAAGGAACCGCTCGGTCACAGAATGGTAATATTCTTTACAAAAGTAGAATAGTTTTTTTTAAGAAAACATATAGAACAACTATTCATAGTCAAAGACTATAAACAATAAATCGATATATTTCTTGATTTTGTGGAGTTTAATGAATAAAATTCAATTCAAAGGTAATTTGTGGTTTAAACTCCAAAATGCGTTTCGCTCAGGTAAAGATGGTGGGCTCATAAGTAATATTATTTACATGTATGTATATTATATTTTGCATAATTTTGGACTTAAAAATTTTTCCATATTTTTCCCATAAAAAAGGACTCAGAAATGTTTGCAATGTTTTGGACCTAGGAATTTGTTTAAAAGTTTTTTCCCATAAAAAAAAGATTAAAATTTCTGCATAGAGAAATTTTAAGTTTATCTACCTTCAAGACTCACAAGGAGCATAGGGAAATGTATTCAAGAGGTTGAGGACCATTTACTCCATCTGGCAAAGAGGTCGGGGGCAATACAGCCCTTTGTTATAGCTATCGGGGATACAATTTTAGATTTAAATGAATTTTTCGTTTTTTTCGACGGTGTTAAATACAAATTTAAAAATTTTATCAGAGCGGTCGATGTTTGCTTTAAAATTTTTCATGTCATTAATTTTTCCTTTTCGAACTCTATTCAAAATTATTTTTATCAAATTTCTGTTAAAATAACTTTTTTCCGATTATCTCTTCACTAAGAAAATGAAATTAGACGAACTCAAGAATTCCAACACTATCTTATGCTGACATGAATTGGTTCTGGCCAAATTCTCCCGGAAATGCGTTTTTGGGCGTTTTAAGACATTTGGCAAAGCACTCGAAAGGTATCTTAAAAGAAAGGTCTTGAGCACCTGACTTAGAAATGTCTGCATAATTTTGGACCTAGAAATTTTTTTTTTAATTTTTCCCTAGAAAAAAGACTTGGAATTTTTTTTTAAATTTTTCTCTAGAAAAAATACTTAGAAATTTTTGCATAATTTTGGACTTTTTTCCCTAGAAAAATTACTTAGAAATGTTTGCATAATTTTGGACTTAAAAATTATTCAAATTTTTCCCTAGAAAAAAGACTGAAATGTTTGCATAATTGGACCTAGAAATTTTTTTAAAATTTTTCCCTAGAAAAAATACTTAGAAATTTTTGCACAATTCTGGACTTAGAAAAATTTTTTCAAATTTTTCCCTAGAAAAAAGACTGAAATTTTTGCATAATTTTGGACTTCGAAATTTTTTGTTTAATTCTTCCCTAGAAAAAATACTTAGAAATTTTTGCATAATTTTGGACTTATTTTGGACTTAGAAAATTTTTAAAAATTTTTCACCAGAAAAAATACTTAGAAATTTTTGCATAATTTTGGACTTATTTTGGACTTAGAAAATTTTTAAAAATTTTTCACTAGAAAAAATACTTAGAAATTTTTGCAGAATTTTTGTTTTGGAAATTTTTCAAATTACAGCAGTAGCACTCTCAAGTTTACCATCAAAGACTCACAAGAAGCATTCGTGTACATAGGGACATGTACATTTACTCCATCTGGCAAAGAGGTCGGGGGCAATACAGCCCTTTGTTATAGCTATCGGGGATACAATTTCAGATTTAAATGAATTTTTCGTTTTTTCGACGGTGTTAAATACAAATTTAAAAATTTTATCAGAGCGGTTGATGTTTGCTTTAAAATTTTTCATATCTTTAATTTAGAATACCTAATCGCCTGTTTAACCTTTTCGAACTCTATTCAAAATTATTTTTGGACTTTTTTCCCTAGAAAAATTACTTAGAAATGTTTGCATAATTTTGGACTTAAAAATTTTTCAAATTTTTCCCTAGAAAAAATACTTAGAAATTTTTGCATAATTTTTGACTTATTATGGACTTATAAAATTTTTAAAAATTTTTCCCCGGAAAAGACTTGGAAGTTTGCATAATTTTGGACTTAAAATTTTTGTATAACTTTTAAAATTTTTCCCTAGGAAAAAGACTTAGAAATTTTGAACTTAAAAATTTTGTTAAAATTTTTCCCTAGAAAAAAGACTTAGAAAATTTTTGACTTATTTTGGACTTATAAAATTTTTAAAAATTTTTCCCCGGAAAAGACTTGGAAGTTTGCATAATTTTGGACTTAAAATTTTTGTATAACTTTTAAAATTTTTCCCTAGGAAAAAGACTTAGAAATTTTGAACTTAAAAATTTTGTTAAAATTTTTCCCTAGAAAAAAGACTTAGAAAATTTTTGCACTTAGAAATGTTTGCATAATTTTTGACTTTTTTCGCCAGAAAAATTACTAACAATTACTAAAAAGACAGAAATTTCGAACTTAAAAATTTTGTTAAAATTTTTCCTTAGAAAAAAGACTTAGAAAATTTTTGCACCTAGAAATTTTTGCATAATTTTTGACTTTTTTTCCTAGAAAAATTACTAACAATGTTTGCATAATTTTGGACTTAAAAATTTTTCATATTTTTCCCTAGAAAAAAAGACTGAAATTTTTGCATAATTTTGGACTTCGATTTTTTTTTTCATTTTTCCCTAGAAAAAATACTTAGAAATTTTTGCACAATTCTGGACTTGAAAAATTTTTCAAATTTTTCCCTAGAAAAAAAATGAATTTTTGCATAATTTTGGACTTCGAATTTTTTTTTTAATTCTCCCCTAGAAAAAATACTTAGAAATTTTTGCATAATTTTGGACTTAGAAAATTTTTAAAAATGTTTCACTAGAAAAAATACTAAGAAATTTTTGAAGAATTTTGGACTTATAAAAATTTTTCAATTTTGTGCTTAGAATTGAAAAATTTTTCAAATTTTTCCCTAGAAAAAATACTTAGAAATTTTTGCATAATTTTGGACTTTGAAAAATTTTTAGTTTTTCCTTAGAAAAAAGACTGACATTTTTGCATAATTTTGGACTTACAAATTTTTTAAATTTTTCCCTAGAAAAAATACTTAGAAATTTTTGCATAATTTTTGACTTTTTTCCCTAGAAAAATTACTTAACAATGTTTGCATAATTTTGGACTTAAAAATTTTTCTAATTTTTCCCTAGAAAAAAGACTGAAATTTTTGCATAATTTTGGACTTCGAAATTTTTTTTTATTTTTCCCTAGAAAAAATACTTAGAAATTTTTGCATAATTTTGGACTTAGAAAATTTTTAAAAATGTTTCACTAGAAAAAATACTTAGAAATTTTTGAAGAATTTTGGACTTATAAAAATTTTTCAATGTTGTGCTTAGAATTGAAAAATTTTTCAAATTTTTCCCTAGAAAAAATACTTAGAAATTTTTGCATAATTTTGGACTTTGAAAAATTTTTAGTTTTTCCTTAGAAAAAAGACTGACATTTTTGCATAATTTTGGACTTACAAATTTTTTAAATTTTTCCCTAGAAAAAATACTTAGAAATTTTTGCATAATTTTTGACTTTTTTCCCTAGAAAAATTACTTAACAATGTTTGCATAATTTTGGACTTAAAATTTTTTCCAATTTTTCCCTAGAAAAAAGACTGAAATTTTTGCATAATTTTGGACTTCGAAATTTTTTTTTATTTTTCCCTAGAAAAAATACTTAGAAATTTTTGCATAATTTTGGACTTAGAAAATTTTTAAAAATGTTTTACTAGAAAAAATACTTAGAAATTTTTGAAGAATTTTGGACTTATAAAAATTTTTCAATTTTGTGCTTAGAATTGAAAAATTTTTCTAATTTTTCCCTAGAAAAAATACTTAGAAATTTTTGCATAATTTTGGACTTTGAAAAATTTTTAGTTTTTCCTTAGAAAAAAGACTGACATTTTTGCATAATTTTGGACTTACAAATTTTTTAAATTTTTCCCTAGAAAAAATACTTAGAAATTTTTGCATAATTTTTGACTTTTTTCCCTAGAAAAATTACTTAACAATGTTTGCATAATTTTGGACTTAAAAATTTTTCCAATTTTTCCCTAGAAAAAAGACTGAAATTTTTGCATAATTTTGGACTTCGAAATTTTTTTTTTTATTTTTCCCTAGAAAAAATACTTAGAAATTTTTGCATAATTTTGGACTTAGAAAATTTAAAAAAAAATTTCACTAGAAAAAATACTTAGAAATTTTTGCAGAATTTTGGACTTATACAAATTTTTCAAATTTTCCCCTAGAAAAAAGACTGAAATTTTTGCAAAATGTTGGACTTAAAATTTTGTTTAAATTTTTCCCTAGAAAAAATACTTAGAAACGTTTGCATAATTTTGGACTTAGAAAATTTTTAAAAATTTTTCCCCAGAAAAGGCTTGGAAATTTGCATAATTTTGGACTTTAAAATTTTTTTTTAATCTTTCTCTAGAAAAAAGACGAAATTTTTGCATAATTTTTAAAATGTTTCCCTAGAAAAAAGACAGAAATTTTGGACTTAAAAATGTTGTTAAAATTTTTCCCTAGAAAAAAGACTTAGAAAATTTTTGCATAATTTTGGACTTGAAAATTTTTCCCTAGAAAAATGATAAAAATGAATTTTTTGAAATTACTCAATTTTTCAAATTTTTCCCTAGAAAAAAGACCTAGAAATTTTTACATAATTTTGGACTTAGAAATTTTTTTTTTAATTTTTCCCTTAGAAATATTTGCATAGTTTTAGATATTTTCAATATTTTTCCCATAGAAAAAAGACTTATTAAGAAAAAAGACCTAACGAAAATTATTATTACTCGAATTTTTTAAGATCAACATGGACTTCCAAGCTTTGTGCGGAACAACCTATTCTTTGATGGACAACTTTGACCAACATTTTGAACATATCATGGATTTCTTGCGATTGGAAAACAATGTTAAAGACAAGGAAACGAAAACTTTGTTGGATTCTCTAAGTTCAGAGAATGATTTTGGTGTAGGTAAGCTTTCGCTTCATATTTTTATATTCAAGCTTAAATAAAAAAAATATTACTTAGCCAAAAAATGTAAATTTAAAATATAAATTAAAAACAACATGAAACATTAATTACATAACTTCTTCTTTCTTCCTTAGAGTCAAAAAATGTCATGCTTTTAAGAAGCATGCATGGATATTTCGTGCCCACTAAGAGAGCTGTTTATAAAGATAACACGGGCAGCAGTAGCACTCTCAAGTTTACCATCAAAGACTCACAAGAAGCATTCGTGTACATAGGGAAATGTATTCAAGAGGTTGAGGACCATTTACTCCATCTGGCAAAGCGGTCGGGGGCAATACAGCCCTTTGTTATAGCTATCGGGGATACAATTTCGGATTTAAATGAATTTTTCGTTTTTTTTGACGGTGTTAAATACAAATTTAAAAATTTTATCAGAGCGGTTGATGTTTGCTTTAAAATTTTCCATGTCTTTAATTTAGAATACCCAACCGCCTGTTCAACCTTTTGGAACTTTATTCAAAATTATTTTTATCAAATTTCTGTAAAGTCACCTTGTTCTAAGCATCAAATTTTTTCCGATTATCTCTTCACTAAAAAAATGTAAATTTCAATTTCAAAACAAAATTAACTTAAAAAATAATGTAAATTTCAATTTAAATGCAATTTAAATTTCAATAAAACAAACAATTCCGAGTAAACTACTAAATAGATGATCTTTTTTTGTATTCAAGATGAATACGACTTCTTTTAAAGACTTTTCAGCTGAAATTTCAATGGAACAACGTAAGAAATACATAGCCCCGATGAAAATAGTTCATTCAATCAATGAACAGAGGACACTGGCCCAATGATTTATATACATTAGGTCAATGAACTAAAATAATTCAGACAGTGAAAATAATTCATAGAATCAAAGAAAAAGTTACAGTGGCGCAATAAAAGGATTTCATAAAATCAATGTAATTAAGTTTTGGCTGAAAGAACTAATTCATTGAATAAATTAAAAAATTTCATTGGTTCAATGTAAGAAATACATAACCGCAATGAAAATAGTTCATTCAATCAATGAACAAAGGACATTGGCCCAACGATTAGATAAATTAGGTCAATGAATTAAAATAACTCAGGCAATGAAAATAGTTCATTGAATCAAGGAAAAAGTTACATTGGCCCAATGAAATGATTTCATTAAATTAATGAATTTAAGTTTTGGCTGAAAGAACTGAGTTCATTGAATCAATGAAATAATTTCATTGGTCCAACGTAAGAAATACATAATCGCAATGAAAATAGTTCATTCAATCAATGAACAGAGGACATTGGCCCAACGATTAGATAAATTAGGTCAATGAATTAAAATAATTCAGATAATGAAAATAGTTCATTGAATCAAAGAAAAAGTTTCATTGGCCCAATGAAATGATTTCATTAAATTAATGTATTTAAGTTTTGGCTGAAAGAACTGAGTTCATTGAATCAATGAAAAAATTTCATTGGTTCAACGTAAGAAATACATAATCGCAATGAAAATAGTTCATTCAATCAATGAACAGAGAACATTGGCCCAACGATTAGATAAATTAGGTCAATGAATTAAAATAATTCAGATAATGAAAATAGTTCATTGAATCAAAGAAAAAGTTTCATTGGCCCAATGAAATGATTTCATTAAATTAATGTATTTAAGTTTTGGCTGAAAGAACTGAGTTCATTGAATCAATGAAAAAATTTCATTGGTTCAACGCAAGAAATACAGAATTGTAATGAAAATAGTTCATTCAATCAATGAACAGAGGACATTGGCCCAACGATTAGATACATTAGGTCAATGAATTAAAATAATTCAGACAAAGAAAATAATTCATTGAATCAAAGAAAAAGTTACATTGGCCCAATGA
Source organism: Dasysyrphus tricinctus (assembly GCA_963921185.1). Classification (NCBI taxonomy): domain Eukaryota; kingdom Metazoa; phylum Arthropoda; class Insecta; order Diptera; family Syrphidae; genus Dasysyrphus; species Dasysyrphus tricinctus. The sequence continues at coordinate 73,453,471 of OY992532.1, read as the reverse complement.
AATTATTTCATTAAATCAATGTAATTAATTCCTTAAATCAATGTACAAAATTCGTTGAAACAATGAAAAACGTTCATTCAACTTACGAAAAACTACCCAAACAAAATTGAATTTAAGTAATTAAATATTGATTCAATGAAAAAAATTCAGTGACTCAATGAAAATTCATTGATTCAATGAAACATATTCACTGGCTCAACTGCGTGTGTATGACAAAAAATTATATTTAATGTAAATAATTCATTGTTTCAATGTACCTGAGTATTTGCCTCAATGATTTATGCATTGCTTTTCAAAAAATATTCAATGAACTTTTTTCATTGCCATGATGTAAATTCATTGGGCGATGAATTCTTTCATTGAGCAATGCACAAGCATGCATTGGAACAATGAAACTCTTCATTGGCTGAATTTTAATGCAAAATACATTGTCGGAATGCAAAAATGCATCAATATAATGTACATATTTGGTTCAGTGAAGGAAAACAATTTGCATGTGAAATACAACAACAACTATGTCCATATAGAGTTACCTAAGTCCAGATAATTAGCTGGAGTTAACTTTTGTCCCGATAAAAACGGTAATGCAAAACTACGATTGTCGTTGTGTAATCAATAATTTGTATAGAAATGTCAAATGTTTGTTGGTAAATAATTCAAAACAAACACCAATGCAAAAGGTAAACAAATATTAAAATGTCCCAATGTTGTTTTCTTCGCCAAACTCCTAATGGACATTCAAAAAAACGCAGCTAATATTGGCGCAAGAAACAGACTTTTTTCATTACTATTGCTGAGGAAGTTGAGAAAAGGCTATTTTTCAATAAACATTTTTCAATTTAATTTTTCGACAGTAAACACCCACCTGAGCAACTTTCAAGTATTTCCATATTAAAGACAAACACTATAGTATAATAATTATTTGAATAAAACGTGGCAGCGTTTCAAATGCATTATTGCATTTTTAAAGTGCATTATATTGTGGTTTAAGAACCGTCATAAGGCTGCAAGGTTGATGGCATATAGTTTGAACCAATAAAAAGTGTAGGGTAGGTATAAACACTTTTCTTGTTGCATCTTGAAAATACATTGTGGTGGTCAAATGGCCATGGTTTTTCACAGATCCGAACAGTACGTTCACAAAATTTTTAATGGTAAAGACATTTTTATCTAAATTTTCACCACTACTCAGACTATATTATAATTATTGTTTTAAATTAACTCTCTGACACTTTTAAAATTTATTATTTCTACTTGTTATAATCATTTTCTGAATAATTTTTTTTTCGACATAATTTTCCCATAATTTCATTCTTTTTCTTATATTTTAAAGATACCGTTAACATTTTTACAATTAAAAGTAGCCCAGATTACTTCCAGAGTTGTCCACTACATACACGCAAAGCCCCATTATAACCTGTTCTGCTGTTTTCAAGGTAACCGCGGACCAACAGACAGACAGACAAAATTTTGTTTAATGATGCAGTTATGTTTCTTAGCAAGTAAACAACCACCTAAGCTCAAAAACTTCAAATTATTTCAATATTAACGACAGACACTCCAATTTTATTTATATGTATAGAATCTATAGATGTATAGATGTATAGATATAGATGTATAGATGTATAGATGATAAATTTTTCGGCTACATGAAATTTGGCCCCAATGAAAAATGGCCCCAAACATAAAATGAAAAATGGCCCCAAAAATTTATATGAGAAGCAACAACAACTAAAATAAAATAAAATTTTGTGAATTGGGGTGATTTTTCATGGTTTTGGGGCCTTTTTTCATTTTTAATTTGGGGTAAAATTTCATTATGAAAAATGGCCCCACATTTTCATTCTTAAACAAAAATGAAAAATAACCCCAAAAAATGGGGCCATTTTTCATTATGAAAAATTGCCGCAAATTGAAAATGGAAATATAGCCCCAAATTAAATGAAAAAAGGCCCCAAAACTTATCTTAAATTAAAAACTCATAAAAATGGGCTTTGTTCCAAATCGGACAAAAAAAATCCAGTTGTTTTTGGAAAAATTGACGTAGATAAGAGTAAAGCCTTTTTTTTCCTATTATTTTAAATTAATTGTTACTCTGGGATGGTGATTAAACAATCGTCCATGGTAATCACGCGATTTTCGTGTACGATTATTTTTAATCATGGTCTCAAAATGATCCTTGTAGCTTTTGATATATCTGATCAAATAATCGTACAGGAAAATCGCACGATTGGCAAAAATATATGCATGTATGTATGTAGAACTTATGCAGTATTTCATTTTATTTTATTTTAAAACCAAAAATCGCGCGATTTTTGGTTTTAAAATAAAATAAAATGAAATACTGCATAAGTTCTACATACATACATGCATATATTTTTGCCAATCGTGCGATTTTCCTGTACGTTTGATTAATCACTGTCCCAAAATGATCTTTTAAGAATTTGATATAATGTATATTGATATAATTGATATAATGTATATTATGAACATATCTAATAAAATTGCGCGATCGGCATCAAAAGCCTGTTTAAATAATCGTACAAAAATCACATGATTTTAGATTTAAAAAATATTTGTCATTATTTTTAGGGAGATTTTTCCATTAAAAAAAATCTCTTTAAACTTGGGGCCATTTTTTATAATCAAACTAAACTAAAAATGAAAAAACGCCCCAAAAAAATGAAAAATCACCCCAAACCGTAAAAATAAAATAGCTCAAGTTGTTGTTGTTTTTCATATACATTTTTGGGGCGATTTTTCATTTTTTGTTTGAGTATTCGTTTTCTTTTTGGGGCTTTTTTTCATTTATTTTGGGGCCATTTTTCTTTTTTGAAAATGGGGCCATATTTCATTATGAAAAAAGGCCCCATTTTTGGGGCCATTTTTCATTTATTGTTTGGGGCCATTTTTCATTGGGGCCAAATTTCATGTAGCCAAATTTTTCAGAAAAAAAAATGTTTGAAATCTTTTTAGCTTTTGTTTCAACTAAATATATTTTTTTTGACTAGTGAATTAGCTTTCGTTGATTTTAAGTATTTTTCCCCCTTTAAGGTAAGGGGCGGGGGAATTTTGTTTTCGAGTGCATACCTCTTTTATGATTAATTTACGAAGAGATGACTTTGCCCTTAACCTACTGCGAAAAAGGTTTGAATTGGTATATTTCTGTCAGTATTTAATAAAACTTAATTTTGTCATCATTTAAGGTATGAACCTCTCCTTTTTCGTAGAATGTAAGTAAATAATCGCAGCATTTTATTGAAATGTAAAATTTTTATTTATTTGATAACTATTTAAGTATTATTTTGAGTATATGTAATTAGCCCTTAGTCTCGCCTGACAATGTTTGAAATAGAGTTTTCTAAAAAAGTTATTAAGGTTCATTTAAAACTAAAAAAATACTATTTTTTTCCCTTGCCTACCCATCTTCATAATGTATATGGACCAAACACCCTTCATGGAGATTTATAATATTTAAAAATCGTATATCCAACTATCCATTCCAAAGAAAAAACAAAAATTTTTGTTTAAACGACACAACCTTTCCAACCATTGGGAGATCTTATAAGTAGGTATCTTAATCTGCTCCATAAACAAATCTATTTAAAGTATTCCAACTCTTTTACCCTTAGGGAGCAATTATTTTAATAGCAATTTTATCCATCAACTCAAAAACTTTCATCTATAAGAGGTAATTTGCGTCTTTGCATCTGGCACTATACCGTAAAGTGTACACACATTCAATTCGCAATCCAATTCAAATCGGTCAAGTAAGCAAATAGGATTCAGTAAATCTAGTAACCGACATCATCACATTGCTATAAAAGTTGAAATCATTCAATTCAAAGGCTCTTCACAACAATAATAAATTACATTAGGGGGCTCTCATATACGAACACTACATAAAATGAAAATAGAAAACTTACCAACAATATTCAGATAGACCGAGTGTCCTATTGGAGGAGTCGTCGATATTTGACATTCGTAGATGCCTGAGTCCTTTCTCTGTGCATAACGTATTCGAAGTGTCCAGTCCTCTGCGTGCGGCGAGTGCATGGCTTCAAATCGTTGGTCTGAAGTATATGTGTAACGGCCAACTGTGAGCAGGTGAATATCACGATGTCGTACCCAAGAGACCTAAAACGAATAAAAACCAACAGGCAATTTATTAGTTTTCAGTATAAAAAGGACTAGAGGACTTTTGTGATATAAAAGAAACAAGGATTTTATTTTTTATGTATGTAGCTTATTGAGAATGGATTCAAGGAAAGTTTATGGATTTTTTATTTTCAGATATCATTGTTGTATCCTCTATAAAAGTGCCTGCTTATTATGTTCCACTATACCAGAAAGTTCAATTGAGCTAATAACAAAGATATTTGTATAGGTATTTCGAATAGAATGTTCCTATTGAAAAAAAATTTTGATTTTATCTCATCTAGAAGGTGTCGTTGCAGTGGTCAAAAATACGAATCTTGATGGACAAAATTATTTTTAGATCTCAAATTAGTTTTGTGTTTGATTTAACTAATATACAGTTTTTATTAAGATGAGTTAATCGATTTTTTTTTAATTATTAAAGCATAGTTTACAGTTACCAGGTGAAAAAAAATCAAAACTTTCAAACTATTTTCCACCTATGTTTGTCTTGGTTAAGCCACCCATTGAGTAATTAACGTGAAATTACTTGAAATAGCTATAACTCCAGCCTATATACTTGGTGGTAACACACGCAAGTTGTTGTTGTTCATTCAAAATTACTTTAGGCCTATTGATGGAAAACAATTATTTTTGGATGCAAAAACAATTTGCATGCAAATAACGCCCTGAAGGTAAAAACGTGTAGGTATTTTTTTTTTTTTTTTTGAAGTGTAAAACTACCATATATTTTATTCGCCAAACTTTTTTTCGCAAGCAAAACAAATGCAGGTCCATTGTTTTGCATGACATTCCATGACGGCAATGGTTTGTTTTTGCATGAAGCTGTAAACCAGTCATGCAAAAAACTATTTTGTATTTCACCTCAGTAATTTTTGACATTTGAAAATATTTGCATATTATGTATTTTTTTACGGGAACTGGAAAGGTGGAAACTAGGCTTAAAGCAAAAATTAATTTGAAAACGATTCGTTACTCCTTAAATAAAGCAGTTTGATGGCCATAGTCCAATTTAGCTACTACCACAATTTGTTGTTCCTTAAATAAAGTGTTTGGCCATTTCAATTTAAAATTTTTTTTAAAACGGTGCGGTGTATTGTAATGGAACCGATCGTTTTTCAAATTGAGTCAAACCGAGTTGGGGTTTGAACAAACTGAGTTGGCCAACTCGGCTCGAAGCAGAATCATTGAATAGTAGTAGAATAGAAAGTAAATCGAGTTGCAAACCGATTCGGCAAATTCAATTGGATTTTCGAATGAGTGTCAAGTTAGTAAGGAAATTTTCACCAATCGAAAAATGGTTAGGTGGATAATTTGCCGTTAATTAGTTGTGACAGTTTCGAATCTGTTGTTTAATGTTATCTATGTTTTTGGGTGCTTTGCTAACTTAATATATCTAAAGTGGTAAAAACTTGTTATACTTAATGTCTTATGACTTAATAATATAGCCTAAGTAAGTCTTTAATTAGTTGTGAAAAATTTAATTCGATTTTCTATGTTTTTGTTGCGTGCTTTACTAGCTTGATATCAAGTTAGCGAAGCACCACCAAAAAAGGGGTAAAAACTACTAACACCGAATGGTTAATGACTTACAAATTTGTTGTTAACTAATCTTTAAATTGTTGTGATTGAGACAATCTCGAATTTGTGGTGTAATGTTTCCTACGTTTTTTGGGTTCCTTGCTAACTTGACATCGAGTTAGCATAGCACCACCTCGAAAAGGGCTAGAAACTGCTTAGACAGAATGGTTTATGGCTTAATAATTAATAGTTAATTAAAAATTAATAATTTTGGCAATATCGAATTTTTTGTTCTATGTTTTCTATGTTTTTTTTTTCAAAAAATGATAAAAACTTTTAAGACTTGACATTTTATAGCTTAATAATTTGCCATTAATTAGTCGTTAATTAGTTGTGATAAATTCAATTTCTTGTGCGATGTTTTCTTAGAAAACATTGAACGACAAATTCGAAATCGTCACGACTAATTAACGACTTCCTAACGGCATTTTATTCACCTACCCATTTTTTGATTCGTCAAAGTTGCTTTGCTAACTTGACATTCATAGAAAGCAAATAACCCGAAAACACATAGAAAATATCGCATGATAAAATTTAATTTTTCTTAACAAATTAATGACTAACTAACGGCAAATTATTTAGAACTAAAATATTAAATTTTAGAAACTTTTACCACTTTTCAAAGCAAAAAAACATAGATAACATAAAACGACAAATTCGAAATTGTCACAACTATTTAATGACTAACTAGCAACAAATTATGCACCTATCCATTTTTCGATCCGTGGGAGAAAACATTGCACGATCAAATTAAATTTGTTACAATTAATTAACGACTCATTAACAGCAAATTATTGTGCCATACACCATCAGGTATAGGAAATTTATACTGATTTTCGACAGCAAAAAGCATAAAAACATTGAATGATAAATTCGAAATTGTCACAACTAATTAACGACTAATTAACGGCAAATGATCCACCTACCTATTTTACGACTCGTCAAAGTTGCTTTGCTAACTTGACACTCATGATCTTCGAAGCAGTAAGAAAACTGGTATACTCTTAAGGGTTTCTTAATCCATCAATATCTTACCCATCCTTCAATTAAATTTGACAGCTCATGGCTTTGACACATGAAAGACAAATTAAAGTTTGACCAAAAAGTGTAATTCGATCCAAATGTTATCCAATCGCCCTAAAATCACATTTTTCTGGAGCAGCTAAAAATCTTCAAAAATTCCGGATTTCTTAAAGACTTCTTGATCCATCAACATCGTAGCTATCCTTCAAAGGAATTTGACAGTTCATGGCTTGACAGATTAACGAAAAACTATATTCTGACAGAAATAGTGTAGTTCATCCCAAATGTCACCACCATTTTTTCTCTGGAGCTGTAAGAAGATCTTGAAATTTCTGATTTTTAAGTGTTTTTGAATCCATTTATATCAGTTCCGAAACTTGAAACTAACGCTGTGGCTTCGTTGTCAATATTTGAGGTGAAGTTAATTTCGAATGGGAATATAAATGCTTTCCGTTTTCCCTTCTGAAACTTCTATGTCTTAAAAATCTTTTGTAGTAAGGAAAAATTAAAACCCAATTTAGAGCTTCAATTTTGCACTTCTCACAGACTTCACTATAATATAGCAACGATTATGCAACATTGAGCTGTAAGCAAAATATACTCTTGATGTAAACCTATTTACATACATGTCAATCAAACAAATTAATCAAATCTTCTTATCCGCAGGAATAAAACATTTTCTTCAAATCAAATTCAGTGAGAGAATATTTTTGCTAACCTTAATTTTTTTTTAAATAAATTTTATTGTGATTCGATTTTCATGAAAATTACTTTGCGAATTGAAATTGCTATTGAATCCATTTACTCAGCATATTTACGCTCAAAGTGTTGTTTAGTATTTGAAATTGTTAAGGTATATCGTTACTATTTACCTTCGTGATTCTAGTTTTTTTTTATGTGTAGGTATATCCAAACAATTTAGCTGAATTTGTATGCAAAAAAGTAAATTGTTTTTTTTTTTTGAACTCTTAGACATAATCTATCGGTTGATGGAATTGGGTTTTCGTTTTGAAATGAATTTAATTCAAAAGTGTGAGCTTGCAAATTAGAAGTGATTTAAGAATATTCAACCAACTACAATCAGCATAATTTATTATTGATTCGTATCCAACATGAGTATGGAATTTTCTTATTTCTCATTCCTATACGTAAAAGAGGAAAAAATGCTTACCTCAAATCAACTGAAAATTTATTTTTGTTTCACACAACAAATATAAAATGTGTGGAAAGCAATTTATAGACATTTCATTTTTCAAGGTGTGTACATATATCTAGGTATACAGGGTGTCCCGGACCTGAGTTTAAGTATTTAAGGGTGTGGTTCTTGGGGTTATTCTAAGATACAAATTGTATAGGGGAAAGTTGTAGAAAAAAAATCACAATTTAAAAAAAAAAAAATTTGACTTTAAAAATTAATTTCTCAAAAACTATTCGCTTAAACAACTTGATTTAAAAACCAAATGCAAAAATGGAGTATTAGCTTTCAAACTCAAGGAGGGGAGATACAACTTTCCCGTCATAAATTTTTTTCTTAGAACCACACCCTAAGATACTTCCACTCACGTCTGGGACACCCTGTATATATCTAGTGCTTGCCAGATATACAGGTATAAAAAGATGATATTATTCATGCCTTGGAAATCTCATTTTATTTTTTTTACTCATGCTTTAGAAGTTTTAAATTTTAAATCAAAATCTTAATAAAAATAAAATAGAAAAAGAGATTAAAAAAGTTATAACGATCCACAAATGTCTACCGCCCTCGACACTACCATTTTTCTTCATTTTTCATTTTATGTTCAAATAATTATCTATGCTAAAGTGTCAGCTTTTTAAAAACATAGCAAAAGCCAAGTTCTGGCAAAAATCCCTTAAATAGGAGCCAACTCAGGCACAATCCACTAAGTCAGAAACTTTGAATTCGCAGCTTTATTTGTCAAGTTCTCTTTTAATTGCTAAATTAAAAAAATTCTTTCATAACATGGAGTTTATTCTAAAGTAGTAAATATGTTTGATATTAAACTTTCTTAAACTTATCTAGAATTTGGGGTACTTTTGGATCTCATTACTTTTCATGGTATAATTGTTAGACACAAATATTAGTGTATATGTAGGGGATTTTGGATATTTTTTAACAATAATTTTTGTGTTTATTCCAAAATTTTTGAAAAAAATTCCAAGTAGAAATATTGCTTATCTTTCAAAACCTTAAAAAAAATTTAATAAAAAAAGGATTTTTCTGTAAATGTCAGTAATGAAGTGTTGATAGATGCAAAATAGTAATTTTATTGTGTTGGTAATGTAGGTATATCATAAGCGAACCTTAATTAACCGTTTAAGGTTTGCAGTGCTTAAATCACAAGTGTTTAAACGAAAATGTTCCTAAGAAATAAAAAAAACATTGAAAAATCGGATTTGGAAAAACATTTTTTTTTGGTTTTCGCCATTTTTGACAATTTTTTCACAATAACAGTATTTTTTTACAACATTTTAATTTCGAGGTTTAAAAAAAAAAAAAGATGCTGTCCTAAAATTTTGTTCTCAACATTGTGTAGGTTATATGAAAATTTGATCCAATCAAAATTTGTAGGTCTCATTATTATCTGTAACTTTATACGTATAACTTTTTTTGATAAGAGCTGTAATGGAGAGCCCACAGCAAATTTTTTTGTGTGAAAGTAAACCAAAAATGAAGCATATGAGACGAAAGTCAAGGAAAATTTCCCCTCCCACCTAAACAGGTGGAAATAAACCTCCCCTCCCATACGAGATTGTTGTTGTCTTAGTCTAACCTATACACCCTGGTTTTATGTTCGCTACTTAGGTAAATTGACCATCTTATTGTTATTTAACACTTTAAAAAATCTCAAACGGTCTGGCAGGGTAACGAACGGCCTCCACCAAATGGACTTGGACACACTTTTTTGTGATCAGGGGAACATTGTCTAGGGATGTGTAAGAAAAATTTGGGTTCATAGCATTTTCCCTTGAGATTATTTTTAGAGTTTTTCAAACGGTCAGGCAAAGTTACGGCCCCACCAAATGGTCTTGGACACACTTTTTTGTGATCAGGGGAGCATTGTCAACGGATGTCTGAACACGACCAGGGACTGCAAGGCTTTCATTTCATTCATAAGCCTCAATACAGCTTTCGTCGCATGTGCTTCATTTTTGGTTAACTTTCACACCCACAAACTTGCTGTGGGCTCTTGATCTATAATTTTGACAGAAATCGTAAGAAACCCGACTTTGCACCCCGTACCTTAGTTTTTCGCATACCCGCCCCACTTTCGGTCATATGTTGCGGGGCAATCCATTGTTCCCCTTTTATACATTAAAGGTGCCGTCACACCGTGTAAGTTAAGAACTTGCAGCAATTGTTTCAAAAATTTCGATTAAGTACTTACTGCAAAAATTTCTGAAATTACTTCCTGAAAATACTTGCGTGTGTAAACGGATGTATTTTTGGAATTTTCAGCTCAGTTTGGTTTATTGTTTCTTCAGAAATAGATCTAAAATGGATAATCCAGATTCGGAAAAAGAATTTTTTTTGTACAAGGACATGGTTTTTGAACAAGAAAGTTTGTTGAAATGAGGCAATTGATTCTTGTAGAGACAATTATGTATTATTATTTTCGTTTCACACATACAAGGAAAAAAAACATGCGATCGCTTGCATGCAGCAATTTTGCGATTTTCTGTCGCCACGAATTAAAACAACGGTCGCAACTCAATACAATTTCTTGGTCGCATGTGCATTCATTCACGTTGTGGCTCATGTTTTCTATTTTTTACGACTAAATAATCGTGCGATTAAAATCGCAAGTCGTTCCTAGCCTAAGCAAGTTGAACTTTTTGATAAAAAAATTACAAAAAAAAAGTTATTAGCGGTAAGTCCTGTGAAGTAAGCAAAAAAATTATTTAAAATTGAATAATAAATTAGAGTTCCCGGTAGTCAACAAAGAGTTCTAGAGCTCCTCATACTTTTTTTCAATAGTTCTGGCGAATGGAGTGTTAAAATTAAAAAAAAAAGTTTTTTTTGTTAACTTCATGCAGCAAGGACTTTTTTGAGAAAAAGAGTTCTGAGCATGTTTTTCACCTTCAAATCAAGAGTTCTACAGTTCCTGATGGGTTTAAGAAAGAGTTCTTCAAAATTGGAAAAGTTTGGGCAATTTGAGGTGCCCATTGACTTGGAACCAAAAATTTTCAAAATCCAAAAAAAAAGGAGTTTTGATTAGAGTTCCCGATAGCAACCAAAGAGTTCTGAATCAATGGGCACCTAAATTTGTGAATAACTTTTGAAAAAATAGTTTTAGAAAAAAAAGTTATAAGCAAAATGCTCCAGAACTCTTTGTTTGCTATCGGGAACTCTAATCAGGGCTCCTTTTTTCGATTTTTGTGGATTTTGAAAATTTTTGGTTCTAAGTCAAAGGGCACCTAAATTTGCAAAAAACTTTTGAAAAATAAGTTTTAGAAAAAAAAAGTTAATAACAAAATGCTCAGAACTCTTTGTTTGCTATCCGGAACTCTAATCAGAACTCCTTTTTTTTCGATTTTTGTGGATTTTGAAAATTTTTTGCTCTAAGTCAATGGGCACCTAAATTATCGAATAACTTTTGAAAAATTAGTTCTAGAAAAAAAAGATATAAAGAAAATGTTCAGAACTCTTTGTTTTCTATCCGGAACTCTAATCAGAACTCCTTTTTTTTGTTTTTTTTTGGACTTTGAAAATGTTTGGTTCCAAGTCAATGGGCACCTTAAATTGCCCTAACTTTTCCAATTTTGTAGAACTCTTTCTAAAACCTATCAGGAACTCTAGAACTCTTGATTTGAAGGTGAAAAACATGCTCAGAACTCTTTTTCTCAAAAAAGTCCTTGCTGCGTGAAGTTAGCAAAAAAAAACTTTTTTTTAAATTTTAACATTCCATTCGCCAGAGCTATTAAACAAAAATATTTGAGGAACTCTAGAACTCTCTTTGTTTGCTACCGGCAACTCTAATTTTGTATTCAATTTTAAACAATTTTTTTGCTTACTTCACAGAACTTTAGCGGTACCTTCCATATCATTTTTTTTTATTTCGACTTTCTCATTATTTGCCTCACCGATTTCAATCAAAATCTTGCGAGTTGTTTCTACAATAATTGAAAGAAAGAGTTTCATGCTTTTTTACATTTTGCTTTAATAACTCAAATATTTTTGAAAGATTTGAAATTTCAAGCAAGTTGAACTACAAGAGCAATTACGTACAACCCAGTCGTTCAAATTATTATTATCAGAATACAAGCATTACAAAAAATCCATACTTTACAACACTGATGCGAGACTTCTGAGCATAGGGAGACAATATTGTCTGTAATTTTGATCCAAGAAAAAAAACATAAGTAAGAAACTTGCTTACGCAAACCCTGCAAGTGGTAAGTACTTGCGGCATGTGATTTCAAGTGATTTACTTGTGAGCAAGTGCTTGCAGGTACTAGTCACACCCTGCAAGTGCTTCTGGCGCAAGTACTTGCAAGCAAGTAAATCCTTCGCAGCAATTAATTGCTTGCAAGTATTTTTTGGCCGTGACACCAGGCAAGTCTTACTTGTCGGAATTACTTGCTCGCAAGTAAATCACTTGTAGGAATCACTTGCTGGCAAGTACTTTTCAGGTCATCACAACAGGCAAGTTTTACTTGCAGCAATCATTTTTCTGCAAGTACACGTGCACGGTGTGACGGCACCTTAATCCTTTATTTTCCCAAGACATACATATTTACTGCTAATAATTTTTCCAACTTTTGGTCTGTAAAAACTAGTTTGACTCGGGATTTGATCAATGTTATTAAAGTTTCATCACAAGGATAATCTTATTCTAAAAAGCTTGCAACTGGATCTTAAGGATTAAAAAAGAAATTTATAAAACGTACGAGGATTGGATTGGATTTTAATCAATATTTCTTCTTCTCTCTCTAAGAAATCCTCATTGGAAATTAATGTGTTAAGCTAAGCATTATTTTTGAATTAAGTAGTGTTTCAGGCGAAGGTGAACAAATAATTAATGACATTTCGAATATGAGTGAAACAAAATTTTAAAGATTAAACAAGAATTAATTAAAATGTATAAACTTCCGAATGACAACACAAAGGAGAATAGGACAAAACGGTCTATAGGACCAATAACGACGAGACATGTGTCGTTGGAAAGGTATTTTTATGAACTACAATAGTTACTATGAGGACTTACTTCAAATTGCTGTGCGAAAAAAGTTATTCGCTAAAATATATTTAATATGGGGAAATTTATGAAAACTGGTGAAACAAATAACAACAATATATATGTCATTGGAAAGGTATTTCCATTACCTACAATACCTTTAACAGCAGTTCAGTTCAAATAACTGTGTGAAAAAAGTTTTTCGAAAACACTAATGAATTATTTTGGTTCATTTTAGTGTGAAAAATGCTTTTTTTTAGTATGGGCACAAAAGTGTGAACGCAAGTTCAACCAATAACAACGGGACGTATGTCGTTGGAAAGAAAATTGTATGTACAACAATAGTTAATCAGACAGCTTCTTTCAAATCACTGTGTGAAAAAAGTTATTCGCTACTTGTTACCCATGCTCCATAAATTTTATCTGTACCAAAATTCCCTAAAACAGCGAATAACTTTTTCCACACAGTGATTTTAAATAAGATGTTGTGGAAACTATTATAGTTCATAAAAATACCTTTTCATCGACATACGTCTTATTGGTATTGGTAAGACCAGTTTGTATGATTTGTTTACACGCTAAAATGTACCAAAACAAAACCTTGGTTAGTAAAAAACGTTTTTCACACAGTGATTTGAAATGAACTGCCATTGTGACTATTGTAGCACATGAAAATACCTTTCCAACGGCATACAACTCCTTTTTATTGGTTCCTAGACCACCTTCCATACAGTTTTGCCGATTGTCCTTTATTCGAAAAAAAAAATTCTTCGAGAAATAATATAACGATAAAGTTGCCTAAAATAATTAACTTTGTTTTATATAAATTTTAAATTCGAGTGTCTCAAAAGCATAACTTTTTGGACCAATTTCTGAGGCCAGACCATTAGAATTGTATGTATATTGGTGGTTGATGTAACATACGAAAACTCAAATTTTGGCACACAGTGCTTGTTTTTCTTGTTTTTATGAAATCATACAATTTTAAAAATTCTTATAAGCTTCTTGAACATTTGTCACATTTTCAGGAAGTTAAGATATTTTAGAATTTAGAATTTCGGCTATAATATGACTTTTGATGAATAAATGTAAAAATACGAAACAAAAGAATAATTTTGCCAAAAAATGGGTTACACCACTTTTTTACTCACGGCTTCAATCGTCTTTTCTATATTGATTTTTAAAGTGCGCTTGCTGTGCTAATATTTTAATATACCGATAAATTATTTAAATTGTTTGTGGGGACCAAAGCATGCTTAAACAATAAAGTTTAACCAAATTTTTCGTGAAATTACAGCATGATTGATAATAAATACATTATTTTTACTTTTCATAATACATAATCTACAATTCAAATCAGTCAGATCCTATAAAAGTTTGATTTAAATAAATAAATAATTTCTTGAAATTTTTTTTTGTTGCCATCAATTACGAAGTTTCGCGCAAATACTTAAAAAAGTATACAGTACATAAACATTTCTTTTTTTTATTATTTCAAATTGCAAATTAACTCCGCGAATTCTACGAATTCCGAAATTGGTAAACAGATTTTCCTTTTTTGTAGAGATTCTTTGAAAGGGATATTTGCGGAATTTCACCATAAAGAGTGAACTTTATTGAGGCTTTACAAAAATCAATATAGGTACATTTTCCTTTCAAGGACCTAAATTTAACTTTAAAATGACTTAAAGCAATGTTTTCAACATTTGAATCATTTAGTATTATGATGTTGCTAAAGTAGTTATTTTTGTGTAATTAGATTTGCTCCTGGCGCACTGTAGTCCAAAATATCACAATCTCATGCCAAAATCGTATATGTATTCATTTTGATAGAATTTTTAAGGAAATAAAAACAGATACCAAAATATTTTTCTGATAAGTCGATTGACTCTTGAAAGTTGCAAGGCTTTGATTTGCAGTAAACAAAAGAAATAACTTTCCTTACAGATACTGTAAGGAAAGTTATTTTTTTTGGTACAGGTTAAATAAATACAAAATTCGTCCCCTCATGAAACTTGGAGAAATATTTTCATTGGTCATGAGAATGAAGAATGAACTGAGTCTTTACAAATATTTCGCATGGAAGAGTGTTATTTTGAGGGAAAGAAATTGTGGTGGAAAAAAGGTGGGATTGTTACAAAAAACTTGTGAACGTTGGTTTGTCAAAATAAATTTTGCCGTTCGATACACACAACAACTTCCCCCCTTTTTTCCTTAATAAGCACTCTTCCATGCAAAATAGTTTTATAGATTTTTAACTCTTCATTCTCGGTTAATGAAACTTTTCACTAAGTTATAGGGACGATTTTTTTAAGGATTGTGTGCTATTTAATTTCACCTATACTATATTGAGCAAAAATTTTATTTTATGATAAATTAGTATTTTTATGGAACGTAGTTTTTATCGTTTGATTTCGATGATTGTAGGTCCCCTGCCTCTGCATCCCTGCCCACCCGCTAACAACTTTATTGTATTTTTATTTATTATTATAATTTTCAAAGAGTTTAAATCTACTTTGGTAAGAGTTCCTTATACATGCACTGAAAGAATATTAAGTCTATAAATCAAAAAAAGAGGAAAAGGAAAACCAATAATGTTGGTTCATTAAACTTAAGTGTCGAAATAAAAAAGTCAATTTATCGAATAATAAAACGAATCCTACTTTTCCGTGAAAAACGTGTGAATTGTTTCATAAAACCTTATAAGACGAATTTATTTTATCCTATTCACTTTCTGACGGGTTGCACGAGCGTGATGAAAATATCCTTCATCTACTAACCAGAAAAACGAACAAACAACACTCTGCTTTCAAAAAAAAAAAAAAAAAAGTAGAAAAAAGTTGCTGTTTTCATTATTCATCCTGGAGGTAGGTAATTGTAAATCTTTGATTGATTATTGCTTCAGTCTCCTACAATTCCAAAGCCGACTGCGATTCCCATATGCGACTGCCCCACGTATCAGAAAAGCACATTAATCAAATACTCCTTTTTTGCGTCATTCACCACTGGTAGCATTGTGAATCGTTCTTTAAAGCCCACCCACAGCCCACCCACAACCCACCCCAACAAAAACAATATTTCTCTTTTATTTTTTTATTCTCAGGGTCGAACAAAAAATAACAAACACTTTGTATGTTACCCCCTTGAGGCTTGTTATCCCTTTTTTTGATTTCTGTTTGAGTTTCCTGCTTTTTGAAAAGGTAAACCCTACCTATGAGTATAGAGGAGAAACAAAGTGCCAGGTATCAACATCAGTTCTGCCATATCTTATGCAGGAGATAGGACAAATAAACTCGTATGTCTTCGTCAGGTTTAGATTTACGAATCTGTTTGATTGCTTAAGGTTGTCTCAGCAGAGCAAACGTTGATGGGCTATAGAAATAAAGTGCACTTCATGGGGGCATTAGTTTTCGTTGCCTAGACAATGTGCTATTTGTTTTGCAAATCTGGTGACCATTTATGTTGACAATCAGTTATACAGAAAACGTGTCAGAATTTTATCTTATCTTTTAGATATAATGTTTGTTCGTGTTTTTTTTTTTTTTTTCTATTTGACTGGGATTTGTTTTAATAGAATCCATTAAGAAATATCGTCTTGGCCTAGATTCTTATGATACTCTTTCTCTTACATCAATATACATATGTATGTTAGAAAAAAAAAAGAAAAAAAAAGAGTTTTATAGATATCCTTCAATTTTGTCTGTCTGGTCATTGGTAAACAGTGGACTCTGGTCTCTGATTTCAATTTGAAATTAAAATATTTGATTATATACTAACAATATAAAGTGTTGTAAAAGATTACAATCTTTTATAAATGCAATCTGTTATGACTTTGTATAAGAGATTACATTCCTTTGAGTCTTCCCTTCAAAACTTCGACCTTAAATTTGACATTTATTTGCCATTAAGATTATCGCAATCATATTTCCTCCATTCTTTAACAGCAATCAATTGATGAATGCAATCTTTAGAGAATACATGCGTTTCTTAACACTCTCTTTGGCATTCATTTTTATTCTTTGCATCCTTTTGCCTTTTATGCATTCTTAAAAATTCGTTTGTATTCTTTAAAATTCGTTTTCATTCTTTGCATTCATTTGCATTATTTGTGTTGACTTAAAACTCTTTTCATTCGTCTGCATTCTTTTTCATTGTTTTGCATTATTTTGCTTTCGTCAACCTGCGAAAGGCTTGTAAGACCTGGTGAGACCTGGTGATATTTTTACTAACATTATATCAAGTTACAAACTCAGGAGTTCATGATTAATAAATGAACTTTAGTGAAGTTTTACATCACTTTTGCTGGTAACTTTGGCTGTATTTTGCGAATAACAGCTCTGATGTTTTTCTTTACTGCCTAAATTATTATTTGAGCATTGAGCTAGATTTATTTTTTCACAAAATTAAAATACCTAAAGTAAAGTGCATGACTAGGTCGCTCGTATTTGCTCTTATTTTCAAGGGGTTTAGGGCCAGTTTCAAATGTTCCGGTAAAAGCAGTGTTTCCCAACCTCTTTGTGCTATGCTCCACCGAAACTTTTTCAAAATTTTTATATCCCCCCCATCATTATTTTATAAACCAGAATTAGAAAATCTTTCTTTTAAATCCGTCGATAAGTTTTTCAGATGATCAACAATAATATCTATAGCGGTGTATCAGTCACTTCACATTTTTGGAGCCAGTGAAACCTGTCAAAATGTTTGTTTTAAATATAAATACAATTATGTCTGATATATCAGTAAAGGTAGCGAAACAAAATACAATTTTCATTTTTGTTGCGACAAGAGTTTTATGTTTTCCTTGATGTTGCTTAGGTTTTAAGAAGATATCGACTTATTAACTCACAAATGCCATAGGGAGACACCATCGTTCGTTAACAACCGGTTTATTGCTTTAGAGAATTGCAAAGTTAAGTTTCAAATAGTTTCGAAAGCCATCTTACTTCAGTGTGAGGTATATATGTAGCTGGAAAAAACGTACACAATTTGGCACAAGCCAAAATTTGAACAAGCCAAAATTATTGAGTCCGGACTTTTGTCGAAATTAAATAAATGAGAAAGTGTGAACCTAAACCGGTTGTAATGCGTCACAATACAAAATTCCTCCCCTTCAAAATCTAATTACGCCCCTGTGGGCCCAACGTTGGGAAACACTGGGTTAATGTTTCAAAAAGTTATTCGTTACATTACACTACCCAACAGATATAAGTTGCCGTTATTTTATTTATGTCAATCATCTTCATCTTCAAACTCTCGGATAAACTAACTGCTGCTAAATAATTTACAGTTTGAGAACAACGTAAAACATCAAATCATAGGTACTTAAAATTAAATTTTTGTTGTCAAAACTGAAAATTCTGTCTTTTTAAATTTAAAATACATAGGTATCACGATTTTTAAGATTGAAATTCAGAATGAATAAAATGCACGACTGAGTCTCACGTACTTGCTCTTGTTCAAGACACTGCGGATTTAAGAGAATTGTATATAAAAACATGGAAATTATGAGAGAAAAATGTAGAGAAGCATGAAATACGACATTTGAATTGGCTAAAACCACTCTTTTGACAGTTTAAGTAAAAAAAAAATAATGCCATCTTAGTTCTTGATTGAATATGATTGTATGGGAAAAAAAATTTAAAATCGTTGAGCGGTTTTTTAAAAAAATAATTTTTTGTATATAAAATTCTTAAAACATTTTTAAGAACAAATTTTGGCATGCAAATCTAAAGTATATATATTTATGTGCATATAAAACAAAATTTGAAAAAAAATTGTCAACTCGTTTTTGAGATACCGAATTTTCAAAAAAAAAATTGAAACTTTGCTTAAAAATCCAAAAACTTTTTTTTGAAAATTTTGATATGCAATATTATTTAATGTTATCCGAAATTTGTATACAAAAAAATTATCTAAATCCGTTGATTTTCGATGACGAGAAAATTCAAAATAAAAAAAAATACGTTCTATGACAGGTACTATTAATAGTTGCTAAGTGTTAAATTTTATAATTTTTGGTAGTAGATCGTACTAATTTTAGTATATAGAAAAATTTTAATCAAAATCTTAGGAGTCGTTTTTGAGAAAAAAAATATTTTCCTTTGCGGTTTTTTAACTTTTGTATGGACGGTACCGTTATTTTTTCATAAATGTAAAATTTTTTCTAAAAATATTTTAGAGTACTAAAACTCCTAAGTATCGAGTTTCAAGAAAATCGATAGTGTCGTTATATTTTCCAAAAAAAAATTTGAAACATTTTTTAAATATCCAAAAAATATTTTTTCAAAAATTTTATTACACAAAATTATTTTTATTTTTTGGGAGCTTCTGTATAAAAAAAATAATTGAAATCGGTCGTACCATTTTGAAGAAAATCAAAAATTGAAAAAATGGTTCTTTGAGAGGTACCATTAATAACCATTTTTGAAAAATGGTTTTCCACCCAAAGGAAGCCTTTACTAAAATAAATTTACTGAATTTTTTTTATGAAAAGTTGTCGAGCCGTTTTTGAGAAAAAAGCGATTGTGTAAAATTGACAAAAAAAATTGTATGGCAGGTACCGTTATTTTTGGTTCTAAAAAAAAATGAAAAAAACGTTTCCGCAGAATCACCAAAAACCATTATGTAGGTACCAAGTTTTAAGAAAATCTATCCAGCCGTTTAGGCTGTAGACGAACAGACAGACAGACAGACAGACAGAACTGTGCCACCCACTCTTTTGGTGTTCTCTATCATCGTAATATCATGTTTGATTGTTATCTCAAAATTTTTTTTGCACGAATCCAAAACTTGCCTTATAGTACCTATATCACAAGTAAAAATTCAAAATATTACGACGGAAACTCATAGCAGTTATACTCTATCCAACAAAAACTGTCAGTATCAGTACAGGGAAGATAGGACGTTAACCTCTCAGTATGGTTGCATTAGCTTGCATACATCAGTCTCAAGTTAAGGCTCTCACAGGGTTTCCATACTTTGAATATTAGAAATTGCCACAAATCGAAGAACAATATGTGCATATGGTTACCATGGATACCATTTCAAACATATTAATAAAAGATCAATTTATCATTTTCTTACCACACTACACCTTTTTAAATGAATTTGAGTAACGCTTTGTGAATGTTTCAAAACTTAGCACAAATAACTTTTTTTTCTTAAAACTAAGTATACAGTTCTTTTGAGTAAAAAAATTCTTCAAGGTGAGAAAAAAAAAATATTTTCCACAAAGAAAAAATGTCCGTGGTGTAAATTTTTTTTTTATTCGCCGTCAGCTTACACTTTCGAAAAAAAAATCTCAATGAGACTGATCCATGGAAAAACAAATACAAATACCAAACGCATTTTTTTTTCGGCAAAAGAATGTCAGTGACATTGTTTTGCACGAAAAAAAATCGTGATGAATATAAAATTTGTTTTCTTTGGGTAGTTCACAGTTCGATAAAAAAAATTTAAACGTCAAAAAAATTTGTTCTCGCAAAAAGCGCTCCCATAAGAAACACATGTAGTTTTTTTTTCGTCAAGGAACTGTATACTTAGCTTAGAATAAAACTGTATACAAATTTTAACTGCATTTTATAGGTTTATTCAGAAATACAAGCAAATAATAAGGGGACAATCAAAACGACCACACTTTTGCTTATCACCTTTATAAATTTTGTTCTCAAAAGCTTCAAAGCCCAAAGTTCCTTCATAAAAACCACTGAAAAAGCTCTTTTGTATTTTTGCGACTTGGCAAATAAACTCTGTTAGAATGTGAATATTTTGAAAGTATACGATCCGAATGCTTTTGGCATTGAAAGACGACGGTCATGTTGGAGCGTACGAAATGTTTCGAAGAATTACAACAACAATTCCTGTATGTTAATCAGTGGTTTAGTATCTTTTTCAGTGGAAGATTTGTTATTTAAGTATTGTGATGGTATACACAGGCACCCCTGTTTTAAAAAAAAACTCGCCCAAAAGCCCTTTACTGACTATTTTTGCTGGACAGACTATAGGCCTTAGGCATTTTCTGGATTAAGGTTTTAACAGCCACTTGAACCAGTGCAGTGGATAGGCTATCCAAGACTTTTTCTGTCGGATATAACTATCCAAGACGTTTAAAACCAAAAGTTAAGGCTTATATGGCAACAAAGTTCCAGATTGGCCTTATTCGCAAGTCGTGAAACGGGTCCCCAGTGTTTTAAAAATTAAAAATATAAATTGATATTATATTTGGTAACAGTTCAACAGGATCAATTTTGTGCCCTGCTAAATGAGGATTCCGCTCAGTAGAGTGCCCCAAGCTAACGAGATGTGCAGGCTCTATAGGGTATTCATAGTGAAACCCCTTCAGTATCGGAAATCAAAGCTTCATGAATCTCCTCAAAACAACAAAGTAGCTGGACTTAAAAGCTGATCCCGTAACAATGACAAAGTGTTCTATATCCATTAATACAAATTGTTTAAGAACAAAAAAAAATATTTCCCAAGGACTGGGGGGATGGTGTGATTTTTAAGCTACCAAAGAACGGTGACCTCAAGAATTGCAACAATTGACGTCGTGGTAACCGTTTTTTCCGTTTTCCCAACCGTCATTCTCGAGCGGATAAAGGATAGAATCAAGTCTACACTCAAGACCAAGAGGCATCAAGGTGGTTTCCGCAGTGGTTCGACCATATCAACATCCTACTTATCGTCCTTGAGCAGTATATGGAATTTTAATCACCACTTTAGCTCGTATTCGTGGATTTCGAGAAAGCCTTTGATCGAGTTTAGCCAAGTATGCTGATGCTGATACGAAACAAAAAAATCCCATAAACGACTCAACAAAATCATAAATGAAAAATTTTGTTCTACTTTTCGTTGAACAGTACGCTCTTCGATGAGCGAAATTGATAGTTGTAGCAGATTGTTTGGAGAGCTCTACACTCTTTTTGTCACACACAATTAATTACCTAGACCATTTTTGTGTGCGGAAAAGTGATATTTCTGTTTTTTCGTATTTATGTTTAAATTTCAGCATGGCTGCTGGTAGTTTATTTGTATTTTTATTGTTTTAATTTTTGAGTTTGTGCAACTGTCAATGAATACTCTTCCGCTTCGTTTTCGAAAACATTTCGTTGTCTTATTGGAGACCAACTAAAAATTTCGTTTCGTATCAGCAGATGGAATACCCAGAACAAAATGGAAATCAACTGTCTTAGCTGAATCCCAGAGAAAGACGTGGCCACAGTATTCCAAAATACATTGCTGCAGACCCTGAAATATGGAGACGTTTTGTTGTTACTTTTGGTATACAATTCTATCTTTATTTTTGAAAGCTTTTGCTTAAAAAAATACAGTAGACGCTCGATATAGTGAAGTAATAAGAACCTGTTCACTCTTTCGAGATTGTTCACTTTTTCGAGCCCCCCGCTTTCTAAAAATGAATTTGATCCAAACACACATTTCGGTCGATGTGAATGTTTTTAAATTTAATTTACATAGCATTAAACAATGGCTTCCACTCAGGTTTAAACAAAAAACAGAATAAGCAATTCCTCAGTGTTTTCAAGCTATGTTAAATGCTTGTGGGACATTTTTATATTTACAAAATACATTTTTATATAAAATTTTGTTTGTTCACTATTGTGGATAGTTCACTATTTCGAGACTCACTAAAGCGGGCGTCTACTGTATGATCAAAATAAGTGTCCTATGCACTGTTTTCAAGAAAATCGAAAATAAAACAAACATGTTTTTTTGGGAAGCACCTACCGTACCTACTAGATACTAGTAACCATTTTTCGAAAAACAGTTTCTCACTTTTAGAAAAATCTGTGAAGCTATTTTTTAGAAAAATAATATTTTCTTAAATTGCAAAAAAAAAAATCGTATCGCAGGTACATTTTTGATTAAAAAAATGTGCCAATAATGAAAACGACGAAAAAACGATATAAACAAAGTTTAAGGAAAATTAATAATTAACCCTACAGCGTTTCGGTTGTAGCCAAACAGAGAGACGGACAGAACTGTTAGATCAACTTTTTTCGGCTGCATTGTAACGATAGGTCGATCACAATCTCAAGTTATTTTTTGTTTCTCTTTTATAATATCTACCTACTCAACGATTTCGTCTTCAGTCATTTTATGACCGTTTTTTAAGAATTTAAACATTACTTTAAAAAAAAGCCCCTTTTTAAAAACATAAATTTTTTATTCGCGCTTAAAATAGTGCAGATTTTATTGAGGTAACATGAAATGTCCACATAGATATTATTTTTGAAATAAAAAACCTCTGTAGCTTATTATTATAACACAACACTAAATTAGCAATCTAATTTCAAGTTTTGAGATTTTTTTAGTGATGGTGGTCACTAATTTATTCCGCTATAGAGTATTTTTTTGTAATATAATTCACTTCGACCAATGTGGTCATATACTTATGCATGTGTTATGTAGGTAAGGTATATCTGTGCTCTCAATCAATATAATTAAACTCATAGCAGCGGCCAAATTGATTTTGTCATTATAATTTGTAATTCAATTACGAGTATCTCACAGTACCTACCTACTTGTTTGTATCTGTTTCTCGCACGTTAATGTACATACATGCCTTACGTAGGTTGGTTGGCAATACACACGCATCTACCTTATATTGCAATGCAAATTCAATGCAAATTAATTGACAAGCAATGGTCGCCATTCTGTGCTTCATTTGCTCCTTTTAATCATGCATCTTAATTAGCAACATTTATACCTACATTAAGTTGGTCCCCCATAGTGCAAAAAAGGTTTCGTGAAGGAGAAACGATTGGTACAGGGTGCTCCCAGATGCAAATTTTTTACGATATAGAATTTTTTTTATCATCATAACAATTTTATGTTTAAAGAATTTTTTTTATTTTTAATGAATAAATAAAATAATAATAAGAATAATAATAATATTATATAAAAATAATATAAAACATGTTAAAGACAAGAGTTGAAGTAAACACAAACCTGACTCTAGGCAGCATTATTTCAACTTATATAAATAAAATTTGTATATAAAAAACTTATATAAACGAGAAAATTAAAAATAAAAGCGATGTACCTACTGTTGTTGCTTGGTGAAAATAGTTGCTAAGTGTAAATTTTCATAATAGTTGGTATTAGATCGCACTAATTAATGACATCAAAAAAATTAATCAAAATTGTATTATGAAAATAAGATTTTTGCTAACGGTTTATTTAACATTTGTTTGGAAAGGAACCGTTTATTTTTCACTAAAGTAAACTATTTTTTTAAGTATTCTTAAGATTATTAAATAACACTGAAGTAGTTTTTGAAATATTTATTTTTCAATCAGAAAATGGAATATTTTTTAAAAAATCCAAAAAAATTATTTTTTGAAAATTTTGGTACCTACACAATATCTACTATCATTTTATATTTCTTAAAAGTTTCTGCGTAAAAAAAAGTATTAAAATTGGTTGAACCGTTTTGAGAAAATCATAAAAATTGTTCTTTGGGAGTTATGTACCATTATTAACCATTTCTTTTTTTTGAAAAGTAATTTATTAAATTTTTTCCAAGAAAAGTTTTGAAGCCATTGACCCTAAAATACTATGTGTACGTTCATTGTGGGACTTTCATCTTCCCTATCATCGTCATAACAAGTTTGATTGAAATCTCGATTTCGATTGTTTTTTAACTTCTGAAAATGTTGCAATTTTACATTTGCTGCGATGATATACAACTTACCACCTGGAGTATTTATTTTGAGCACCCTATCTTCCCAAACAGAGTACTCGTATAATCCTCTTAATTTGTAATTCCGTCAACTTGCCTTTCGTTTTGTATTAAATTTGGCATGCATTTTCAGAATGATACCTACTAATAAAAATCAAGAACAAAGTAATCAGCTTCCATACCATAGACATATATGTATGTACGTACAACATGAGATCATAAAATTTGAGACCTGGACATCAAAATACATACATTCAGGTTCAGAGGTAGGACCTAAAATTTCATTAAGAAAATGTCAAGGTATACATTTTTCCAATTAAAAGAAATTCTTGCAAAGGAAGTGCGTGAACTTGGTTCTAATTCTAATAATAGTAATGGAAAAATCAATGAGAGTGACTCACAGCTGGATAGGTTCTTTTTCACAACATCATATAAATCCTTTTTCACCTCTGGAAGTTTAGTGTGTGACGTAACTATTCGGTGTCGGAGATGGCAATTAAATTAACATAAGTCCCATGAGAAAAGGACATATTATACGTGTTGTATATACCTGTGTATTTCTTATCTATGTATATACGTTACGTATACATAATATGTTCTAAGGATTGACGCTCCCACATCATACGACAAACACAAAACCGAACCAGAAGACCAACGCAACGAACGTGGCTGTCTTATCCATGAAATACATTTCCATTAGAGAGCAATCAATGTTGGTAAACCTATAACTTCAGGCGTATCATTGATATCTCATCTCATAGATTGAGGTCCTTGTGTTTTTTTGTGGTGATGTTAAGGTGGTAGTGGAGCGTGGGAGTCTGTATGTATGTATACTGGTGATGGGGTATATAATATAGGTGCTCATGTATGTAGGTGTTTCTAAGAAGCCACCTGAATTAATGTCGACATTATCATAGATTGAAAACCAAGTTTATTATATCGCAGCCAACAAAGTGCAGATGAATTCCTATACCTACATTCATACCTACATAAACATAAATTGTGGGAGGCTGGTAAAAATGGCATGCTATGCTTTGTCTTCATTTCTTTAATCAAGGCTAATGACAACTCTGACGGATACACTCTGATGTGACTGAACTTAAAAGCTAAATCCTTACGATATTAGATATTTCAATGTTCTCATAACTGCGGAGCATTCAATTGTGATGGCATGAGGATGTTCTATAGAATTCCATAATTAAACGTTCAATGGTCCTACGTACATAGGTACACACTACACATTAGGGTGGTCCTTATTTTAAAAACTTTTGAGCACCCATTTTTTTGTTCATTGATATCTTAAAACACTACCCTATTTTTTTTATTTTTTTTAAATCACGTTAACACGTGCCGCATTGAGCTTAAAGTTGATGCTACTGTGAGAGTTAAGGCCTATTTTAATGCTTTTTTAGTTCCAAAAACAACTGTACTTGCCATACAACCGTTATGAAAAACCTTATTTATCTTAAAAACAGATCAAACGATTTCGATATAAATTCTAAAAATGTTTGTATAATTACTCGAATATTTTTAAAAATTCCTAATTTCCAAGCAAATTGAACTTTTTGAGCAAGAACGTGCGACCCAGTCGTGCCTTTTATTTTTTTTTCTTTCGAAGCAAGAGCAGGTAACAGATTTGAAAGTGCACTTTATTAATTCTGCATATCAAATTTTGAATAGCCCCCGGTTTTGGTCGGTTTTATAAAAATTCAAATTTTCAAACTCAATGCGGCACGTGTTAATACAATCCGATTAGCATCAAATTTTTTTTGTACACGTTTTTAATGTAGAAGAACAAAAAAAAATGGTGCTCAGTAAAAACAAACAATGTTTTTTTTCCTCCATACAAATAAGGACCACCCAACTACACATAGTACAACTGAGAAATTTCTTGAAATGGGTTTCTTTGTGTTAATATAATAATTAATTGTCAACTGGGATTGCTGAAGTGACCTTTAGCCCGGGTAATTATTTATTTTTTTGGAAAATACTAATTATCACCTTTACCTAAATTGAAAACTTATTTTGAAGAAAGTGGTATTTAAACTTCAAGAGATGTCTTGAAATGCCAACCTTTTTGTAATGTTCAAGGGTATTGCTTTTTGTGAAGAACTGACAAATCTTGTCATGAAAGTTGAAACAAACGAAAAAAAAAGTTTAATTTTCTTACTTTTGATTTTGTGAGATTCGCTTTTGACAAGCTATTAGCAACAAAATCACATAAGGGTACACTAAACTACTACAGAAAGAATGGGTAGTTTCAGTTGGTCTCTTTAGCTGTTAGATTTATCAGTTCTAATTATGGCAAATTGGCATTAAAAAAATACCGTAAACCTTTTTTTGTACAAAGAAATTCTATTTAATGCTTTGCCATGGTCGTATGCAAGGGGGGATGAAAAAGGGCCCTGAAATTCTCACCGGAACCTTAACCTTGACAGAATGTGTTGACATTTGTAATTGTTAGTCAGTATATATATTTTTTTAAACACGAATTCGCAAAAATTCTATGATTTCTTGATAACTTCAACTCAATGCGACCACTCATCACAAAGATACAGCTCTTCAAAAAACAATACAAAATGTCGTCCCCTTAATTTTTTTGATTATTGTTAAATTTAGAAAATACGACATTGGAGAAGAACAATGAAATGATTTTCGTCATACTATCATTTAGTTTATTATTTGTTTGCGAGTCTAAATCGGGCGTATACCTACCTCAAGGTAGAGTCTTAACGGACTTGCTTGATAACAATATCAATTTTATTTAATTCCTTTAGAGCTAGTTTTTCAGTGCAAAGTTAACTCTGAGTTAAATCAAAGTAAGCTTATCTTGAAAATAAAATAACTCCGAGTTTTTAGTTAAGGATAAAGTTTAAGCTGTCAAAAATCTATTGAAATTGATGTGCGACACTGTTAATATTATCTTATAAGCCTTTCACTATCGAAATCGAGATGGCCACACAACCGAAATTACACTCTCCAAAGATTTCAATTACTTTTACATTCAAAAAAGCGATAACGGTACAACGGAAAAAGCCCCCAATTCGCTCCCTGAGTTAACTCACCACCAAATAAGGTGAGTTAACTCGGAGCAGACTAAGGATTTAAGTTGATCTCGCACTGAGAAACTGACCATTAGAGGTACATGTTAAATTTTTGTTTTCAATTTTTTCTGATTTTTACTAAAAATTTTTCATAATGGAAATAAGGCTTAGAAGTTTTTTGAGAAAGTTGATTTATTTTCTGATTATTCCATATATCTTTTTATGGCAATACGCTACTTCTAAGCTGATTAAATAAAATTAGCATTCAAACATTTAGGAAATATTTTTTCTTGTAAACAAAATAAGCATTTTTGACTTTATCGATAGGTATCTATTACCATACATCTCCAAAATCTACAGCCACGTTTAAGTTATGAGCCACAAGAGAAAATGTGTTCATCAACGCCTACTTACCTACTTGAGCTATAGTACGGTCAAGTAAGACTTTCACTGGAAACTAAATCCAAGATCAGGTTTGACTTCACTATTCGATAGGGTATTAGTTCACGAGTCAAAACCACATTTTTCACAACTGTACCTAGAGTCGTTTGGCCACCATTTTGTTTCTTATGTTCATTTTGATTTTTGCGTATAACTTGTTTACGTTTTTCGCTAAACACTCCTGTTTAAAAGTTACAGCCCATTAACAAAAAAAAAAAAAAATTTTTTTTTCTAATTGCCATATTTTTTTTTATAACTCAAATCAAACACGATAACAAAAGTTATAGATCTCTTAATTATCAATATTGTTTGTCTTTACAGTTTCTTAATTGGAATAACGGTTCTCGCTTTGGATTTTTTTTTTAAAGTTCCCTTATGCACAAATAGCCTTGAAATTGACTGAGTGCAAGGCTTATAACTTCGGTTTTAGATGTCCGATCTGCAAAGTTAAGATCTTTAATTAAAAGATAAATGTCCGGCTACTATTACTTTATAGCATTTTATTAGAAAAGTCAATTTATTTCACACTAGGGAGCAGGTTGAACCCTTAATATACTTTCACTTTTCAAAATTCTGTGAATGAAAAATTTCACAATTTGAAAAATAATGATTTAAAAGTTATTGCTCCACCTCCAATCCTCCTCTACAAATTTGTTAGTGGTTTTTATTGTTTAATATGACGGGAGAGGTGACAGGGGCACTTATCTAAATTTTCAACCTTGAAGTTGATTCTAATCTAAAAAATAATTAAATCCTTAAAATACGTCGATTTACGAGTAATTACCTTCAAAAATTTCTAATTTTGCTTCCAATGTTCGGATCTACAGGATAAAGATATCTAATTAAAGTTAAAATAACAAACTACATTTTTATATAAAAGTTATTGAGATATACCAAAAAATTCATACTAAATGGGTGATAGAGTTCTTTTTGTGACAAATATTAAAATGTGCGTTTCCATTGAGGGAGTACTTTCACTAAAAAACTCTCGAGAGCGACTTTCGGATATCTGTCCTCCCCTCTGGTGAGCTTATTTCATGACTGTGTCTGTGTTCACTTTCGAGTTTTACTCTCGAAAATTTCTTCAGAGCTGCTCGCCGCCTTTTTACTCTGAAATGGATACGCACCTGTGTTTCGAGTTCGCAGCGAAGCGTGCAGACGTGTTGCACATCTGTTTTAGCCATAAGATACGTTTTTAATGTGAGAATTTTGTCAATTTTATGGATGTATTTTAGGAACTTCCATGTTCCATATTATAAAACTACCGAAGAGTGGGAATCCAAAGAAGAAGATTGGAGAGAAACCAGGAAACGACTACAGCAGTCACTGCCGAAGTGCCGAAGAGAAGTTGCATGGAACTTTTATACCTAAGGAAAGGATAGTTGTTTCGTCAATTCGATTGTCAAATGATTGCCATTTTTCGACGCAAATATTGTTTTCGATCTATAATTTCAGTTTAGCTTAAATACAAATATTGTCAAATTAATGCAATTGTTTTGTTTGCACAAAATCTTTTTTATCAACGTCCTTCAATTTTCTTGCAAACGCATTTGACGTTATGAACACGTTCTCCGGCTTCTTAATATTTTTGTTTCCAACTCGATTTTTGACTGCAGAATTGCACCACACATGATGTTTTCGAACATGTGACTTTAGCAAACTGCATTATCGAACACAAACTTGAATTTGCCCTTTCTAACAGCAGACTTTTGCAGTTTGCGTTTGAGAACATTCTGCAAAGCGCATTTTGACGCTGATGACGTTCTTGAAAACGGCCTCTTATTAGCAAGGTTAGGTTATGGTTGCCAGCTACAGAAGAGGATGAAAATTTCGATCGAACTCGAACGTCATGTGTCTGAATAGGAACATACCACTGTACCATTATGTTTTCCGAACATAATTATAGAGTTACGCGGATCTAGAGGGAACTCAAAAACGCTGTAAAGATACCATGCTATAGCTAACTACAAACCGCAAAACTTCATTTCACAAAGTTCAAAGTGCCCTCTATTCGAGAACTGTGGCAGTTATGAAAAAGTTTATTGCTTTCTGCAAATTATAGAGCGGTATGAAGTGTACACAAATTTTCTGTAGACCTTATCAAGATTTTGGAAACTCACGAAAATTTAATTAAATTAAATTTAATTCTCTACTAGCTTGCAATTTAATTTTGTTTCCCAAGATCAAAAATGCGCAAGTTATAAGCAAAAATCAAAATGAACATACAAAACAAAATGGTGGCCAAATGACTCTAGGTACAGTTGTGAAAAATGTGGTTTTAGACTCGTGAACCAATATCCTATCGAATAGAGAAGTCAAACCTGACCTCGGATTTAGTTCCCGGCGCTCCATATAATGAAATCGAACTTGACCGTATACTACTAGAAGAAATTAATTAAAGGTCTTAAATAATCCTTCCACATGTATTGTATTGTTTACTTGGATACATTTTTATTCCCGTCTTGGAAACACAATAAAATAAAGTTTTCTGGGTGTGTATATGCTTATTTTATGTCAGTTGAAAAAGATGTTGATTTTAATATGTATGTTTTTAGCTACGGGCTCTGCAACTGTTTACCGTTTAAATAGCTTCAAGTTTATTATAGTTCCTTACTTTACGTGTCGTTTGTATACAGTTTTATGTTCCCTGATGACAACCTTGAAAACTTTTGTCCACAAAAAAACTTTATCCTCCCATGAGTGGTGTCACTTGCGAAAAAAAAAAACTAAAAACATACCAACCACTTTTTTCGTTCACGAAGTTTACTAAGATAATATCCACCAGATCCTGATCTCACCCCATCGTTTATGAATTATACCTAGTCGTGTTATAACAACACAAAATTCCAAGACAATTTCCTACTCAATTTCCCAAATCATGAACTATATGTTTATAGGTATGTACAAAGACATCACCGTCAGTATAGTCTTCTTCTTAAATACAATCAACAACCCAATCCTATAGCAAATATTTGATAATTCCACTTACCATCACCTCTAAGCCTAAAGAAACTTCAAAAATAACTTTGACAAAACCAACAAGAACAAGATAAAAACAAAAAAACAACCAGAAATTGGTGATGGTTGCTTGTTTAACGCAACAAAGTCGATACAAAACGACAAGATGTAGTCAAACTTTATCATCACGGATGGCATCTGAAGGATTCCATAAAACCAAATTCAACACGAAACCAAAAATAATACACACAGCAGAGAATCGACCATTTAGCCACATCTTGGCCTCGACGCAAAACATAATCGCAAAGGATCCTCACTTAACTATGTTCTTAAGGATTTCCATATTATCCGATTAGGGTTTCTCAAAGAACTCACGGTCCGTGAGTAATAATAGAAAATTTGTTGTTGGTACATTCGTTCATTGTGAGGAAATGTCTTTGAAGGACGTCCCAGCAACGAGCCTCTTAGACTTAAGCTCACTTGCGGTAACGATGATGATTCTGGCCAATTTAAACTAACGTTCGATGTATACACAAAGTTTTGGAGAGAAATTTTTAAAAAATATTTCTTCAAACTGTCAATTATTGAAGCACTTCACAAAAAAGTGCCTTTGTTGCTACACCACCTGGGAAGGCTATACACTTATTATTTATTTTTCGCAGAGATGAGAAACGAATAAACAGGCTGTATTTTAAAATTCTCAGGTAATATAGAGTAAAGCTATACATGCACATACTAGTAGCAGTTTTTTTTATCATTAACGTTCTTAAGAAGACATGGGTAGAAATAGCAGTAGGAGTAGATATGGAACCATTGGACAGTTTCTGGGGATGATTGATGGCTTTTTTTTTTTTTGAAAATTATGAAGTCCTTCCTTCACATAATATCAAATGAATTACGGGTATTTGTACAAGGAAAAGCAACATTTCATCAATGTGTCAAAAACATACACTTCCTTTACCAAGTTACTTTCAATGGGACCTTCAAATCCCCATGGAGAGGAAGTTTGTGAGTACAATTATTATAGTAAACTATAAGTTAAGCTAGAAGTGTTGATTTTGACACATGGAAGTAGCACGAGGCAAACCGACACTTTTTTCATAATAAAATAAATGAGCTATCATTAAAAATTTCGAACTTGAAGAGTATGTTTAGTTGTAAATCAATATATTATTCTCAACAAAGTGGGGGGGTAGCAAATATATTAAGAAAGATAAATAATATTCTTGGTGTTGACCATTATTATCGTAGGGCTGCTTTTCTGGTTTTGGCTAGGCTGGGGCTTTCACAAAGGAAGTGGAGTGAGCCCTCTTTCGCCTCTTCATCGAGACAACCAATCCATAAGTCCGAAGAGCTGATGCCCATTCTGCTCATGTGGGTCCTCATTGAGTTGTGACCCGTTAGGACTCCAACTAGAAGTGATAATTGAAGCCTGCTTATCTTAGGTAAGTATTCTATTTTTTTCCCCCGAAATATTCGGCCATTGATTCTTTTGGACTATACATGTATCAATTGATAACCAACGGGTGTCTGCAGCTTCAAGGAAACTCTGTTGAATATTTCTTTTCTTTTTCCAGTAGCACAAGCACTGACAAATCGGTTTGGTTCAGATCAAGAGATGACCAGTTGTGGCCAGCTCATCTGCCATTTCGTTCCTGTTATATCACGATGTTCTGGTACCAATCTTAAGGTGACCGTGTTGGTTGCACCTTATAAGTTTAACTTATACCGGCAACGTTCTATCAGTCTTAACTGATTGAGGAAATGGCTAAAATTGCCATCTGTGAAAATGTCAATATTTTTGATTATTATATTACTTCACGTAAGCCACAAATACAACTGCGAATTTTATTCTTCTTGTTTGCCAACATATTGGCCATCTGATACTAACAAAATACCAGACCTTATAGACTTTTTCGTAGTTAACGGTATTAAACGAAATCATATTTAGTGTCGAAGGTCATTACGACTTATCGTAAGATCATACTCCAGTTATTTTATCACTGAGTGAAGCGGAAATAATAGAAAAAATTAATCCTAAGATCGTGAACAAAAGGAACAAACTGGAACGAATTCAGAGATTTTATAAACCTATGATCCACTATGCAAACAATTGAACAAACAAATGTGCAACAGGCTGCAAAAGAAAGTGCTCCGACTATTTCGAACTCAAGAGAAAAAGAAATAAAATATTCTGTCGATATAAGTGAGCAGATATTGGAAAAAAGAAGAGCAAGTTACAAGATTTCCAAGTGATAAGATAGTTTTAAACCGTCTTAACAACGAAGAAAAGAATCTGTGAGTTTTAAAATGATTCACTTAGAAGATTCCTGAATAGTCTGACGGTGGATGTTTCTACCGAATACTTCTTATGGAAAGCAGCTTAGTGCCTTAAAAGATCACCACGGACACAAAACTCGCCAGTAAAACTCCAAGATGGTAATTGGATCGGAAACCCGAAACAAAAGGCTGATCTCTTCACTGAACATCTCTCGAATGTTTTTAAGCCATTCCCAGCAAACACAGCTACAGATCCCTTACAGTTTGTTTGATAGAAACGACGAATGTGAAATACCTTTTGTCACGCTCAAAGAAGTAAGAAGCATGAGTCAACATAAGTTGTCTAACAAAAAATCACCAGGGTACGATATAATAACTGCTCAGGCTTTGAAAGAAATCCCTCTAATAGCCTTCAAGAAACTACAATTTTTAATAAACGCATGCCTTAAACTAAGATATGTTCCACATCATTGAAAAATTGCAAAAGTCATTGTTATACCAAAACAAGGTAAGCCACCAACAGAAGTCACATCTTATAGACCAATATCGAAAAGGCTTAGTAAAATAATAGAAGAAATAAACATTCCACGATAGACCAAGTGCATTGGATTACGGATGTTGTGGAAAAAGCACTTGAAGAAAGCAAGTATGCTCGGCTATATTCTTAGATGTTGCTCAAACCTTTGACAAGGTTTGGCACTTCGGACCTGAGTACAAACTGCAGTACTACGAAATATTGAAATCCTACATTACGAACCGACTCTTTAGAGTACGGTACGACCAAAATTACTCGGAACTAAAAGAAAATTGAAGGCGTGTACCACAAGGAAGTGTCCTAGGACCAACTCTGTATCTACAAAATGCGATCGATAAATCTAGTGATTGGACGCTAAAATGGCGTATCAAATTAAACGAAACAAAATCAACGCATATAAACTTTACAAACAAAAACATAAACAATGTTCCAATTCTTATAAACAGTACAGCAGTACTATACTCCAATACTACCAAATACCTTGGAATGACTTTGGAATTTTGGATGCAAAGTTTGAATGGAAAGAGCTAAGAGCACATCAAAAAGAAAAGAGAAAAACTAAACTTGAAGTACAGAAAAATGTACTGGTTACTGGGAAAGAGCTCTGACCTTTCTATCCCGAACAAACAAATATTATATAAGCAAGTCTTGAAACCCGTTTGGACATATGGTATCCTGATCCTTGGTCCTGATTCGACGGTGGTCTTAGAGCGTTAAGAGTCCCATACTACTTGGTACCGATTCTTACCGAGTGTCTTTTGAAGATTTCCATCAGTTACAAAAAAAAATAAAAAACTTCATGTATGAGGAGAAATGTTTTTCGGCTTCACAAACTGCAAGTACATACATAAATATATAAATAAATTGGGTGGCGCAACAGCTCGTGGAGAACCAGGGCCTAGTGACTTACAACACACAACCATTCCTCTGTGCGTGCTTGTAGCAGGAATGAAGGGGACGTTTTTTGCCGAGTCCGAACGGCTAAATGAGAAGCACTTTTTCATGACAAGTATACTCTTGGAGGATTTGTCAGTTCCTCGCAAGAGGCAATACCTCGAATAAGCAAGTACATACATACTTCCGCCTGGAATACGATGTAAGCCTTATAAATAGATCCGCTTATAGGTTGGTTGTCTGAGTAGATGCCTAATCCAACCCCCTCGGAGGGCTTGAAACCGTCAGTATAAACATAAAAACCGAAGCATATGATCTGCATTTATGACCCGCTTTTCATACCAAAGTTTCCTTAGTTGGGATATCTGTTATGGCTACTAGGTTGAAATTAAGGTTCGCGGTGTAACGTAGTCTGCTTAAAGGTCCATGTCTGTAAAATTCACATTAGTTCTATGACCGTTATGGTCCCCTATTCAATATTAACACGTCTGAAGACTTAAACCACTTTTGGTCACTAACTCCTTCGTAAACAAATCGAGTGGGAATTGGTTTCCTTATCTAAGTCGGGCCACCAGACCAAGCATACGTACGTTAGGATTGGTCATATCATTCATCAGTGAATGGTTCTAGGACTGAAACCCCATCATTTACTAAAAAAAAAATTCGACTACAAAAGAATGGTATTGAGGCTTTTTTCTTTCTTCCTTTAATATTCCCTGAACTGATGGGTAAGTTTTGAATTCATGCAAAAAAAAAAAATCAGGATATTAATGTTACGAAAGGGGTCCCATAATTCCGTGTGTCTGTCTTTGCCCAGCGCTGCAGCTGGAAAAAAAAAATTGCAGTGCCAATTTTTATTTTGTTGGGTGCCACAGAGTGATGCCAAGATGATGAACCCAAGTCCGAAGAATTCGGATGTTCAAGTATGGTGGACCATATTTTTTTTAGGCAACGTTTTTTTAGAGACGACCACGATAGAAATTCGTTTCATGTCAAACTCTGTCTTTTGAACACCGTCCAGAAGGGAATATTTTGGCATTTTTCTTTAAAAATTACATATTTCTGTGTTTTTTGTTCAAAATGCTTATACCTAGTCCAGTCATTAAAGCTTTTTGGTGCGGAAAAATTATGGGAAGCTGAATTTTGGTATAGACAGTCTCCTCATGGCATTCCAAGGTAACTGCGAACCGCTACCAATTTTAGGGGGGGTCAAAGGCCCCGCTAAAGCGTATTAAGGAATATTTCTTGAACGGTAACTCTTAAATAAAAAATGTCAAGGACTAGGTCATAGCCTACAAAACTTCGTACAAAAACGTTGAGTAACATTTTTTCATAAGAGTATCGGTTTTCGATGAAATTCAATCGGTAGAGTTATGGATTTTATATTTCTATATTGAATGTACTCTTTGACACCACCTTTGAGGTTCAGTACAAGGTTTATTTTTCTTGCGTACTATCTCCCCAGAAAATTAGAAAAAAGTATATACATGGATTTAGTTAAAGGTTTTGCGAAGGTTCCCCGTCGATCTGGGCTTCACTACATTAATCGAAGGTCGAGGGTCAGGAAACATGGTATTTCGTTTATAAAGGGTGATTCGCATAAAATGTGACAAAAAGCAGCGTATAGAGTGGGTTGAGTAAAGAAAAAAATCGTATGGAAGGGGGTTCAGCCGGGAAGAACAATTTTCTAAAAAAATAACATAAAACAGACAAAAATTACTAGAAATATGACGGTAAAACTTACAATGCCAAGCTTACCTTTTTGTAAGGCCAGAAATCTCTTCTTTTATTTTATTTTTATTTTAAATTAGGTTGTTGAACATTTCAAACTTATTCTTTCGTATTTAAGTACTATTTTGGTTTTCAAAATTCAACACTGAGGGAAAAATGTATGCACTCAGCACATCATTGTATTTACTCATCCCATATTTTTCTGCACACATACTTTTCTGTACTCATTACCTAATGAAATCTATACTGACAACATAAACCTATTAGCAGTGAAGCAGCTACTAAATAGTTCTGTAGATTCATTACACGAATATGTACCACGCCAGCTTACGTTTATGTAGTGAGAATAGATTCTATGCACTATTTTTTGGTATCATTGCGTAAATATAAACTTTCCATGGACTCTGTAAATAATTATGTGTAGGTTGTGGCATGATGATGTACTGAGTATAGCTCATATGCACTTATAAAATAAATGTAAATAAATCTATTTAGGCATTTTTTGAAAAAACTGTTAGTTTTCTGCGATTAGTACAGTGTCTTTGCACTCAATAAATAAATTTAAATATTTTATGTATGCATTTTCTAAAAACAAACCGGTTATCTGTGATAAGTACAGATTCTTTGTAGTGAGGACAGATCAAATTTGTATGTAATGAGTACATATTTATGTAATGAGTCCATATGTTTATGTACTCCATGTTTGTATGTCCTCACTACATATGTTTGTAACGAGTCTATGTACTCAATTCGTATTTATGTAATGAGTCCACATGTCTATGTACTCCACATATTTGTGTAATGAGTCCATACATTTAAGAGAATCCTCTGTAACGTTTCACCTTATTCTGAAAGTTTATTTTCTAGATATTTATTTTATTTTAAAAATACTTTGTGATACTTACTCGGATTTGAACTGGGAACCTTTCACACACGAAGATAGCACGCATCCACCAGGCCACTTGGGGGCACAAAAAACTGGTGCCAAAACTGAATAAGTTGAAACTCAATGCTTGGATGGCTGAAGTGCTCAATATACACATAGAGTCAGTACAAGTTGCGTGGACTCAGCACTGTAGCTAGTCAATAGATACATGTGTAGGTATTGAGTATATAAGTACCGTCTGTATTGAATAAATGTCGAAATGGCACACGTCGTATTTACTCAACACATAATTTTATGTAACGTTTAACAGTTTCAGTTGCATGGGTTGCGCTTGATATGTGTTGAGTATATACCGTCTGTATTGAACAAATGTCACCATAGACTCTGTGCAGGTTGCATATACTCAGTACATAACTTTATGTAAAAAATGTTTTTTTTACTTGGATGGCTGGTGCTTGATAAGAACTGAGTAAATACCATCTGCATTGAATAAACCTCGACATAGACTCAGTACACGTCATATTTACTCAGTACATAACTTCATGTAATAAATGTTTTTTTATTGGTGGATGGCTGGCGCTTGAGTATAAACTGTTTGCATTGAATAAATGTCACTATAGACTCAGTGCACGTTGCATATATTCAGTATATAACTTTATGTATCAAATGTTTTTTTATTGTTGGATGGCTGGCGCTTGATATGCGCTGATTATATACCGTCTGCATTCTATAAATGTAGACATAGACTCAGTACACGTCGTATTTACACAGCACATAACTTAATGTAGTATAATTATTTTTTATTTAGATGGCTGGCACTTGATATGTGTTGGGTATTAAACGTC
Organism: Dasysyrphus tricinctus; assembly: GCA_963921185.1. Classification (NCBI taxonomy): domain Eukaryota; kingdom Metazoa; phylum Arthropoda; class Insecta; order Diptera; family Syrphidae; genus Dasysyrphus; species Dasysyrphus tricinctus. The sequence goes on along the minus strand of OY992532.1, from coordinate 73,415,197 downwards.
TCTATTGAATAGATATCGAGATAGACTTAGTACATATTGCTTATACTCAGCACATAAGCTTAATTTTAAAATTTAAATTTTATTAAATCGAAACATATTTGACTTTAGCTGGTCCATAGTTTTGTATTGAGTATATTACGTCTGTATCCAATACACAAATCGGTACTCTAGATTGTTAGTTTTATTCGATACATAACTTGAATTGTAACTAGTACACATTAACTTTACTTAGTGAATAGACCTTCGCTGGCAATCCTTTGCAAACATCGGTACATACAATTTACATTTATGGTTCTGTACGGAGTGCATTCATTTTTCCCTCAGTGAATGCTCTTATTAATTTATAGTCAAAAACAGAAAACCTTTGAACTTTGAATTGTCTCAAAAATGGTTACTCTTATGAAAAAAGTTTCTTATATCTCATATCGATGGGGACTTTTTACAGTTTCCTTAGAATGCCATGAGGAGGCTATATATACCAAAATCCATCTTTTCGCCATTTTTATGGCTAATATGACTGGACTAGTATATATGTATTCAAATAATAAAAATCGGGCTAAGACCATGTGATTGGCTAAAAGTACTTTTTTTTTGCAAATAGTATATTTGGTAGCTTTTTATGAAAAAATTGACAGCCAATATTTAAAATTAAAACCGAAAATTAATTACAAGAAAAAAAGTAGCCGTTAACGGAAAATCTCAAGGAATATATTCCTTGAATGTAAGGTATGATATTTAATACAAAAAAGAGGGCCAAATTTGAAATTTTTCAGTGCCAATGGGTACCACAGTTCCAAACTCATTTGAAAGTGCCAGTTTGGCACTTAAGTGCCTGTTTCTGCATCGATTTTCTTAAAATGTTGAACTTAAGGTTTAAAGGTAATGTGCCCTAGAGCGGAAATTGAAAATATTTAGTTAGCTTCAAAAACGATTTACTCTAACGATTTTGCTAGAAATTACTGAAGGCATTTTTGAGGTATTTTTTTTATCTTAATTTTATTCTTTTTTTGCGTAACTAATCAACAGTTAATTGGTTCTCAACTAACTTTTTTGGATATATTTTCATCCTTAAGAAAGTTGTCCTTCCAAATTAACTTGAAGCTCGCAATACCACCATTTTTCACAAAAAAAATTCTTTCGGTAACTAATTCGCTAATAATTAGTTCTTTACAACCAAATTTTTCGGATAATTTATCTTCATTTTTGAGAACGTTGCCCTTCATAATGAAGTTAGCAGGAAACTAACTTTTTCGCAAATCAAAAATGCAGTAAATAATTCTTTGCGTAACTAACTTGAAATTAATAAGCAACTAATGATGTGATACTTCGTAATCTGGTTTTCCAAAAGCATCCTGCTAACTTCATACACAGAAAGCATTCTGTGTGGATTTTCGTCTTTTAGTTGATTATTATTATTTAATAACTGCAATTTTGATTTTTTTTTCTGTCAGTCAACCCCAAAAAAGAGTACTTTCTTAATTAGGAAAAATTCCTTACTTACTTACAGGTAAATTGTTTTTTTTAATCAACATTATTAAGTTGAACAAAGCGAGATACTTGTATATTTGTACCTTATTTAAAAATTTTGATTTTCCAATATCTGATTGATGAGAGCCTTTAAAAAGACTAAATATATTCAATTATTTAAATAACAATCGTGAATTGCTTCTCATGAATGATTCCAAAAATGTTCTTTGTGTTCTTTGTTAAATAAATACCTCAATGCCTTTAGGCACTGCTTTATCCCTAACTTTAGTCTGATTGAGAAAAGCAAAAAAAAAGAGAAGGAACCTATACGAACGTGTTTTGAATAAGGGATAACCATTGCGCTTCACTTGATAAATGTTTTCTTTAACATTCAAACAGTCGAAAGTATTTTCTTTCCATGGGGGTTAGGATAGGTATAAGGTTAAGTTTTATACATACATACTTCTATTAATTTCGTTTGAGGGTATATAGAATCTCGATTTTTTTTTTTTTTAAATAAGGATGTATGCCCAAATCAACAGCATTCCGGGAATTCAATTGAAAACTCAATTTCCACCTAAATACACATTCGCTTTTAACCCATACAGATGGCGTTGTTGGCGTCTGTGTTTTGTTTTCAGACAATCAACTTTTGCAAAAGATATTCTTTTTTTTTCTACTTTTTGTTTCTTTATTTTGTTGTATTCCTTTTACAATTTAATCCTTTTTTTTTTAATAGAACAAGGAAGTTTGGCTTGAAAACATACAGAAAGACTCAAAGTTATTTCGAAGGGTGTTTTTGGTACTTTACAAAAATTATAACCAACCAAATACTATAAATTAATTTTTCATTTTAAATGATCAGTTAACAGAGATTCATCTTGTAAGGGGCAATTTATCATAAAAAAAGACTACACTAACTAACTAAGTCGACACTGAGGTAATAAGCTATGTACTCAGCACAAAGTCTCTTTGTTTTGAATTCAGTTTGTACTGGTTACATTTTAATGTATGCATCGAATACAACCCACCATCTTAGAGTAAGCACAAGCCAATATTTACCTAACCAATCTTTACATTAACATTATCACGTGAAGTGAACACAGACAGTATTTTTACTCAATACATAATAACTAATCAGCTGTACAAGGATTTGTAATGACTACTTAAATAATAAACACTTACCAGCCTTCAAATAGATAAAACTTAATGTGTTCATCAGAGCAGGTAATGTGCTGCAAGTATAATCAACGACGTATAAGATCTCTATTGTGTTGTCATTTATTAAATACAGAAGACATGTACCCAATACATAAACGTGAACCAACTACAATATTATGATTACGTACATATCTTAAAACAATTGTATCATTTTGCCGTGTATTAAATACAGAAATTCACAAAATTTGTGATCAAATCATAATTAGAAATCAAGTACACTAAAATATGGAATGACTACATAAATATTTAAAAATCACCAGCAATCCTAATAGAAAATAAATTCGAAACATCAAGTTTTGTGCTGAGCAGCAGCAATGTGCTCAATCTGCATTTTCAATACAAGCGATATATAGATCCTTAATACATAACAATGGACCAGCTACAAAGAAATTTGTAATGACTACATTTTTATATGTGTAGGTATTTTTGTGTCGTTCATTGTAATAGTGTATTATATCCATCAAAATAAATACATTTATCTGGAGATGATGTGTATATACGCAAAGACAAGGGGAATTTTGAAAAACATTTGATTTAAAAACAAGGTTTTAACTGCCCAAAATTCTATTTTCAAGCAAAAATGAAGATAATTCACTACTGCAATGAGCGACACATACATATGTAAATATGATAGTCGTCAGCAAAATAAATTAGATTAATGAATTCATTTAAGCAAGATATGTGCTGAGTTAAAGCAACGTGAAGAGCCTGTATCGTTTCGTCGTTTATTGAATACAGACAATATGTACTCATTACATAACTATAGACCAGCTTTTTATAAATATGTAGTGATCACAAAAAATTTTAAAGCCGAACATCTTAATAGAAGAATATTATCATTACAGCAAAGAATTCAATCAATCTACGTGTGTGGGTCGATCAGAACTCCAATTCTAGGCTGATTATAGTGCCAATGTACTCACTACATAATTATGAAATGAGTTCATTGAATACTTATTGGTATCTTACTCAAAGTAAACAGACATTTTGTTTACTACAAAATCATGTATTGGTTACAGCTAAAACTTACATGTGTACATAACGACTGCTTACCAAACATATTTACATAAAAGTAATGAGTGCATCTAGAACTCGTACAGATTACATAATGATGTATTCATGACAAAAAACCAACAGATATTTATGTAATGAGTCAATAAAGTAATTGTTTTGTTTAATGGTGATCACTGCTGAAATATATATGTGGTCAGTACAGATAACAGTATAAGTAATAAGTGTATGAGTGAAAAAATCTGTGCGATAAGTATCTACATTTATGTTTGTTCTGAATACATACATTTTACCTTTTATACGTGCACAAACATTGTTATGAATAAATATATAGTAAAAAAGACGCTACCCTATGATTTAAAGTTGACCTAGCAACCTAAACTTCCATCCGCCAACCTCCACATTCACATAAAGATGTTAGGTACAATTTAAAAATCTTCTGCAGATCTATTTACCTTCAACCTCAGTGTTTGCTTCACTGAATCTTCATTTCAAGAGAAGACAGTATACAAAAAAAAAAAATGCAAAATAAATTGACCGAACAAAGTCAATGTTTCCCAACTTTCCAACTGATTTGGGTTAGATTTTGTGCAGGAATAAAGGAAGATAGCATTCAATTTAAAAGAAAAAAAAAAGGATCTGTATTCTGATTATTTACACAATATAGATGATTTCTCTTTCGTAATTTTAAAGCCTTATTATAATTCAAATAAAATTTTGAAATAAAGTTTTAAAGGACCTTTTGTATACTATCTGGTATACGGTGACAACTTGTCTTTTATGTAAAAGGTTGACCCTTTAGTTTAGGCTTAAAAATAACATTAAGGACCTGTGTTTGTTTTTTTTTTTATTTTCAAGATTTCCTTTTAAAATTAGGATTTTGATTTGAAGAATATGGTAATAACAAGTATATGTATGCATGTAACGTGCCTGTCGAAACATTTTTAGAAACCTAAAAAAAGAACAACGGGTCATTTGTCACATATCGATATTAGTAGGTATATTGCTATCTTTAGATAATAAAAATAATTTGAATTTATTAAAAATGTTTTCCTTTGATTCTTGTCAGCAGTCTTCAGGGAGAGTGCCCAAGAAGTTGTCGTCATAAGACGAAATGCGTTGGCATTAAATAAAATGTTCTTAAAAAAGTATGACAAGGTCCGTTATTTGTACATAAACTAAGCAGGTAAACTTGTTATTCTTATAAATAAATTCACAATGGCCTGTGAAATGGGTTAATGAACGGATAACTTTAACTCACCAAATTCAAAAGGACAGGACATATGTACATATATTTAAACAAGCGGAAATATTTTCAGATCCTTCAAAAATTACCAGCTTTCAAGAACATGACTATCACTTTATGCGTAAAAGACTTTCAAGGGTTCCTAGGAAAGGAATGGTTGATTACATCAGTTCTTAAAAAAAAAAATCTTTTGAAACTTCAAAACTCTGTTGAAAAATGACGTAGAATGAAAATAAATAACTCACATGAACAGGAATTTTAAAAAATAAAGGAATTGTTATACAAAGCACCAATTTTATGCCATTTTGACCCCAAAAAGGCGATTGCAATATCTGTGGATTCATCCAATGTTTCAATGGGTGCTGTTCTCTTACACTGTTGAAATCAAACAGCTTATGCTTCAACTACTTTAAATGACACACAAAAGAATTATTCTCAAATTGACAAAAGAACTATTAGCAATATTTCTCCGAATTTTGTTTTATATGAGCTTTGACAGAACTTTGGGCAAAATTCGTAGAAATTCGTAGTTTTGGGAGCTACGCGAACAGAAATAATATATTTTGGTTGTAAAAAGTTTCACATGTACCTTACCTTTACGGTCAAAAATTCAATGTGGAAACAGATCATAAGACAATGGTTTCGAAAGGCACTGAACCTCTCTGCAGGTTACAAAGAATTATGTGTAAACTTCAAATTATATGGTATGAAGGTAGATGTATGTAGCACATACCTTTCAAAATACTCAATTTAAACCAATTCAGCATGAAATGACTGTGCTACTGTGCATGTCAATTAAGTCTTATCAAATTATTTTACTGTCACAGACAAAAAACTTCAACAAATTCAAAATGCTATACAAAAGAGGATAATTTTCTATAAATAGTTAAAGATTATTGGGTGAATGGGTGGTCAAAAAGAATTAATTTAACAAAAAAAAATCATGTTTTCCTTTTTGGGGAGAAATAACTGTCTTAGATGAACTTATATTTAAAATAAAAGCTTATTATTCCCAAGACTACGTGAAAGATCATTCTTTATAAAACTCATGAAGGCCATTTCGGTTTAGAGAAGCGTTTTAATCAGTGATGTCGTGCTTTAAACGTTGTCAATTATTTTTCAAAATATATTGAAATTGCCAAACTCAATACGAAAATTGAAGTCAATTTTACTTTTGGATAATGGCCCACTTTTTAACTCAAGTGAATATACAAACATTTTTTACCACTTGGGACATAGAATACGTCACATCAAGTCCATATAATATCTTAAATCAAATGGTCTTACTGAACGCATTATAAAAACAGTAAAAAACATTTTTAAAAATTTATAGAATCTAATTCATTAATTGTACATAAAAGATCTTGATGGTTTAAGCTGAACTCTTTCTATCATTTTTAATTTCGTTTTTCCGTAACTTATAAATAAAACGCACCATTCACTTTGCTAGTCAGGAATCAACTCACTTCTTTTCGTTTATTGATCGTATATATTCCTATCTATCCGACAGCCAGCTTCCCCTCTTACATATCCCAGGTTACTTATTGTTTGTTTTCTCTTTTTTACTGCCACAATGGGGAAGGTAAGTTTAGGCGCAACAGAGAACACATAAAAAAAAATAAAAATACACTTAATATTGGAAAAAAAACGAAACGATCCGAATCATGCGAAAAGACCGCTCAGCGCTTAGAAAGTCTGAAAAATATTTTAAAAACTCGTTCTGATAGGCAGAGAAAAACAACCTTAAAGCTTTGGTTTGCTGGGATAAAAAATTATAAATTTTAATTTGATTACTTTAGAGTTTGATTTTAATTTTAAATTATAAGCCATATTAGCAGAATGGAAATATTATTGCAAGGAAATGTTAAATTAAAGATAAAAAAGGATTTTCATGTTACGGTACCTACTGGCATCCACAGAACTGATATTTACTTTTTCATGTTACTTTTTCTCATTAGCTTTGAGAAATAGTCAAAGCTTATGAGAAAAATAATTTCCAAATTTTGTTTGCTAATACCTATAAAAGAGAATACAAAATTCAAACAACCAACCAAAAATATATCCGAACATGCTCGGACTAACCAAACCTAGCCCACTTTCAGATGAAAACAAATCACTCCTTTAGTACAATCACGTACACAAAAAAATTTGGTGCTGTTGTTAACTGTAAATACTAGATACTATGTCTTAAACATCGTCATACAAACGTCTTAAAACTAAATCAAAATGGCGGCTCAGCATTAAATTTTTTCAGTTCAAAAATTAAATTTAGTCCTTGGCCAACATTCATTAATGATTATTTTATGGAATGAGTACATTGACTTGATTTTTGCAAAAAAAAATTCAAGCTAATATTGCACTCAAATTTCTATAAGAATGGAGTATACCTATTTTATTAGGAAACAGAAGAATAAACTGGAAACCCAAGAAATGAACATGACATTGTACTGACATTTTTAGTAGGTACTACACTTTTGACACTTTTCCAAGCCATTTTGAAAAAGTAGCAAATTTAGGTATTCATTATTTCGAAAAGATGTTGAGTAGTCACTTACCCAATTGAGACCAGGAATTCATAAGAACATTTTAAACTAGATTATTTTCTTAAAAAAAAAAAAAACAAATTATTTAAAATTTTGAAAAAAAAAATCTATCTCAACATTTTTTGTTTTATTTTTGGTTCAAAATTTTGAGTTTGAAAATAAGTTTTTCAATAACTTTTACTGAAACATTTTGATTTGTAAAGAAAAACATATATTTTTTGCTTTAAGAAACTTTAAAAATTATAAGTGTGTTATCACAGTTATTGAAAAGTGTGTTATCACACTAAAACTCAATATAATTTTTAAAGTTTTTTAAAGCAAAAAAACAAAAAGTTATTGAAAAACTTATTTTCAAACTCAAAATAAACTCAAAATAGTTTTTTTTCAAAATGTTACGGTACTAAGTTCTTGGTAACAGCGTTGCAGAGAGAATATCAATAAGGAAATAATTTGAATGGGTCGGGGTCAGAATCCCGAAAACCGAAATCCCGAAAACGCAAAATACCGAAAGTCCAAAATCCCGAAAATCATTTTATATCATTTTTCGGTATTTAAATTTCGGGAAAAGTATTTCTAGATTTTTGATGTAAATTTCTGTTCTATCTTTTATGGGAAAAGCAAAAACTGTATTAAAATTTTCATCTGAAAAATAATTAGCTCTTAAGCACATATTAAGTTAAACATAACGAGACAAAGAAGAAAACGAAAATAAATCGTTAAAAAAGTTTCCTAAATATTTGTCTTACAGAGGTATGTATTACATATATAAATGTTTGCGGAAAACTTTCTTTTCGTCCGAATAGTTGGAGAACAAAGAGTAATATCGGAATAATTTTATTCCACACAATAGTTCATAATTGACAAGACTTGTAAAAAAAGTAATAAACAGTTTTTTTAAGAAAAAGACTGCAAACATATTACTCAAGAATGTTTTTGTCTCTAATATCTCGAAGGCCTTCACTTCATTGCATATATTGAACATTTGAAAACAGGCGCGGATACAAGGGGGGCAATGGGTGCAATTGCCCCCCCTGGGCAAGAACGAACGAAGCATAAAATATGGCTTTAATCCACTTTAATCAAAAAGAAAGGTTATTTCGTTATACGTTTATAAAAATTTTTCTTGGCAGCGCATCGTTGCAGCAATGAGTGGTTGTTCGTTGGCCGCTCGCCTTCAAATCGACTGAGTGGAAAGCTTATAACTTCGGCTTTTGATCTCGATCTTAAAAGTTAAGGTCTTTAATTAAAAAATCAATGTCAGGCTACATTACAATATAACATTTTGTGAGAAAAGTCAATTTATTTCATACTAGGGAGCAGGTTGAATTCCAAATCGATTTCACTTTCACTTTTCAATATGCTTTGAACGAAAAATTTCACAATTTGGAAAATAGTGTTAAAGGTATTGCTCAACCTCCAACCCTACTCTACAAATAAGTAAGTGGTTTTTTATGCTTAAATGTAACGGGAGAGGCGACAGGGGCACTCATCTAAGTTTTCAACCTTGAAGTTGATTTAATTTAAAAAAAAATTAAATCTTTAAAATACGTCGATTTACGAGTAATTACCTTAAAAAATTTGCTTCTAATGCTCGGATCTACAGGATAAAGATATGTATATAAAAGTTATTGAGAAATACCAAAAAATTGGGTGATAGAGTTCTTTTTATGATAAATACTAAAATGTTTGTTTCCATTGAGGGAGTACTTTCAATAAAAAACTCTCGAGAGCGACTCTCGGATATCTGTCTTCCCCTGTGGTGAGCTTATTTCATGACTGTGTCTGTGTCAACTTTCGAGTTTTACTCTCGAGAACTTCTTCAGAGCTGCTCACCGCCTTTTTACTCTGAAATGGATACGCACCTTAAGAGTATGCAAATGTGTTTCGAGTTCGGCGCTGTACGCAGCGATGCGTGCAGACGTGCTGTACATCTGTCTTAGCCATACGATACGTTTTTGATGTGAGAATTTTATCACTGTTATGGATGTGTTTTGGGAACTTCCGTGTTCCATATTATTAAACTACCGAAGAGTGCGAATCTAACGAAGAAGATTGGAGAGAAACCAGGAAACGGCTACAGCAGTCACTGCCGAGGAGAAGTTCGGAGGGACTTTTATACCAAAAGAAAGGATAGTTGTTTCGTCAATTCAATTGTCAAATGATAGCCATTTTTCGACGTAAATATTGCTATTGTATCGAACTACATGTGTCTGGCAACTCTGTAATCGATGCTTTGAGCTTATATGAAACATTTATACTAAAACCTAACGAATGCTAAGTATATTGTTAGTGAAATATATAACGAAAGTTAGTCAAAATCGAGAAGGTCGGATGGAAAGTTTTAATAAAGAGTGGTATTTTCTTTGTATTTTCCACTAGAATCATTGTGTTTCATTTTGATGCCAGAAAGTTTGGTTTTTTATCGATGGACGAAGGCATCTGAGCAAACGATACGGTTCATCTCGGTTTCGATCTATAATTTAAGTTCAGCTAAAGTACAGATATTGTCAAATTAATGCAATGGTTTTGTTTGCACAAAATCTTTTTTATCAACGCCAACGTCCTTAAATTTTCTTGCAAACGCATTTGACGTTTATGAACACGTTCTCCGGCTTCTCAATATTTTTGTATCCAACTTGATTTTTGACTGTAGAATTGGACCACACATGATGTTTTCGAACATGTGACTTTAGTTAACTGCATTATCGAACACAATGCTTATACAGTAAAACTTGAGTGCTTTTTCTAACAGCAGACTTTTCCAGTTTGCGTTTAAGAACATTCTACAAAACGCATTTTTGACACCGATGACGTTTTCGAAAACCGCCTTTTACAAGCAAGGTTAGGATAGGTTGCCAGCTAAAGAAGAGGCTGGTAATTTCGCTCGAACTCGAACGTCTTGTGTCTGAATAGGAACATATCACTGTACCATTATGTTTTCCGAACATAATTATTGTAGAGTTACGCCGATCCAGAGGGAACTCAAAACCGCTGTAAAGACACCATGCTCCAGCTATACACTCATTAGTTTCGCAAAAACTCATTTCAAAAAGTTCAAAGTACTCTCTGTTCGAGAACTATGGTAGTTATGAAAGAGTTTATTTGCTTTCTTCAAATTTCGAACTCATCAGCTCACATTGTTTTTCTGTAGACCTCATCAAGATTTTTGAAACTCACGAAAATTGCCCCCCCCTGAACGAAATCCTGGATCCGCGCCTGTTTGAAAACGTTTCCCAAGATCTTGATAAATAAAAAGGGCACCAATGGGAAGTTATCATATCAGTATGGGTCGCAACCAGCCTATTTTTTTAACATTTTCAGGAGATTTTTTTAGTACCTTAGTATTTTTTAAAGTTAAAAATTTTGTTTCAGAAAAAAGAATCAACATCCCATTTTTGAAGTTTAGAATTTTCAATAAAAGTTTATTCAATTTTTTTTGAAAATCCTAATAATTTATGCAAGTGCTGGTATACCATATATATATTTATTCTTTTAGAAGCTTTACTTTACTTTATTTACATCTTTTTAGCCAGTATCAAATGAAAAAAACATTGCAATCAAACATTTTTATAAGAAGAAGAATTTCAATTTTATTTATTATGTTTTTGCTAGTTGAGTAATTTTTATTGTTGAAAAGGGTAAATTTTATTTTCACAGCACTGTGTTTAGTGAAAATTCCAGTATCACTGCCTTATTTTTGTAGTGTTGACTGCATTGGTAGAACGAAACGAAGAAAAAAATAAAACATACTTTTGTCTGCAAAATTGCATTACTTCTGCTGGCAAATATAGAATCCTTTTTTGATTGTAGTCATTGCTCAATGCCAGCCTTATCCCTTAATCGTGCAATGTTATGTGCTTTGCGCTCGATTTAACTTTTGGCAAATTTTCAAAATAATAATTATCTCGCGCCTCGGCTAATTTGATTGCAAAAACAAGGTCGTCATTGTGAAAGTAGACAGATCTAAATTTTGAAAGGACCGATATGTTACCTAAAAGCAATTGCTTGGCTCCAACACAGACACACACAACAAAACTATATCCACCACTTACATTACTCAATCAAATGACCGTAGGGGCCTGTGTTTGAGGTTTGCTTCCCAGAACATTATAATAGGTATTGCTACGGATCGCGAATCGTTTCAATTACTCATGTGGCATGGAGCCGAATTTAGTTTTGGCTCCGCTCAAACTGCACGGAACAACAAATTTATATTAATTTCATTGTTTAGGTGAATACCGATAGGACGGGTTGGATGATGATTCCAATCTCTATCCAGGTTCTGGGGCCAGAGTCAGAGTGTAATGTTTGGTCTGCCGAGCCATGGAAATGTGTCGATGGTAATTATTATCGGTTTGTTGGCGGACGGAAATCATTGTTGCTATATTATTTTTTACGGTAACCATTTGGCTCTACCTATATTCATGTAGATGTAGAGATATGTTTTTAGCAAAGTTTTGTTTCATTTATAGATTTCGATGTAAATAATAAGTGTAATTTGTTTGCTCTTCGTGATGTGGAGTAGGGTTGCCAGATTGTGCTACCTTTATCAAATTTCTCAAAATGGGATATATTTTTACTTAATTTAAGACATGAATTTTAATGAAGTAGCCCAATATGATATTAGAAAAAATGTAGGTACCTACCATTAATAGTTAGGATACTTTTCCTTGACTCAAGCAACCATGAAATCAAACAAATTCAATGAAAAAGCTAACAGGCAATTATTAAATTCATTAAAATATGAAGACATTAGAGACATTTTACAGGCAAGATTGGTAAAAAAAAACTAAAAATAAGTATTGTTTACTATTTTGTTAACTAATTTGAAAATAAAATATTAATATATAAAGACTTGGGATTTTTTTTTCTAAAATGAGTTTACATATTTTGAATTTACAGTAAAAAAAAGCGATTATGGAAAGCAAAAATCTAAAATTGGATCCCGAATAATATTCGGGACCTAGCAACCCTGATGTGAAGTATTACATCAGGATATTTGGTTAAAGTTAACGGCATGTCCTACACTCACATCAAGAGATTACTATTATAATTAGAATGTTAACTACAATAAAACTATAACCACTAGACAGAGTGATGTGAACTTGTCTAAAGTAGATACTGAATTTCAAAACTAATTCATACTCTGCCAAATGAGAAATTTCCGTAGCCATTAATTCAATCAAATTTAATTTTGAAAGTTTGTAATGGTAAACGGAAATAGATTAAAATGTCGATACCTTTAATATGATAATGCACAAGCACATGCTTAAGTTCAAAAAAGCCACATTCCAGTTTCGTGTTTCTATGAAAATAGAGTTCATAAAACTTTTATACCAAAGGTGTTGCCAGTCAAAGTTCGTATAGGGAAGGGAGTAACGATAATAATAATAATTGAAAGAGGGATTTCAGTAAAATGCTCCAAAATGCTATTGCATTAAGATTTTATCAAAACAATACACACATAAAAAAGATAAAATGCACGACTGGGTCGTATAAATTCTATTTAAAGATATGGACATTATGAGAGAAAAATGTGTAAAGCATATGAAATCATCATCATCGTGTCCTGTAACCACGGTTGGGACTTAAGGCATCAACAAAACGTCTCCATCCTTCACTGTCTGCAGCAAGGTATTTTTTTTTTAAGCATAGATAATGTAATACGATATTTAAATTAGCTAAAACAACTCCAAAAAAAACAAAATGACATGTGAATACTTGATCATATATAATTGCATGTGAAAAAAATTTAAAATCGTTGGAGATGTTTTTTTCAAAAATATTTGTTTGCATATCAAATTGTTAAATTATTTTTGAAGAATAATTTTGGTATGCAAACCTTGAGTCTATTTTCATGTGCATTTAAAAAAAATGTCAACCCATTTTTGAGATATCGAATTTTCAAAATAAAAATTTGATTTTTTTTTAATTAAAAAAAAAAGAATTAGCTGGAAAATTTAAATGTGGAATATTATAAGATTTTCTTTGTTATTTGTATTTAAAAATTAATCTAAATCCATTCAGCTCAAAATATAAACCTCCAAAATAAAAACCCTTCAATGAGAGGTATACTCGTATAACTACTCTATTAATAGTTACTAAGTGCAAAATTTTTAAGAAGATTTGGTAGTAGATCGCACTAATTTCAGCATGCAAAAAAAAATTTTATGAGAATCATAGGAGTTATTTTTAAGAAAATAATATTTTCCTCAACGGTTTTTAACATTTTTGTATTTTTATAAGGTACCGCTATTTTATCATAAAAATAAATATTCTTCTAAAAAAATGTTGAGTGTTGAAAATCTCTTTAATACTGAGTTTCAAAAGAATTGACCATGCAGTTTTCAAAATAATTGATTTTCAAAAAATGTTAACATTTTTAAAAATCCAAAAACTATTTATTTTGAAAAAATTGACCAAAGAAAACTATGTAGATATGGGTGATTCTCTGCCAACTGTGATTCTTTTTTTTAGAAAATATTCAAAAACTAAAATTTCTGGAAACCAATTTTTTTATTTTTTTCTTGTGGCTTCATTAAGACAGAGTATCAAATCAGTAAAAGCATTTTGCTACAATTTTTAAAAAACAAAAAATATAGTGGAATGTACTAAAACTGGAATAGACGATAATGACACTCTTTTTCTTTTTTTATTATTAATTTGCTCTCCTTCTTGTTGACCATATTTTTGTTGAGATTCTTGATTTTCTAACAAATTTTGACCTCTTGAAATTTCTACTTCATTTTTTTTTTCTTAAAAAAATTATCTTTTTTTCGTTTTTGAAGTCTGTTCTTCTGAATGGCAACCCTTTTCATTGTGCTGAGTGATTATTTAGTTTTTATTGCACGGAATGATTTGCGTTTGGCTCTTCTGAGGCATTTCTACTGTTTTTATAAAGAAAATTGGTAGACAAAAATTTTATTGCAAGAAATTATTTAATTATATTTAGTTAAAGTTCAATAAGCATTTAAATGCCACGGTACTGACATCCACGGTACTGACATTTAGACAGTTTATGTAACCTCACTTCTCAAAGCTTTTGAGAAAAATAATTTCCAGGACAATTTTAACTTATGCCGTTAAAAGGAATACAAAATTCTGATAATCAACCAAAAACATGTTATAACCTGCTTTAAAAATACTAAAATACTACCACGGTACTGAAAAATATATTTGTGACATACTTTTATCGCATGAAAACATATCACTCTTAAAGTAAAACAACGTACACAAAATAAAATGACTGTTGTTAACTATACATAAATAGTGTCTCTTTTGGAAAACCACAATACAAACGTGTTAAAACCAAAACAAAATGGCGGTTAAGCGGCAAATCTTTTGAATTCAAAAATAAAACTAAAACCGCGGACATCATTCATTCATGATTATTTTATTCAGCAAAAGTATGTTGTCTTAATTTTTACAAAATTTTGTCAAGTAAGTAGGGGTAGATGGGGGTCATTGATACATGGGGCACATAGATACAGTCGACATTATTCGAAAACAAGACGCAGTAGACCAATCAAATAAACACACAAGATAACGAATCTATCAACGCTTAGTCATATATGACCGTCATGCAGTTTCGGTCATCGCTTTGTCCCTGACAACCAAAAACCTGTTTTTCAAGCCCAGAAGTAAATTTTTGTCATTCCTTTAATGATCGATTTTTGGTTAGTGTATTTTGTGTTAGCAATTTTTCATGAAAGGATTTGGTGAGTATAAGTCCTTCTTATTGTGATAATCACTTAAATTTTCATTATTAAAGTGTGTTTTAATTTTTATTCATATTTATCTTCCCTGAAGGGAGGTTGGGGCACATTGATGCAAACCACCTCTTGGTCATTTAATACTATCAATAAGCCCTCTCTGTCTGATATATAAGTAGATAAAACGTTTTTACATCCTTAATCGACAAAATGGTGGGAACGTACAAACGAAGAACGGTTCTTTCCTTACTTCATCGATAAGGTTGCTGTGGCTCCTTTGATGTATCAAACATGTATTAAAGTGCCTACTGGTTGAATTTATTTTATAAATGCACGTTATAAAAAATAATAAAAACTTGTTTGACAATAAAAACTGATAAGTTTGCTATAAATCAAAGTTTCTTGACATGTATCAATGTTCCCCGTGAATGGGGCAGTTTGATACAAATTCCGTTACTTAATATATTGGCCCTAATATTTTTTCTGAATGAGTCTTAGATTAACTTCTTATCATAAAAGCTAGTTAGAAAGACAATGAACATATAAAATATTTTTCTTTGTTACTACCGTCAATATGAAGGCCGTTTTTTGAGTGAAAATGAAAATCGTATCAAGGTGCCCCAACTCCCCCTAAGTATTGCACCCAAACTTTTCTAAGGATAGCATTTTTTTCAATGAAATAGAATATTTTATTGGAAAAACTAGGTACGGACATGCCATGGTACTGACATTTTGACTTCACTTTTGCAAGCCATGTGGAATAAGTAGCATATTTAGTCATGATATTGAATGTAGATTGTAGTAAATAGCTTTTCACCCAATTCAAACCAGAAATATAATACAAACATTTCACATTAAATATCAAAAAAAGCACTGGACACAATCACAGTTGGCACGGAATCACCCTTATAAATATTTTTGTATTTATTTTATTTATTGCTGCATACAAAAATAAAATACACGACTGGGTCGTATGTACTTGTTCTTATGTTGAAGACGTTGCGAGCTTAAAAACTATGTAAAATTACATACATGCATGGAAATTATAAGATAAAACTGTTTCAAAGCATGCAATACGATATTTAAATCAGCTAAAACAACTCTTTCAGTAGTTTTTGGTGAAAAAGAGAATGCCATCTGAACTCTTAATTAAATATAATTATTATATTCAATAATAAAGGTTATTGTGGCCTTTACTCCAAAGAATGCGTTTCGCCCAGGCATGGTGGTGGGCTCATCAGTTAGATGCCACCATACCCAATCTAAGACGCAACCATCGACAAAAACATTGTGTCTTAGATTGGGTATGGTTGCATCTAACTGATGAGCCCACCACCATGCCTGGGCAAAACGCATTCTTTGGAGTAAAGGCCACAATAACCTTTATTATTGAATTTTATTCATGAAACTCCACAAAAAGAATTTATTTTGGAATAATTATTGATGGTTTTAACTATTAATAATTTTTTCTTTATGTTTTCTTTTAAACAATTAATATAATTATTATAGGTATTTAAAAAATATGTTTAAATCGTTGGAGCGGTTTTTTTCTTAAGTTTTTATATATAAAATGCTTAAAACACTTTTAAAGAAAAATTTTGTTTCCAAATCTTAGGTATTTATTTATGTTAATGTAAAACTAAAATTTAAAAAATTGTAAACCCGTTTTCGAGATAAATTTTCAAAAAAAAAAAAAAAATGTACAAAATTCAAAAAATTTTTATTGAAATTTTGATATGCAATATTATTTGAACTTGTTTGAAATTTGCACATAAAAAATAATCTAGATCCATTTGGTTGAGAATAGAAAAATAAAAACGTTCAATGGGAGGTACCTGCTTCTAATAGATGCTAAGTTTATAATTTTATAATTTTTGGTATCTAATTCGAAATCATAGGAGCCGTTTTTAATAAAAAAAAAACTATAATCTTTAACGGTTCTTTAACATTTGTATGGAAGGTACCGTTATTTTTTCATAAATGAAATTTTGTTTCCTAAAAGTGTTAAAAAAAAAACCTTAAATACCGAATTTCAAAAAAATCGACCATGTAGTTTTCATATTATTTAAAAAAAAAAAACCGGTTTCAAAAGTCTTTTAAATAATTCTGTCGAAACTTGAGGAACATTGTGACACAAATAAACTTATCTTTGATAGGTTAAGTAAGCTCGAAAATAGTTTTCGACCCAAATTACTTTCAAAATATTTATGATGGAAAAGTTTAAAATTATTACGTGGAATGCCAACGGATTATGGCAAAAACTTGGAGAATTAATGATGCATATGCAGGAAAATGATATCGACATATGTTTGATATCAGAAACGCGCGCCAAAAATGAATCAAATCTTAAAATCCTCGGGTTTCCTGACTACCACGCTGTTCATCCGTCAAATAAAGCAAGGGGTGGATCCTCGTAATATATAAAAAGGTGCATTGAACACTCAATAGGCCTAAAAATAGAGGTAGAATCGATGCAATTGAGTATAGTATTCAGGTTAGAACTAAAAACATTCTTCTCAATGTCTGTTCCATATATTTCCCTCCACGTTGCAAAATCGATAAGAGTGAATTTACGACATTGATAAAGTCGCTAAGCCCAAACTTAATTGTTGGTGGCGACTTTACAAAAGCAAAGCTCACCTTTTGGGCTTCAAGATGCATATCTCAAAAGGGTCGAATGCTATATGAGGCAGGAAAGGAAAATAATTGCGATTTTCATTCGAATGGAAAGCCAACTTACTGGCCAACTGATCCGTCAAAAATACTTCACTTAATCGATTTGTTTATAGTAAAAGGAATACCCTCTTACCGTATTGAAATTTCAGAAGGCCATGATCTCTTTTCAGATCATTCTGCAGCCATACTTGTTTTGGGAGGTACCATTAATAAACTTTTTTTTGGAAAATAAGTTCCTATCCAAAGGTAGCCCTTACTATGTGAAATTTTTTGAATTTTTTTAAGAAAAGTTGTGGAGCCGTTTTTGAGAAAAATAAGATTTCGTAAAATTGCTAAATAAAAATGTAAGGCAGTGAAAAAACGACTCAGCAAATATGTACCACTAAGTACCAAGTTTTGAGAAAATCAATTCAGCCGTTTAGGCTGTAGCCAAATAGCAGACAGACAGATTTGCGAGACCTACTTTTTTCGTATTCCCTATATCATCGTAATTACAAGTTTGATCAAAATCTCGAGTTCAAGTTTTTTACGAATGCATAACTTTACATGTAGTACATATCGCAAGTAGATAATTATTGAAATCAGAAATTCCGTTTTGAAGAAAATCGAAAATAAAAACTGGTTCTATTTGAACCATTTATAAAATTTTTTTTGAAAAATTGTTTCCAATCTAAAAGTGGCCTTTACTAAAAGAATTTTATTATTTTTTTCAAGAAAAGTTGTGGAGTCGTTTTCGAGACATTTTTACGTCCTTAAACTGCGAAAACAATTTGTGTTCTTTGCGACACAAGCAAACTCTAAAGATATCATGGTGGCGTAACAGTCTCCTCCCCTTTTCTTTTTGAATCAAAATATGAAAAAAAAATGTATTGTTTCCTTGAAACTGTATTTTAAATCCCTACTTTCACAGAATTTGGGGGAATTTTGGTATTTTTCCATCATTTTGGAGCATGACAAATACAAAAATCATAAAATAAACCCAGGCACAAAAATATTTTTTGTATTTTGTTAAGTTGCGTTATTTCTTTCAAACATAAATTTCCAATCACAAATTAATGGTGGTTCAATTTATTTCTTTCTTTATTAATTTTTGTTTGTTTTGTTAATTAATGTTAACAGAATGATGAAATTTTCCGCTTCTTTTTTCTTTTTCTGTTTGGAAAATATTGAAAAAGTTTATTTTCTGGTGTGTTTTCCTTTTCGATTTGGAAAAAAGTCAAAAATCTCCAAAAAAAGGAAAATAAAAAGCCCAAGAAATCTTTGACAAAAACTACCAAATTTTCTGAATCCACGCAAATCTTTTGAGCTTCTTTTCTCGTCTGAGCGCTTTTTTTTCTTGGTCTAGTTTCCTATGACTTAATTTGAGGAAGCCACTGAAAACTGAATTTGAATTTTTATTTATCTATATATGTACATATATATAAATAGGCTTAAATAAATTTTGTAGGTTCATTTTCTCAAAAAGTATTGGACCGATCTGGATAAATATTATGTGGTTGGAAAGCTATAGTCACAGGGGGAGTGTGATTTACAAAATTAAACACTACCGGTCCATTTGGGTTAAGTACCATTTTATACTGCCGCTCACTGTGCACATTCAAAAAATTAAATGTAAAAAATACAAACATTGATTTTTGCTTCAATTTTCAAATATTTTATAACTACCTTTCATTTTTTGATTGGTGTCGAATTTCAACACGGGGTTCGGACGAGACTAGTTCTCTTAAATAAACTAATCTTTTGGTTATTTATAACATTAAAGATGAGACATGACATGATAGGTACCTCATTGCTATAACTATGATAACTGAGTTTAATTTCATTTTAATACCTACATACTTATGGATTGACATTTTTCGAAAAGTATTGACTTTTATGCATTTACAATATTATTGTTATTATATAACATGCCCACATCCACCGCAAACCATTTTGAAATATTCAATTTTGTCAATGCATTTGTAGATACAATCATACATATGTAGCTCTTCTTCCAAATAAAATAATTCAAATTTTGTGAAGAATATATTTCTCAGATACACCAACATTATGCAATATGCAAGGATAAACATAATAAATACATATACAGCTTTAAGCCTGAGGTTCTTGAAAATTGAATTATGTTTCTCTCCGAGGAAGTAACAAGAAGAAAATAACATACATATCTACCTATACTTTTCCCAGAGGATAAAAATGGAAAAATTTCCCTTCTATCCTTCATTCCTTGGGCACAACAACTAAAATATTATTAAACGAAGTCAAATACATTCATTCTGAAGAAACTATTTTGCAAGTAGTTTTATATTTTTTCTTATAGAACTGAATTGGCATTTAGAAGACTAGAGAGTGAAAAACAGCAAGGTATATGTGTGTATATTAATGTTGTTTATCTAAACCTTTGTATAGATATTATCTAAATAGTTTTCTCAACTGTACATAAGGTATACTATATTCAAAGGTATCTGGGGAGTTTTCTCTGGCTCTGATATAACAATTCATCAGATATAAAATGGAAAGGAAAATAGAAAACACTTGTGAGACCTTCGGTTTAAATTCCTATCTTTCTGAAGGAAAGATTGCTCAGTTTACCTTCTAGCCCTGAGGTAATCCGCATGAAACTAAAGTTTACTGAAAAATAATATACAAATTAAGCTTTGACTTTTATGCTCTTTTGTTCATTTGGAGTTAACGCTATATATAGGTATCTACAACCTGAAAAATATGGTTAACCATTTTTTAGTTGATTATAAAAGTTATGTAGGTACCTACATATGTAGATATGTACCTATGCAAAAGAAAACAAAAGTTTCAATATTGGTAGCCATTACTTCTTACAGTTTAGGTTGAAATTACAAACTTATAAATCATTCACATGAGAACAATATTTAACTATAATTTACAACAAAGAAGAAGGTTTACAGTAAATTAAAAAAAACCTACTTTTGGAAAGACTACATAATAAAACATACAAACTGTTTGTTTTTTAGGGAGATATCATTAATTAATGTGGTCTTCAAAGGAAGATTTTTGTTTGTTTAGTGGAAATGTGGTAGTATCAATAAATTTAAAGAAAAACATGTACGGCACATGCTATAAAAAAATAATTTGAAATAACTTAAGTAAATAACTATTAAGATCAGGCTTCGTAAAAAATAGTTTGTGAATCATATAATAGGTCCTTTATCATTCTTCTCCATTAACCATACAAAACATACTCTACATGGTTCACGAACGATACAATTTTTTGTTTGTCAAAATGAAATGCTGGTAGAAAATGGTTCTCCCACGATAAATATCTGAAAAGATCCTTAAAACAAATCATTCTTCATCAATTACCCATTCACTTTGTTGGTGATGTGATTTATTTATTGAAATTGAGAAAATATTTATAGACATTTGCAGAAGCTGGAGAATGTCAATGTCAAGCCATTACCTTTCAAATTTTATTGAAGGATGTTTTCGATGCGCCGCGGCGCGCCGATGGAATAAAAACTTCTAAGAATTACCCTAAAACCACCTTTTTCCAGAACTGTAAGAATTCTGTGAAAATTTCAGATTTTCTTAACATTTTTTAATCCATCGAAATCGTAGCCAACGTTACAAAGAATTTGACAGTTGATGACTTGACAGATGAGAGGGGAAGTACATTTTGCGGAAAAAGTTTATTTTGATTCAAATGTCAACAGATTGCTCTCTCGGGAAAAGTTGGCCTTAGAGCAATTTGTTGACATTTGAATCGAAATAAACTTTTTCCGCAAAATGTACTTCCCCTCTCATCTGTCAAGTCATCAACTGCCAAATTCTTTGTAACGTTGGGCTACGATTTCAATGGATTAAAAAATGTCAAGAAAATCTGAAGTTTTCACAGAATTCTTACAGTTCCGGAAAAAAGGTGGTTTTAGGGTAATTCACTGACATTTGGATCGAAATACATTTTTCCGTCAAAATGTAGTTTGCCTTTCATCTCTCAAGACATCAACTAACAAGTTCAACAGAAGGATAGCTAAGATGTTGATAGATTAAAAAACCTCTAAGAAATCTGAAGTTATGTCACAATTTTTTAACTGCTGCGGGAAAGGGTAAGTAAAGGGCAAATCGTTGACATTTTGGTTCGCAATACATATTTTCCGTAAAAATAAAGCCCCCCACTCCTCATCTGTCAAGTCATAAACTCTCAAGTTCTATGGAAGTATGGCTTCGATTTCGATGAATTAAGAAACCTCTTACAAATCAGAAATGTTCATAGTATTTTTAGAGTTCCACCTTTGGAGCGGTTTTTTAAAGAAATTGGTTTTTATATACCTACAAAATTTTTAAATAAATTTTAAGGAAGAATTTTGGTATGCAAATCTTAAGCAACTATTATCTATGTACATATAGAAAATTATATTTAAAAAAAATTATCTATAATCCAGTCAATTTGTGCTCCAAGAGGGCTCTTCTCCTTGCGAGCAAATTGTGGGGTAGTTTTGATTTGTTCACTGCTATATGTTTTCAGGGGTGCTGAATACGAATCTGAGGTTTTCGAACAAAATTTCGTGACACAACATTAGGGTGTTTCATTTTATAAGGCACAAAATAAAATGTTAAATTTTACCTGACTTTGCTCATGCCCCGAGTCTCTCTGACAAAAAAGATATTTTTGCCAAATTTCAAGAAGATTGGAGAATATTTAGAGGTTGCGCATTTTGATCACTTTTTTAAAAGTAGGCAAAAAATAGGATTTTTACATTTTTTGCAGCTTTTAGAGAAAATGTGTTTTTTTTTTATAAGAACACAAAAGTCTAGCTCCCATCACCCTTAACGGTGAGTTGATCTTCAAAAAAAAAATTAGTTGCGTTAGTTAGGGCAGGAGTAAGGGGATAGGTGAACCCCATGCAGTCAATTCCGGTAATTTAATCAAAAGAGATCCCTACCAATAGAGGACAAGCAATTTCTTGGCCAAAATTGGATCATATGGATGTAATATGTGACATATTGTTTAGAAAGGACAGCACTGCGTATTACACAGTTATGTAACAAAAGACATTTTACATAGCAAACGATAACTGTAAGATAGTGTTATCTCTCGAGGAGGTGACGTGAATTGGCCACAAAGATCGTGAGATTTGCCCCCATTAAACTTTTCGTGGGGTTTTCTGATGTCACAGGTCTATGCTCATGAGCCGCAATCAACTGATGCCCTCAAAGTCAAAATAATTTAGGCCATCGTTCAAATTCAGCCCGAACTATGCAACAAAGGCATTCAAATTTCGACGTCTCGGATCCTTGCCACCGTGCGCAGCCGTGGCAGATATTTTGAACAATGTCATATTCCATATTATATATTTACTATAGCATACTTATAGTCCCTTCAAAAAATAATAAGAATTTCGTTAATACCACACACACAGCTTGTTTTATTCCAATTTCAAAGTCGACCTGCCCTCTCTAATTGGTAAACCGTGCAGGCATAACGCTCGAAGTTTGAAGATACAGTTCGAAGAGAAATTATTTTAAAAAGAATTGAAGGTAGGGATGGCACAAATTAACAAAATGTAGTTTAGATTGTACTTGTAGACACACACAACCTTCACAAGATGAAACAAGTGCATGAGAAGCCCTTTAAGAGTGTTCCGGACTGAAATGGTGATTTCATGAATAAGATTGCGAAGCGTGTACTTATCCGATCAAAACGATTAAGGTGTCTATGTATAGATAAACTTATTCTCTATGCCATCATTGGAAAAAAAATTTAATTTTGTGCTCCAGATTTTAGTAAAAGCCTCTAAGAAATCGAGAAAATGGCTAAAATGGCTGTTTTTCAAAGCAAATGTAGCCTACACTATAGCATTTTTTTCAAAATAATGTTTAATAGCATACAATTCCATATTTTTATTATGCCACTATTGGAGAAAATATTTAATTTTGTACTTAATAAAAATTTTAATAATGCAAAATAAAAATGCTTGTGAATTTTGAAAAAACCCATTTTTGACAGTCAATTTTGTATACCTAACGGTATTTTTTTGACAATTTTTTTTGTAGTGGATATAAATTCAATATATTTTTCATGATTTTCATTAATTATGTAATCATATTTGTATCATTTGATATTGAAATTTTTAATTCATAAAATGCACTTTTTGGCAGAAAATTTATGTAAATTTAGAAGTTAAAATCAGTTACTTTTAGAAAATTTTTTTTTTAATACAATCATACGCCTACTAGTGACCAATTAGTAAAAATGCAAAGTTTTATAAAACAAAGTATCTGATGAAAGTGAAAAAAAATAGTCTTATATATGCAAAAAAAAAAGTTAGCAAATGACTGGTTTTGTTCAGTTCGGAACACTCTTAATACAAAGGACTTCAATATTAGAAAACTCAATAGTTTCAGATAAAAGTGATCAAAATGCGCAACCTCTAAATATTATCCAATCTTCTTGAAATTTGGCATACATATCTTTGACATCACTTAGACTCGGGGCGTGAGCAAAGTCAGCCAAAAATCACACCTTTGGGAATATGAAACACCCTACACAACATGGAAAAAATGATGCAAAAATGCATTTTTTGGGAGTTTTGTGCTTATGGCTCGAAAACTATAACTTATTCGTGAATTACATCAGAGTACAATTGAAAGTATAAACAATTTCCTGCCTTATGTTTTTGAGGGTACTGAATTCGAATCTGAGGTTTGCGACAAAGTTTTCGTGACGCAACACGCAAACATTTGAAAAAAGTGCATTTTTTGGAAGCATATAATTCAAAAACTATTGGTTTTTCAAAAATTGCATAGCAGTAAATTTAAAGTAGGTATGTACAATTTCGAACAAATTTTGGTTCAAGTTTTTTTCTGCAACAATCCATTCCAATTTCTCACTAAGAAATCCTTATTTGAAATTTATGAATTTAGCGTGTTTTCAAATTATGTAGTTTCAGACGAAGGCTAACAACTAATTAATGATTTTCTCAAAGGTAAATGAAGGTATTTGGAAGATTCTAAGAAAATTTCGAGGTAAAGGGTTCATACCTTAGAGTTACCGAAAACATTAATTCGAAAAAAATTACATTGAGAAATAATATAACCCCAAATTTGCATCAAAACGCATTTCTTTTTAATATTTAGATTCGAATATTTCAAACGAGACGTGCTAGAGAAATTTCTAAGCCAAATTCGACCTCAACGCATCAAAGACCAACAGATAAGTATTTCTTGGTTCATGCTAAGGACAAAAATTCAAAAATTCACGAAAAGTAGTAAATTAGTGTTTTCGAGTGAATTTTCGGAAACAGTAAAAACTCGATCAATTTTTAACTAGCGCTTTAGTCCAAAAGGGTTGTCACAGAAAAAACCAAGAACAGAAATTTGTTTGAAGTTGTTCATACTTTCAATTGTACCTACTGTGATGTCATTCACGAATAATTGATAGTTTTCGAGCCATAAGTAAAAAACTCCCAAAATGTTTGCATTTTTTCCATGTTGCTTCGCGAAATTTTGTTCGCAAGCCTCCGATTCGGATTCAGCACCCCCGAAAACATGAGGGAGGGAACAAATCAAAACTAACCCGCAATATGCATGGTAAAAATACAATATGACTGGACTACAACCCGTTTTTGAGTTATCGAAATTTCAAAAAAAAAAAAATAATTGATTCACACTTCTGTGCCAATATCGATAAATTCTCAAAACGTTCTCGCTTTGATACTTAACCCAAGTATTCACATTGCAGCTCCGATACCGATATCGATATAGCTTTCATATTTTTTTGTATTCTTCTTTTCATATATTATTTTCAAATTCAATTTTTTTGGCATCGATTTGTCCCATCAAAATAAATAGAAAATTGAAAAATGAGTTCTCACTTCGATAAAATATTCTTTCAAACAATTCGAAATTGGAGCGAGAGCGTATTGGTTTTGGAGCGATAACGATTGTGTGAATATAAACATTGTTTCTCGTTTAAGAATATTTTAATGAAGTGAGCACGTACTGAGACTGTATCAGTATTAGAAATATAGTGTGAATCAAGCTTTAAAAATTCAAAAAAATTTTCATTTTATTGAAAAAAATCAAAATAAAGAAAAAATATGGCAAGTAAAAATTCGATCATAGGTATAGGCAGCCCAGCGGGAAATATCGTCCTCAATGAAATTTATTGCTGAAATAATCAATGAATTCACTTGACAAATCATAAGAGAAACGACATGCAATGATTTAGTAGGTGAAGAGTACTGCAAAGTTTCCTCAGTTCGTAGCTTTGATTCCACTTTCTGCTTTGTGTTTATGAAACGACCCTTTATTTCGGTGAATTTAAAAGGGAAAAGTATGTGATGAAAAATTTGTGAAAAGTAATGTACAAGATCATCAGTTCATTTTTTGAATCCACTCATCTGCTTTGTAAAGTGTTCATGGCGAGAACAAAAAAAAAAAAACAAATGTGAGTGAAACTCATGGTGAATTGTAATCGATGATTCCAACGATGAATAGTAATGCACAAAGTAGTTTATAATTTGTTGGCAACTATAAATTCTCATTACTTTGTTGGATACAGTTCACAGTGACTTTCTGTAAAAAAGTTAATGTAACACGAACTGAAGTCAATAGAAATTGCGTTTGTCGAAACGCCAAAAATATTTGATTTGAAATGGAAACAACATTTTGGTTTGTTTTCATTTTAAAATAAAGGGTGCATTACCGATGGGACTTAGTAAACAATACAAATGGGAGGATTTTATTGATGAAAAAGAAACTACCACTAACCTGGTGATTTCATAACTGAATTTTCATTAGATTTTTCATCGAAATTATTGAACTGATGAATAAGCTAAATACCCGTATGTAGTGAATTCACAGATTATGCAATCACCATGTTTTTCATCACCTGGGTCGGTGAATAAACAACTTCCATTGAAGTAGTGAATTCGTTAGTGAATTTTCATCGAGAAAGTGGCATGTGCTTCCCGCCAATGACACGCCCATGTTAAATTCATCAAAGGAATTAGCTGAAAAGTGGCAGGTACAGCTTCCATTCCTCAAGGAAAAAGCAGGTTTTTCCTCAATGATTTTTTTAATTTTTCCAGCTGGGAGGTACTACTAATACATAGTTGTGTGTGAACTTTTATAATTATGTTGGTAGTAGATCGCACTAATTTTTGCATACAAAAACAGTTTTAAAAAATATAAGGAGCCATTTTTAGGAAAAAATATTTTCCTTAACGGTTTCTTAACATTTGAATGGGAAGTACCGTTATTTTTGTATAAAAGTAAAACTAGAAAGCGTTAAAAAACCTTAATGCCGAGTTTAAAAAATTGACCTTGTCGTTTTCAGAATATTTTATTTTCTAAACAATATTTTGAAAATTTTGGTAAAGAAAACAACATGTAAATACTACATGTAAATAAATCCTATCCTACTAATATTATAAATGGGAAAGTGAGTTTGTTTGTTTGTTTGTGACGCTTTCACGCCTAAACCGCTAAATCAATTATGATGAATTTTGATATACCTAGAGATAGATGGCATTCTGGAAGCGTCAATAGGATACTTTTTTTTACCATATGAGACAAAAAAAGAGAAAAGGATTTGGTACCAAAACAACTTAATATTATCAAGAGATAGTTTTTTTCATTATTTTGAGGTTTCTTATTCTATTTGTTTCACAAACGTTGGTTTAAATGAAACAGGAGCTTATCGCAAACCCGGGCAGTAAAATTTGCTCGATTGAAAAGAAATCCATTCATGCCGAATTAAGGAGGCTGCCTTGAGAGCTGATGAGGCACTTTCTCAAAGAAAGCATATGAAAAGACCCATGGCCAGCTACAAATGTAAGTATATGTAGCATATTCACGTGTGCCCAGAATTTTTATGTCTACGTCAA
Organism: Dasysyrphus tricinctus; assembly: GCA_963921185.1. NCBI lineage: Eukaryota > Metazoa > Arthropoda > Insecta > Diptera > Syrphidae > Dasysyrphus > Dasysyrphus tricinctus. The sequence continues at coordinate 73,387,458 of OY992532.1, read as the reverse complement.
ATGGAAGGACATACATTATGTATAATATACAGCAGCATCCTCAGTATAGTGTAAGAGCCAGCAGAAAATTCTGTGGTTGAACGCATAGCCAATATATGAGTAGTACATAGTACATATATGGGTGTTTGTAGGTTCACGCATCTTGATATCGAATGCAAAATTGTGGTAGGATTTTTTGACGCCCTTGCTCGGGAGGAGGGGTTGAAAATAGCACTTTTCAAATTTTTGTGTCAGGAGTACTATTACTTCAATTCATTTATTTAAAAAGAGAAATCGTATTCTGGAATTTTTCCTAAGTCCACAAACTTTAATTTTATGATCTGAGTAATAAAACTCAAGATATAACTCTCTAAAGCAAAGCTTATCTGCCTTATTTTTTGTTTAATTTTTAAATTACAAATATTTGGGCTTAGGGAAAATGACAGAGGATCATTTCCTGTTTTTTGGAAATGAATTGATGCGGTTGTTACCCTTTAAATACAGCTACATATTTTCAACACCCCGTCCCCAACAATTTCACCAAAAAAATTTGCTACCAGCTATTGGACTAATAGTGGGATATTCAGTTCGCAGCGAGGTACCTATGACTCTGCAGTAAATATTTTTCATTTTGTAATGATTTTATCTCTATCTGTATTAACAAATAACCTGAAATAAATAAATTAATAATTTTTTCGTTAATGATTTCTGTATCGATCGACAACCAGAATCGCTTGACAAAATAATCATGAGCGCGAGTAAAGCCGCGGGTAAAGGCTAGTATATTTATATTTTTAGAAGCTTCTGTATAAAAAAAATATTGAAATCAGAAATACCGTTTTGAATAAAATCGAAAATACAAAAAAAAGGTTCTTTGGGAGTGACCATTTATAACTATTCTTTGAAAATGGTTTCGTGTCTGAAAGTAGCCTTTATAAAAAGAAATGTATTTAACATTTTTTGAGAAAAGTTGTGGAGCCATTTTTGAGAAAACTGAGATTTTGTAAAATTACAAAATTATGGCAGGTACCGTTATTTTTGCTTCTTAGATAAAAATTGAAAAATATGTGGGTCGTACTACCAAAACCTACTATGCACCAAATTTTAAGAAAAGTTTCCAGGAAAGTTTAAGCAAAACAGACAGACAGGTAATAAGCTGCCCCTTAGATAATAATACAAAATTATATTTTTCTTACTTATTTGAACCGTTCATGAATGAATCTTTAAAAGTTCCCACATGATGACTATTTCGGGAACGAACCATATTTTAGAGATTCAAACAGATTTGATTGGATCGTGGAATCAATTTTTTTTTCAAGAAACCAAAGAATTAAATTCGCAATCGAATCAAAAATAAAATTTCGTTGTGAATTTTTCATGAAAGAAATAATCTTTGACTTTTACCAAAATAACATTTATCGATGAACAGTGATTTTTGTCTATGATTAGTGTTTGGGTTTTACTCCTCATTATAAATCTAAGTTTTTGGGGTTACAGGGATAAGGGAAACAACAAAATTACTAAGAAATAACTTACAGTAAGATTATCTAAAATATGAGCTATACTTCATCCAACAAAAATAGGCAGTGTAGGTAAGATAGGGCGTTTGCCTCGCATTCTGCCTACAGTAGATTGCATAAATCTGTCCTTCATTAAAGCTCTCACAGGGTGTCGTTTTGTTTATTTTACATGAACCCAAATATAAAAGAATAGTATGTAGGGTTACCGGCCTTTTTTTAGATAGAAATTTTCATGTAATTGTTTTATTTCATTTCATTTTCGCCATTTCAAACTACTTACATGAAGCACAAAATACACAACTTAAAAATACAAATTGCACAATACTTAAAGAATACATATTTCAAAAATAAAAATTACATAAAAATACTTTACTTCACCTCGCGATACAAAAATCTATGCAAATAATTTTCTCCTTCAAAGAAAACAGCTTAAAATTTTGTAACTGCATTTTAACGTATTTTCCACACATTAAAAGAAATGCAAAAGATGAAAAACACTCCACGAAAACACTCATCATTAAAAACTTCTTTTTAAAGCTCTAAAATCAAAAGCACCTCAACAGAAACCCAAGAAAAAAAAGCTGAACGAGTTACTAAATAGACACGGGTAACTCTGAAAACAAATCAATATTTTAATGGAGGTTGAATACCAGCAGCCATAGGCCACAGCAATTCAGTGCGCACTCAGATGTGCACTCAATAGGACGTCGGATCTGCGTCAGCTGCAATCGGGCGGGCAAACACTTTTTATGGAGTATAGTTCTTTTAATTTAGAACGGTGCAAGAATATGGCACGCTACTGATTTTGAAAAAGCTTTCCCATAAGACATGTACTGCCTATTTTTGTTGGATGAAGTATAGGTATTGACAAACACTGTAAGTTGATAAAATTTAAATATGTAGTGGGTCTAAGCTCGCCTATGTATCTTGTTATTAGTTTCCTTAGATTTTGCGCTTACTTGTCAAGTGTCCGTTTAATTAGGGAATATTTAATATTCTACGTAGCACTTAATTTTGGAAAGTCTGTAAAAAGAAAAAATCTTAAACCCTTCAAATTTCGTGAAAGCCATTTCGATTTAAATTTTCAGCCAGTCCCACTATATCAAAAAGCTGTGAAAAATTAATTTCTGGTCTAAGCCACATCCCAAATCCAATTCTCTTACGTCAAACCTTGTGGAAAATGTGATTTTTGTTGAACACTTAATTTTTCTATAGTTAAGAACTCTAAAAGCGCATACAAATCAACCAACCAACATTTTCTGATTCGTTAAATACATTTTTGATGAAACTAAAAAAGGTGTTGGCATGAGTTTGGAGAAATTGTTTATGAAAAACACAAATTCTTTGAATTTTAACTAAGAGAGTTGTTGAAAATTATATTTTTATTTGACCATGGGGGTGGGAAATTATTATGATTATTTTCTGCAATTTAGAATTAAAAATAAATACCCACTTAACGCTTGTGTTTGTAATTATTAAACCAAAAATTATTCGCTATATACACATAGCTTACAGTTAAGTTAATAGACAAGAACACTCCTTCTGCTAGAATTATCTCCCATTGACAGTAAGGTTAATTTATATGTAATTTACTTACATTAATAATATTACCTAATTTAAGATTTTATTCAATTTTACTTCAAGGTTGTATAATGATGAATATTCAATTTCTGCATTATGTATTTTGTAAAAAAAAATAAAAGAAAAAACAGACAGCAGTATAATTATTTCCACAATTTAATGAAATAAACTTTTGTTTTTGAAATAAAACCATCGTAATATCATATTCATCTGGAATGAATGAACTCATACCTATACTTTACTGCGTGGGCCAGAAAAATAATATTTATTTTTTTTTCCTGATTACCATGAACAACCTTTAAAAACATGAATTCTTAATCAGAAAAGGTGAGGCGTAAGCAAAACGTGTGTGTGAGATAATATTTGCACCCCTCCACTCGTGGGGAGGGGAGAGATGTTCTTTTTTATTTTACACCATGAAAGAAATAAGTCAAAGTAGAAAGTAATTATTCCAGTGATCTTTGTACTTTCATAGAACGAACACATATCGGCGTTCTGCACTCATCCTAACTAGGTTTACAGAAGTTTTCCGAAAGCCAACATCAAAATTGTCATGGCAGATCTCAATGCCCATCAAGTCGGATGTCGCGTGATGAAAAAAATGTCTTGAGGTCACGGAATGAAAATGGCGATTTGCTGGTCAACTTTTGTAACGCTAATCATCGTACTGGGTGGGACTGTGTTTAAACATAAGGCTTGCAACAGAATCACCTAGGTACATCCTGATGTTCAAACTGAAAACCGAATTGACCGTGATTCAGAAGTTATGAAGGAAGTCAATATGCAATGCTCAAAGTATTAGAAATGTCGAGAGCGACCACCATTTGGTTCTCACGAGTCTCAAGCGACGAATCACAGCTCTACAACGACAATCACAGGACGTAGCAAGTAGTTCGAACTTCAATACTTTAAATGATCCCAACATAATAATGTCGTAGCTATGTCACCACCCTTAACGATAGACGATAGACCATCTTCATTTAACGGAATTCAACATTTGATGAGATTTGGAGTGAAATAAAAAGTGTTTTTATAAAGGCTGGATCTGAAACTGTACCCAAGTGGACTAGGTTTAGAGACTCTTGGATATCCCAAGACACCTTTGATAAAATTGAGTTTCGCAAATCGTTGAAAATGCAAATAAATGCCGAGGCAGATATTCAAGGAATGTCTGAATTGCTAAGTGAGTATCGCCTCTAGTACATAAGATGGTCTATCGCTGCGTGAGACGTGAGAATAGGGCAAGGTTAGACGGACTCACAGAAGAGGATATGAGGGAATTGAAGCAAATAGCCAAAGAAGTTCTTGGAAAAAAAGGAACAGCAAGTGAATGTGGACGGCACACTTTTGGTATCAATTGATGATCAGCTACGAAGGTGGAATGATCACTTTTATGCCTTGCTAAATGAGGATTCCGTTGAGCAGAGTTCTGAAGCACCCCAGCATTATGCATAGATCTTATAGGGATATTGACATCGAATCTCCCTTCAGTAGTGGAAATCCCATCTTCGATAACTCTTCTCAAAAACAACAAAGCAGCTGGACTTTATGAAGTATCAGCTGAATTCATTAAAGCTGACCATGTCACAACGGCTAGTTTTCTTCATCCGATAGTAAAAGCTGTGTGGAAAAATGAAATATATCCCAGGGATTGGAAAGATGGTGTGATTATTAAGTTGCCAAAGAAAAGTGACTTTAAGAATTGCAACAATTGGCGAGGTATTACTGTTTTGTGCATTTTTCCAAAACTAATTGCAACTATAATATTCTCGAGCGAATAAAGGATAGAATCGAGTCTACACTCAAGAGACATCAAGCTGGCTTCCGCAGTGGTCAATCGTGTGTTGACCATAAAAACACTCTGCGTATCGTTCTTGAGCAATCTGTGGAGTAAGTTTCAATCACCGCCACGCCGCTTTACCTCATGTTCGTAGATTTTATTACAGCCTTTGACAAAACCAACCATCAATGTAAATGTAGACCACTTCTTGGTAGGGGAGTTCCCCCAAAAATTGTTGCCATTTTAAGAGAGTCCTACAGTTACGCAAGATGCTTTGTTTTACACAATGGGCAGCAGTCCGACTCTTTTGAAGTGCGACTGTTCTATCGCCAATTCTCTTTCTGCTGGCGATAGACGATGTTTTGACGGCCAGTGTTGGAACAGCGAAGTGACAAGGCATTCAATGGAGATCGTTTGAAAGGCTTAGTCATTTAGACCAGCGGCTCCCAAAATTTTTAAGCTGTGGAACCCTAAACGATGCCCAAATATATTTCGGAACCCTATCCTGACAATAGCAAAAAATGAAAAACAACACATTTCAAAATCTGTTTCATTGTTTGATTTATTATAATCGTTTTTAAATGAACTTCTATGTCCGAAAGTTGTATTCGCATATCTGGGGCAGCGTCCAGCCTCGATCTGTATTTAGTTTTTGTGTAAGTATATGCTGAAAAGCCAATTTCACAGCGCCAGCGGTACGTTGTAACAAAAGGTAGCAAATTTAATATAGCTTTCTTGGCAAGCTCAGGGAATTCATTCTTAAAATAAATAAATAAATTGGGTGGCGCAACAGCTCGTGGAGAACCAGGGCCTAGTGACTTACAACTCTCAACCATACCTGTGTGCGTGCTGTTGGCAGGAATGGAAGGGACCAACAGTTTTTTGCCGAGTCCGAACGGCTAAATGAGAAGCACTTTTTCATGACAAGTATACTCTTGGAGGATTTGTCAGTTCCTCGCAAGAGGCAGTACCTCGAATAAAACATTTCTGTTTTTAGGTGGCACGGCTGGGAATCGAACCCACACCTTCGGCATGACAGTCCTACGCACTAACCATCAAGCCACGAGGTACTACGAATTCATTCTTAATACAATCTAAATCTATCTAAAATTCTTTTAATGATACAGAATCAAATACAAATTTTGATGAAGAGGAGCTCTGCAGATCTATCAGGGATTCGTATTTCTGTATACTCAGGCACAAAAGTTAAAAAACCGCAAAGGAAAATATTTTTTTGCTTAAAAACTACTCCTACGATTTTGATAAAACTTTTTTTTTACTAAAATTAGTACGATCTACTACCAAAATTATAAAATTTTGCTCTTAGCAACTATTAATAGTAGGTACTTGTCATAGAACGTATTTTTTTATTTTGAATTTTCTCGTTATCGGCTCAACGGAATTAGATGAATTTATTATATAGAAATTTTAGATAAGATTAAATAATATTGCATATACATTTTTTGACTTGAAATTAAATAAAAAAGTACAGTTTTCCAAAAATAAAAAAAATCAAGCCTTTTGTTTGAAAAAATTTTGAATTTAAATTTTTTTTTTGTTAAATGTTTTTTTTTATTCGTTTCAAGTCAAAAAAGTAAAACTATGAAAAATATCTTCTGGAATTATGGTTTTCTTGTCGCTTTAATGATAACTACGCATTGTTTAGGAACAACACAATTTTTTCCTTAACCTGGTTTGTAAGATTTTGAAATCAATATTTTCAAAAAAGAAAGATTTACGAAAAGGCCATAAAAGTATGTTTTTAGTACTTTTTTCAAACAAACGATGAACAGTAAAAAAAATAATTTGTACAAAATCTAAAAAAAATCTTGTAAAACGCTTTCTCAAACTTCCAAAACTGTCTTTGGATTTTTTATAACGTCTTTATTTGCTGAGATATTGGTAATCAAAGTCAGATAAACCATGCAAAAAAAAATCGTACGACAACAAACAAAAAAAACTGAATTGAAGCTGAATAAACAAGGTATCTGATCATTACATTTAATTGACTCAAAAAAATGTATCCATAGAAATGAGGACCTTCAAAAAAAACTAAAAAAAAGTTATTTTGTTGTCTCGTCACATTTTTTGGTACTTAAAAAAAAAAGTTTTGCAAACGAATCTAGAAACAAAAAAGATAAGGCTGTAGAATGTTTTTTGTTTCAACTCAATACGACCTCTCGTCACAAAGATACAGCTCTTCAAAAAACACTAATAAAAATTGAAAAAAATTTGTTCCTTATATTTCGTTGACTCACTAGTGTATTTTATTTCTGAAAAAAAAAAAATACAAAACAAGTTGGGACTTATTTCATTAAGTTTAGGAACTTTTTTTCGATTGGGGCATTTTAAAAAATGTTCACAAGGGAAAGCGCCCTTTGCATGCGCGCCTGCAGCGAAATTAATATTCAAGTGAAAAATTCATATTTCCGGTCATCTGAAAAGAAATTCGTAGTTTTTTTTTTATATCAAACCCGATGGAAATTGAAGTAAGTCTCTGAGCATTCGTAGATCTCCCGTAGATGGTATTTTCATTTTCCCCACTTTAGGTTGCCAAGCCGATTTTATATAAATCAAATTAAAAACCATTCTTCAAAATCAATGCAATAGATATAGCTAGAAACAAAAGAAATATGCCAACACCTTTTGTAATGAAGGAGTTTCTCAATGACCATAATGAGTACAAGAACAAGTCAATAAAAGAAAACAATTTTGCACAGTCCACTCATCCATCTTCAGATTTTCTGAAAGAATGGCTTTGGTGAGTTATAGTCCAAACACATACATATCAAGTGGTTTTGCATAACTGTGAGACTACAAGCAAACCTAAAGTGGAGTCGATTCCATTTTTATTCTTGCCCACGTCAAAATGTCAAACAAATCGGTTGTATGGACTCCGAAATAATAATGAAAATTGTGCGTATTTTTCAAAATTAAACTGTAAAAAGTAAAAATATATTGATAGCGGGGTATTTTCCAGAGTCTGGGAGTGAGGGCAAACGCAAACAAATTCTTCCCTTGCTATCCAGTTAGAAAAAAAAATATGTTTTATGTAAGGACTTCAAAAATGGGGTCCAAATGACCCTATATCAGATTTTTGGACTATGTCAAAAAAAAAAAATTTACAGAAAATTCTTCAAAATTTTAAGGATATTAAACACACAATAATAAATGAATAGAAAAATTAATTTTATTCACTAACCATTAAACCCAGGCTGAAAGAAGTCATAACAAAAAAGTTATGAGTGTTCCAAGATGCTCTGGGGTCCAAATGGACCCATGAAGTAAAGGAGGGTTACTTGAGAATAAACTTCTAAGAGTATTTTTAGTAATATAATGGTGGTCCCATGCCCCATTATAATAATAATCAAAATAAAAATATATTTAAATGCTTCTAACCAATTTTTGCAATTTAATTAACTTTGCTACATTTCTGTGTTGACTAAGTACATGTAGAGAAAGCAAAAAAAAAACTTAACTTCCCGAAAAGAAATAAAAATTGTTCAAACAAAATTTAACAGTAGTTCAAGTTCTGAGTGCTCATGAGCTAAAGCCTAGAAAACACCATTTTCCTTTCACTGCACAATAAAAGTCATGCCTTAACGCATGAAAACACACACGGAAACTTTTCAATCGGTTTGCCTCTTTTTTTTCTTAATTTGCATTTCTAATTTCGCTATTAAAATGTCACTCGGAATTCAACTACCTCTGTATTACGACTCTCAAATACAATTTCATTGCCATGTTAATTCGAATCCTTATATTTCTTCATTAACATGATGTAGCTGTAGTTAACATCATAGTTTGTTGGCATGATTCAAATGTAATATTTTCCTGCATACCTAACCTAAGCTTTAAAGTCAAGGACATTTCCATAAAAATAAAATTCCACCAAGAGAAATGAATAAAAAGCTAAATAAAAAAAAATTATGCAACCATTAGTGAGAGAAGGATAAATATAAACAAAAATATTTTATAGCAAACACTTATGCAAGAAACCTATACCTGTACCAAGAGTTTGAAAAAAAAACCACCTATATCCTGCGAGCTTTACCTTTTGGATTTGGAAAAAGAGGGAACCTTCTACGAGTGGAAATACGAAAAGTGGTTCAAGTATAGCAAGAGTAGGCAGTTAGTAAGGTTTTTTTTTCCATTTTGGTATACAAAATTTACTCCCTAGGGTATGGCAACTCGTATTTGTATATGTTTTGTATATAATGTGTCTTTAAAATGCGCACATACATATATTTTATTTTATTCTATATGACTATTTACGTTTGATGAAGTGGTAATATGTAACAAAATAAAACTTAAGTACGAGTTTTGAATTTTTAGCGTGTTGGTTTTTGTGACAAGTTTAACTATGGCTGAACACAATGATGTTGCTGTTGGAAGGTACGAAAATAATATACAGCGCAACAATGTGAAGGTAGTGGAGTCAAATTCAACCTCTACTACAGCTACAATTAAATTCAATTTTATTCAAATATGTATGTACAAACATACATAGTGCTAAAATTAAGATAAGTTTTTTTTTTTTTAATTTTAACGTTCAAGAAAGTTTCAAAATCTCCATGCACTTTTAGACTGGTGCATATGGATGGAATAAGTCCATTGATTTTCTTTACTTTTACGGAGAAAACTAAAAAAGCCCGTAAAGAATAAGTAGTTATCCTTATTAAATTACATTTACATAAATAGCAAATATTTAACGAATTGAAAGAAAACTGTTAATTTTTGGTTAGTACGATAGATGTATTTCATCGTAGGTTGGGATATAACATTGGTCAGTTCAAGTGCGGAGCACCATTCTATCAAATAACATATTCTTCGATCGAATACTACAGTGACCACTTCGGACTCGCCGCCGTAATACCTACAGCTTCCAAACGAGCTCCTCGAGTTAGATGAATATGCAGCTGGGCATACCTTCGATTACAGTAAGGTATGCTGGCCACGCTTTACCAACGCCTTAACGAGCGAAAAAAAAATGAGCGGTTTTTCTTTGACAGTGGAATAATCCACTTTTGGAAAAAAGGAGTTAATGGCGAATTCAATAAAATAATTGTATACAAAAAATTGTAAAATTTATTATAAGTAATGTTTTTTTGAAAGAGGAATAAGTCCTTCTTTCGTAATAAGCATAATTTTGGAAAATGTATATACTTATGATTATTATTGATTAGAATGATTTCCAGTGTGCACTATACTACCATAGGCTGTAAGGACAACATCATAGACAAGATAATGGTATTTTTCCTCTATAGAAATTGGAACTACAAGTCGTTTTCCTAATTATTGATTAGTTTTCCATAACAGAAGTCTGTCTCTCTGAATGTCAAGCTACAGCTTAGATTACTGAAGCGATTTTATTTAAATTTTGAACTAAAGTTTTTTGGTAATCTCCTAATAGAAGGTAAATTGAAATTTATTTAAGCTCTAAAATACCGGCACTACCCTTAAAGAAAAACGTATATGTAAATGTACATAAGTATATCAAAAACGACTCTTATGATTTTGATAAGAAAGTCTGTGAGTTGCCATGGTTACTTTCTCGTAAAAGCTAATTTTACCAAGAACTCTCATAAACGGTAGGTATATAACCGTCAAATTACGTTCATTTTTACTTTCGATTTGCTCATCAGCTCATCTACCTGCTGATTTAATTTTTTTTATTCGGATTAATAATATTACATATCAAAATTCTTGTTTGAAAATTAAATTGAAAAAAAAAAAGAGTTGATGAATTTTTTTGGAACCTACATACATTATGTATATAAAAATGTGGACTTAAATATTTTGATTTTAATTTTTTATTATTTGTTATTATTAAAAATGAATTAAGTCCATTTAGGAGAATTTTAATAAGTATTTTAGCATTTTAAAATTCAACATTTTTATGACCTAAAATGCGTCAACCGAATTTATTAACATTTGCCTATATTTTCAAACACATTGAAACGCAAAACCTTAAATATCTCGAAACATGAAAATTATGGACTTATACCACTTTCAAATACAACGGCTCAGTAACGAATTAAACCAATACTTAGAACAAATGGACGAGATACGAGATAGTCAAACGAGCAGTGAACAGAACAATACCGAAATATAAACAACGGGACACAACCGACATATTCCGGAATGCGACCGCTGACGCATTACACAGACAAATAAGTGGACTGATAAGACCCAAACTCTTCTACCGACGCGACGCAACTGACCCACACGATCTGTAGATTAGGAAATCAAACAACTTATTAAGGAAAATTAATGGTTGTCAATTAATTTGTATTGGGACAGCAAAATTCGGCTCGTTTATTCTAGTGACACGAGCATAGCCCTGTTTTGTTGAGAAGTTGCAACCCAGCCAGTTGAAATTTTACACAGTACAACAACAACCACCAGCTGCCAATAACTTCACGTTCTGCAGTCAAATGTTACTAGCCAAGAATGCTTTGGAAAAAATTGGAACTATAGAATTCTCATACAAAAAGAGCTTCATAAACCAATTTATTCACGTTCTTCAAAAATCATGGTATTGCACTCAAAAATAAATATTTTTTTTTTTTTTTTAATATACATAAGGAACCGTATTTGTTTGCCTTAAAGATTCCTAAAAATATCAATTTTTCGCTTTTATACTGTAACGTTGTAACACGAAGCAACTTAAGAAACTTATGTGCTTCTTTCTTGAAAGACATTTCCTACATAATACAGCGGTGCGTCACCAAATACAAAAAAAAAAAAAACGTTGAATTTCCAATAGTTTCTGCCAGTTTATAGGTTAGGTGGGGAAATTCAAGCAATCAAATCCTCCAGCAAATCGAAGCAAAATGCGGTGGAATTGCAATTGAAAAATGAATTCGCTACCGTTATTTCAATGTCACCCACGATTTTTGGATCCTTATTTGTGAGCTATTCTCAAAAAATGTGTAACATCTGAAAAGGCACGAGCCTTACAAAATACCGCAAACCAAAATCTTGACAAAGGAAGTCTCGTTTATTTTCAATTATCTGGAAATTAAAAAATCTAATTTTTAACAATTTTTAATTTATTCATTTTGGAACAAAAAATCTCGCAAATAAACCAAAATGTCGCAAATTAAGATCTCGCATTTCCTGTAACATTCGCTCCGAGTTTCGAACTAAAAAAAAATTGAAGACGAGTATTCTAAGAGTTAATAAAAGATATTATTTTGAATAACTTAAAAACACTTATTTTATTTATTTATTTACTTAAATGCATTTCGGAAGCAATGCTTTCATCGTCAGTAAGTTTTATATAAATAATAATACAAACAAAATTTTTTTGATTGATATTAAATACAAATAACTCAATACAAACAAAACAAATTACACAAACAAATTTATAGTGAATTTAGGATCTATTATAAATTTTTTTGAAAATTGGATCTCTTATTGGTCCATCGTCACTATTCATTAAATTATTTCTATTTTTAACAATATAAAGAGATTCATATGCATCTAATTCATAAGGATTATTAACATTTCGAATTAATTTTAAATTTTGTAAGTTAAAATTATGGTTATTATCCAGCATGTGGCTCAAAAGACAAAATTGAAAAAAATCAACAATCAGGAATATACTCCATTGGATGCAGCGATTGTAGAAAGGAATATATAGGACAGACAAGAAGACCAATTGTGAAAAGATTCAAGGAACATTTTGCCCATGTAAAATACAATGAACCTGAAAAGTCGAGTGTAGCACAACACATGCTGGATAATAACCATAATTTTAACTTACAAAATTTAAAACTAATTTGAAATGTTAATAATCCTTATGAATTAGATGCATATGAATCTCTTTATATTGTTAAAAATAGAAATAATTTAATGAATAGTGACGATGGACCAATAAGAGATCCAATTTTCAAAAAATTTTATAATAGATCCTAAATTCACTATAAATTTGTTTGTGTAATTTGTTTTGTTTGTATTGAGTTATTTGTATTTAATATCAATCAAAAAAATTTTGTTTGTATTATTATTTATATAAAACTTACTGACGATGGAAGCATTGCTTCCGAAATGCATTTAAGTAAATAAATAAATAAAATAAGTGTTTTTAAGTTATTCAAAATAATATCTTTTATTTATTTCATGAAAAAACACGTTGAAAATCTCCAATATCAAATCAATTTTATTCTAAGAGCTAGCTGCAAGGTTTTGGTTTGAACGCATAACCAAAAACTGAGCATGAGGGTCTGTAGCTACATGCGTCTTGAAATCGAATAGAAAAGCCTGACAGGATTTTTTTTAGCGCCCTTGTTATGGACGAGGGTAGTAGTACCTCGTGGCTTGATGGTTAGTGCGTAGGACTGTCATGCCGAAGGTGTGGGTTCGATTCCCAGCCGTGCCACCTAAAAACAGAAATGTTTTATTCGAGGTACTGCCTCTTGCGAGGAACTGACAAATCCTCCAAGAGTATACTTGTCATGAAAAAGTGCTTCTCATTTAGCCGTTCGGACTCGGCAAAAAAACTGTAGGTCCCCTCCATTCCTGCCAACAAACACGCACACAGGAATGGTTGTGAGTTGTAAGTCACTAGGTCCTGGTTCTCCATGAGCTGTTGCGCCACCCAATTTATTTATTTTTATGGACGAGGGTTTGAAAATGGTGGTTCTCAGAACTCAGACTATTGTGTTAGAGGCAGATGAGATCCCAAACTAAAAATGATAAATGATGTCATTTTCTTTATGTCCAAAAACTTTAATTATAATCATCCGAAAATTAAAACTCAAGATATGAGCTTTTGAAGCAAACCCTATCTGTTTTATTTTGGAGCATTTTTTGCTTTTGATTTTTTTTAATTCTTCAAATAATTCTCTATATGGTGCACCTGAATCTATTATATCTTTGGTTTTCCCAAACAAAACGCCACTAGATTATTATTAAAGGTCTATTAGTGTCAGTTATCGGTAAGTGATGCATTGTTTTAATGAACTTTAACAGTTTTTTTTTTTTCGTCCACTCAATGTGTTGGTTTGGTACCTCAAAACATACCAATCAAAGGTCACTAAATAGTCATAAAGGTCATCTAGTTTACGCTTAAGTTAATGTTAACATAAGGTTGAATTCTTTAATATTCCTTAAAACAAATATAATAAATCTATTATTTTGTAAAACATACTGAACGAAAACGCAGTTTTTGCAACTATATCCTTCAAGAAATGTGTTCTTATTTCACTGAAGGAAGAATTATTTTTGTGACGTTTTTTACTCGGATTTTTTTGCATTGTGTCCTTAAATGTGCACTAATGTCCATAGACGAATTTTGTCCTTTGAGTTGAGGAGTAATGGAATTCATATATTTTAAATTAATTTATACTTGCGAAAAGCCCCATGCCCCCCCCCCCCCTTGTATCCGCCAATGACCATGACCTACCTGAAGACAGAGCCTTGCTCCACCACTTCTACCTTCGAAATGACATCACACAATCATCATTAAAGAAGAAATCAGCAGGAGTCGATGGCATATCCAACGTTGTACTTCGAAATTTACTGCAAGAAGCAGTAGACATTTATACCACACTGTTTAACAACGCTCTGAATAAGGCGGCGCATCCTCTCTCGAAAAAGGAAAATGAGGCAACTCCAATCCAGCGAATCTCCGGTTGATAAGTCTTCTTCCGAGTATCAGCAAGGTCAGATGACCTTTATGACTATTTAGTGACCTTTGATTGGTATGTTTTGAGGTACCACACCAACACATTGAGTGGACGAAAAAAAGAAAACTTTTAAAGTTCATTAAAACAATGCATCACTTACCGATAACTGACACTAATAGACCTTTAATAATAATCTAGTGGCTTTTTGGTGGTCTTCATTCCGGGTGTTTGAGAGTTGAGAGGCAGGGTTTTTAGCGGCATTGGATTACACAGAACACCAGAGTAGGAGTACAAACATTACTATTCTAACCTGGTTCTATACAACGGCGCCAACATAAACAGGATAGATAATGTCTTGCTGAAGTTCATTCGGGCTCATTTGCAAGAGTGATGTCCTCGACCAACAGCTTAATTCTTGGGGCTTATTATGTGCGTCTAAGCGAACTTATTTCACCCGATGCATTCCTCTATTTATACAGTCAAGGGATGGTCCGGGCTGATAGAGCAGCAATTCCGCTAAACTTCCACGTGTCGGCGATACAACTGTAGGTAGGCGGCTCCTTTACAGTCAAGACGTCCTCGCAGAAGACGGAACTGAGCAACTTCGGCTCAGCAGGACTGTGTCCGATCGGGATGGGACCAAATAGAGAGAGATGTAAAGCAGAGAAGGGTAAAGCAGAAAAATCAGTTCTGGTGCTAAAAACATGAACATGAAGTTCCTTCACAAATATGTTAAAGTTGACTTTGCTATTTTCTGTCATGGCCGACTTACATAGGTTTAGGTAGTAAGTTTTAAGCAAGGACAGTCCGGCTGGCATCATTATTTGTTAATCTTCCTATTCCTACAGAATGACGTTCGAGTTTGAGTGAAAGATGTAGCCTCTTCTTTAGCTGGGACAAGTTAATTTGGCTAGTTAAAGGCCGTTTTCGAAAACTTTGACTGCGTAAAAAATGCATATGCGTATCCATGCTTACCCTCTGCGCAAACAGGTGTCGTGAATTTAACTTTCCAATAACACACACAATTATTTTGGCTCGCCAGATTGTTGATGCCATGAAGTTATTTTATCAAACTCTTTTCTTTAATTTGTTGAGTCATTAACGAAATATTCAGGAATAATCTCAAAATAACCGAAAATACAGTTTTTTTTATAATCTTTTAGTACATCCTACGAAGGTTAGGATCAAAATCTTAGAAACCATTTTTGAGAAAAAAAAAATAATAAACAAAATCGTTTTGTATGGCAGCCTAAGATACCTGTTCTAGAAATAAAAACAAAATTCTAATTTTTTGCGAAATAACCTTGCAAATTTTGAAATAAGGTATTTTAACTGTATTCAACTCTAGGCTAACTAGCCCAGCTCTATTTGCATATGACTTAACCCAGCGGGAAATATTGTCCTCAATGAAATTTATTGCTGAAATAATCAATGAATTCACTTGCCAAATCATAAGAGAAACGACATGCAATGATTTAGTAGGTGAAGAGTAATGCAAAGTTTCCTCAGTTCGTAGCTTTGATTTCACTTTCTGCTTTGTGTTTATGAAACGACCCTTTATTTCGGTGAATTTAAAAGGGAAAAGTATGTGATGAAAAATTTGTGGAAAAGTAATGTACAAGATCATCAGTTCATTGTTTGAATCCACTCATCTGCTTGGTAAAGTGGTCATGGCGAGAACAAAAAAAAAAAAAAACAACAAATGTGAGTGAAACTCATAGGGAATTGTAATCGATGATTCCAACGATGAATAGTAATGCACAAAGTTGCTTATAATTTTTTGGCAACTATAAATTCTCATTTTGTTGGATACAGTTCACAGTGACTTTCTGTAAAAAAGTCCATGTAACACGAACTGAAGTCAATAGAAATTGCGTTTGCCGAAACGCCAAAAATTTTTGATTTTAAATGGAAACAGCTTTTTGGTTTGTTTTCATTTTAAGATAAAGGGTGCATTACCGATGGGATTTAGTAAAAAATGCAAATGGGAGGATTTTATTGATGAAAAAGAAACTACCACTAACCTGGTGATTTCATAACTGAATTTTCATTAGATTTTTCATCAAAATTATTGAAGTGATGAATAAGCTAGATACCCGTATGTAGTGAATTCACAGATTGAGTAATCACCATGTTTTTCATCACCTGGGTTGGTGAATAAACAACTTCCATTGAAGTAGTGAATTCGTTAGTGAATTTTCATCGGAAAAGTGGCATGTGCTTCCCGCCAATGACACGCCCATGTTAAATTCATCAAAGGAATAAGCTGAAAAGTGGCTGGTACAGCTTCCATTCCTCAAGGAAAAAGCAGGTTTTTCCTCAATGAATTTTTTAATTTTTCCCGCTGGGAAAGGACACATACGCACAGCAGCACAGACGAACACACGCACATAACGAAACGAGGAACGATATAACAAACGTTTTTCAGTCCTCTCCTTTATGGTAAAGTTAAGTTTGATTGAAATATCCACATTTTCAGCTCACAAATCCAACACTTGACTTAATGAGCATTGATCAAGTAAAAAGTTAAAAATGTTTAAGGAAATTTTTCAGAATTTCAGGAATTTTCCTCACAATTGTTTGGAACTTTTTTTTTTAACATTTCCTTTTCAACAGAAACATTAATTCTACGTTTTATACGAAAATGTTGGGCCAAACTACAAAATGTTTCGTATTTGGTTACCATACAAATATAAGTGGAAATAAAAGCACCTTGCTTATTGATTGCAACTTTTGCAAAAGCATAACTGCACAGCACATCATGCAAACAATTTTGAATTATATTTCAATTTATTCAAAAAAAACTCACACCGAGTTATTCGTAATATCTACATAAACAACAAGGACAAAGTCAGTGCAAACGATTTGAAAACTAAAAAACTTTCACCATGGATGCAGATTTGAATATCGATATTAAAATGTCAATGCAGTCTTGTTGTAACAGTGTTGTTCATATCACCGAACACGACGATGGTGGAGTTCTTGGAAAAGAAATCATTGCCTGCGTCAACTATTGATGCCAATACTTTTTCATCATAAGCAAAAGTAGGTACTTACCTAACCTATACTTCGCATGTAGCAACAGCAGTAGCAGAAGCTTTAGTTTCTCCGGTGCTATGTTATGCTGATGCTGAGGCAAAATTGCGCCCTAAGAATCTTGATGGATAGAAAATAATTACTGGCACACAGGAGTTTTACAAAAGGAAGGGAGAACATTTAAGAGGCAATATAGTAAAAGTTGGTCCTTCCTGATTGATGTTTCGATTAAGCATAAATAGTTTGTTTTTAGTGTTATTATGTACTCGTAGAGAATGTCTATTTCATAATAATTGTGGGGGTAATGGGTATTTAGTTTCCTTGTAGACATCAGCCTGCTGTTGTTTGTACAATGTCAGTAATAAATTGTTCGAAAACTTGTCAAAAGAAGGTGCAGCGAATTGAAAAATATTTGTTATTGAACAAGTGAGTTTTCTGTTTCTCTTTCATTTCTTATTAAATTCAACAGCTTACAAAACAAAGTTGAAAGGAGTGCTAAATTGTTTTTTTTTTCATACTCGTGTTTGTGAAAAACATGTTTGAGGACTGCTCGAAACTTAAATGCATTTGAACTTTAGTTTTTTAATATTCTGTAAGTTTTTAACTATAAATTGATACTGTTTTCGTTATTGAAGAAGGAAAAAGAACCCGGTAGTTTTGATTTTTTAGATGATATTCTTTTTATTACTTTTATATCACGTAGTCAAATGAAATAAAATGCACGACTTGATCGAAAGAAAACTCTATGGACATTTTGAGAGAACTATGTTTAAAAGCGTGAAATACGATATTTAAATTAGCTAAAACAACTTTGATAGTTCGAGGTGAAAAGAACGTCATCTTAATTTCTGATGATTGTATAGAAAAAAAATTAAAATCGTTCTAAGAATTTATTTATGTCCATATGAAAATATAATTCCAAAAAAATTTTCAACTAATTTTAGAGATATTGAATAAAATTATTTGAGACTTTTTTTTTAAAAACTGAAAAATTTCTTTTTTTTAATTTTGAAACGCAATATCATTTGAATTTTTTTGAAATTTGTATATAAAAAAATCATCTTAATCGATAGCCGATATTTAAAAAAATGTTTGGTACATTGAAATAACTCACGCGTACGAAAAAAGTTTTATCAAAATCGTAGGCAGATTGCTAGAACGGGCTCTTTATCGCCAATTGGGCTACTCAAACTTTTCACTCGCTCCTTCAAATTGTGATTTGCAATATATCCCAATTTGGGCTATTTAGTTTTGAAATTGGGTGATTTTAGGATCCTTAAAAATTGAGACAAATATTTCATTTTGTTTTAAGTTTCTATTTTTACCATTGTAGATGAGAAATTTGAAGAATCTTTCTTTTGTGAAAAAAAACAAATATTTTCCTAAACGATTTTTTAACATTTGTATTGAAGGGACCGTCATTTTTTCATAAAAGTAAAATGTTTTCTTAATAATTATTTTATAGTGTTGAAAAACTTTTAAATAACAACATAATTTCAAAAACATCAATCGTGCCGTTATCGAAATATCTAATTTTCAAAAAAATTGCAAGTTTTTAAAAATCCAAAAAGTATTTTTTTTTATATAATGGTATTACCTACACTTTATTATTTAAATTTTTTAAAAGATTTTGTATAAGCAAATTTACTAAATTCATAATCATACTAAAAGTTTATTATTTAATTTTTTTTAAAGAAAAGTTGTAGAGCTGTTTTTGAGAAAAATACGATATAGTGTAAAATTATGACAAAAATAAAATGCACAACTGGATCGCACGTGCTTGCTCTTATGTTCAAGTTGCTTTGAAATTAAGGACTTTTAAAATATGCATATATAAAAATATAAAAATAGAAAAATACATATCTTAAAAGCATTTAAATCGTTCTTAAAATTGTATAAACAACTAGTAAATAGCTTAGCGCTCAAAATTGAGTATGCCATTTTACTACTTGAAAAAATAGAAAGATATGCAAAAAAAAAATTAAAAATCGTTGGAGCGGTTATCTTAAAAACTCATTTTTATATAAAAAATTTTAGTTATATTTTTAAAACAAAATTTTGGGATGCCAGTTTTGAGTATGTATTAATATAAATCTACGAAATTATTTTCTAACAAAATTCATCAACCCACTCTCAAAATACATATTGAATTTTCAAAAAAAAAAATATAATATTTTTCCAAAAATCCAAAATTTTGATATGCAATATTATTGGCATTTTAAAGGAGCTTTTGTGTAAAAATATTATTGAAATAGATTGAGCCACAGAGTTAATTTCCGAGAGCATTTCGCGATTTCAAAATTGTTATATTTAAAAATCTAAAGTTTAAAAAAAGCAGCTATGAAATAAATCTAAAAAGGTCTGTGAAAATTAAATTTTTGTTTTGCCTTCAAATAGTTTTATTTTTTATTACATTTGACAGATTTGATTTTTCTAAATCTAAGTCTGGTTTCAAAAAAAATTCTATCACATCTCGTTTTTTTATTGATTTTTGAAAATATGATTGATTTGTAGAATAGAGCCCTCTTAAATTTGGTTGCCCTGGTAAGAATAACAATTGGGTCTATTCAGCTAAAATTTAGGGGACTTATTCCAAATAAATTAAGATTGTGACTTATCTTTCTGTATCCACAAATTTGATAGAATTTAAGATCTATTAAAGATGAAAAAATTTGTTGAGTTACTACACCACTTCGCCATCTGAGAATTATAGAAGAAGAAAGGCCAGTGGCTGTAGCATTTTTCCACTTGCTTGGCCATAAGTTCGACAGATTGGATTGGTTTCCGCTCTTTTCCAAGCTCTTTCCACTCAAGAAACAAAACAAAAATCATGCCCTTATTAAATGATAAGAATATAAAAAGTGATGAAAAGGATTTTTAGGTGATGGATTTGAAAGTCAGAGAGATGTTAGGAATCACACAAATGCAGCTACCTGTGCCTCTTCATTGACAAAAAAACAATGACAAGGCTTTGTTTCTTTGATTAAATTTTGGAAATTTTGTTATGATCTTAATTTGAAATATATTTTTTTTAATTGGTATAGTTAGTTTTAATATTTTTTGATTGGTTGTTCGACTTTAGTTCAAAACTAAAAAATTATACACAAACTAGTATAACTTTATATCACCTATAAAAATAAAAATCGATATCAGTGTTAGAGAAATAATATAGGCTAGGGTGGGGCGGATTGAATACATTCTCTGAAGATAGCTTAACTTTTTTTTAAATTAATATTTCATCGATGTTTTTTTTTTTTATTTGAAAGAAATAAAAATAGGAAAAATTATATTTTGAAAACTTCTTGATTTAGTTAAATAAATGAGTCTTATTACTACATATGAAAATTCTAATAGATTTTTCAAAAATAATTTTTGAAATTAAACTAAAAGTGACACGAAAAATTAATTGGATGCTGTTAATTTCTCCAAAAAAGGTTTCGTTGATTTAATTTTGAAAATAATTATAAATTGTATGATATGGACGAACCACTCTTAAGAGAACTATATGTAATAATATTTTACTATAACATAGGACACTCGTTGTCGAAAGTGCCCCATGTATTATTTCTGTACAAATATTATTTTTACAAAACTTTTGAACATAATCTAATAACAAAAATAAGAAAATCTTACAAAGATATTGAATATTAGTACTTGAATTTAACAGACATATTAAATTCCGTTTAGTAGAAAATAAAATATCACAACTACCCGAATTCACTATCAAATCTAAAAACTGTTCAAGCCACTACACTGTCAAAATTTGTAATCAATTAGAGAGAGTAGTGCAACCCACATTCTCATTTTAAATTTTTATTCAAAAATCGCCAAAAAAGTGCCCCACCGTTTAAAGTTCCCCGCACTACCCTAAATACTGGTTTTAACTATTTTAAGCCCTATGCTACATTAAGTACCAAACATAATTATTAACAACAACTGACATTTGAACTAACGTTTTACAATAAATATGTACAAATCTATTCGGCTTTTATTAAAATGGTTCACTGTGGCGTATGCGTATTAAAATTAAAACTCGAAATTATAAAACAAGCAAATCACTGAAAATAGAAGAGCAATACCTAAATTGCTTAGAGATGAGACTTTGTATCTTATTGATCAAAATTATTCATTATTGTCTAAATAGATGATATCAGTTACTGGAATGGTTAGAAATTAAAAAAATCCCAAAAATCGTCCATAGTCATTAGGGGCAGGGTTAATAGTCCATAGGCCAAAAGTTCATAATGGACTTTCGTCTCACTTGGGTGGGCTTAAAGTCCATAAATACACTACACTATGAACCAATAACCTACCCAAGTTTTTTTTATTTTATTTCAGTGGGAAAATAAAAGCACGTATCCCCTTTTTCCCCTCATTGTGTGTAGTGGAGGAGCTGGTAAGATTTCAGTAATTATAATTATCATACACATATCGTGCAAATATTTAATTTGAGAAAATTGTAAATGTTAATGAATAGACCAATTTTTTTAAATATGTAATATTTTCTTATATTACGGGTTACATCTTATTATTTATTATTATTTATCTTATAAATCTGAATAGAAAAATAAAATCTCTTACAGTAGCTAAGGCCTCTTCAAACATTGAAGATGATGTAGGTATATTATAAAAAAAATAATGCTTAGTGAATTTATTCAGTTTTGTAGTTCCACTTTTAGATGCCAAAAGTTAAAAAATACCTAAAAATAAATCTTGCATAGTGCCCTTTCACACGAGGAAACTGAGTTGCCAGCAACTTGATTTTAGGAGATTTTTTTGACATTTCCTTTCACATCTAGGTTAAGGTCTGTTCAACCAATAGACTTTCAAAGGAAATTTCAAAAATTGCCTGGAGATTTGTTTCCTCGTGTGAAAGGTACAAGAGATTTTTAAGGAAATTAAAAGAAAACGTTGAAAAAATCTCCAGCAACTTGTTTCTTCGTGTGAAAGGGGACATATTTTTATTTCTATTTGTTAAATTTGATCTTTTATATTCAAAAACACAAACTGTCAAAATTAGTAATTCTTTGGAATAACTTAGCTTTAAAACAATAAACAAAAATACAATAAAATAAAATAAAATGAAATAAAATAAAATAAAATAACAGAAAAGAAAAGAAAAGAAAAGAAAAGAAAAGAAAAGAAAAGAAAAGAAAAGAAAAGAAAAGAAAAGAAAAGAAAAGAAAAGAAAAGAAAAGAAAAGAAAAGAAAAGAAAAGAAAAGAAAAGAAAAGAAAAGAAAAGAAAAGAAAAGAAAAGAAAAGAAAAGAAAAGAAAAGAAAAGAAAAGAAAAGAAAAGAAAAGAAAAGAAAAGAAAAGAAAAGAAAAGAAAAGAAAAGAAAAGAAAAGAAGAGAAAACAAGATGGAGTCTTGTCTTGGAGTCCAAGAAATATAATAATAATAGAATAAAATTAAAATAAATATTGTTTTATTGTTGTGACTGTCCAGATGGGGTGATGAATAGATGCGATGTACTCTCATACTAATTTCTTCTTTCATTGGCCAACTTTCAGGCTCTATCATTCTTAAGTATCTGCCCCCCCTCCACTTTTTTCATAAATATTTAAAATTGAAATCATATAAGAAGCTTTGATTTACATAGTTTTAAAACAAAAAAGGTGATAATTTTTATAAATATAGGTACCAATATGATACACATGATGGTGCCAGAAGCTTTTGCTACTTTTACTGCGTATATTCTATCATAAAAACCATCCGTTTGAAATAATGTATTTCTATTTTTCATAACCACTACTGGCGAAATTCTTATTTAATTTCCATCAAAAGTGAAAACATCATTACATCGTAAATGGAAATTCAAATTGAGGTTACGCACTCGACAGAAAACCGAAGGATATCCTCAAAATAGCACATTTAAATGGTTGCTCGTCGGCTGTTGCAGAATATACATATCTGCACTATGCCACAACCCGTATTATTTTTGCTCACTTGCATTCAGGGAATCCGGAGGCCACTGCCATTTGCATTATCTGATAGGATATTGTTAAAGCATATACTCTTCTCCTTTTTCAACCCAAAATCCAACTCCAACTCAAACTCCAATAAACTTGCATTGAATAACCAAACCACATTGTATTTGGATTTTTGGACTTGAATGCTATCGATATTGAAACTGCGCGAAGCATTTCCGGAATGGTCCCGGACCGGGCGGAAGTCTGGATGGGGTTGGAAATGGACCTGGAAGGACGGACGTCAAATGGAAATCAAATTTTTCGCTTGTGGAGCACTGAATTTGATATGATTTCTAAAACCAGATTCCAAGTAAATCCCCCTCAGTAAGTTTAATGTTACGGTCTTCTTTTCGGATTTACGTTACGTTCAATGTTCAATTGAACCCGTCCATACAATACCCTGATGTAATGTGTGAATGTAGGTATACTATAGTCTTGGTGCTGGTCGGTCCTGGTATTGGTCTGAATTGGAATTGTTATTTTTTTCTTTTTCTTTTGTATTTATTTTTATTGGAATCAACTTCTATTGCACAAGGAAGAAAGAGAAAGAAAAACGGACTTAAATTCAACATTCGTCTGGGAATTGTAGAAGGTGGCAGGACATCATCGTTTGTACCACTTCATCCGTATACAATTACACTCTTGATGGTAAGTAATTTTCCCGAAAACCAATCTGGATCCTTTTTCTTCGATTGTTGTTTGGTTTCGATTTATTTTTGTTTTACTTTTGTGCTTGAATCTGTGGGTTATGTCCTTATGCCATTGAAAAGAATACATACCTACATATACAGACTCTCAAATATTTATGCACTTAAAACTGTCGTTTGCCAAATGGGTGCCATCTGTTTCCGTTCCATTTCGTCCTATCAGACATAAAATCATTGTTCTACAAGCAAAAGCATTTCATTGATTGAACGTACCTAATTAGTGGTCGAATCAATCGATCTTTTGAAACAACAAAAATCGAAAAAAAAAATAAGTACCAATAGGTACTCTTTGGGAAATGTTTTGTAGAGAATGACAATTTAGTGAAGGGGTAGGTAGTCCAACGGATTTTATTCGGAATAAAACGGAATAAAATTAAATGTCAGTTGTTGTAAATTCATTTTAGGAAATTTAAATGGCATATCTCTGCTAATTGATGATGCTATAAAAGTTAAAGTATCCTTGTCTATGAAGAGAGTCGGAATCATTAAAAAAAACTACGAAACGCAAAATTAGTATGAAATGGAAAGAAGTTTTGCAAAGCGAATAATAAATTATTTAATATGAAATTTCTTGAACCGATAAAGTGCATTCTTTAGATAAGATTTTGTACTTTTTCTTTGAATGAAGGGTTTTGGTGTGTAAGGTATGGACTAAGCGTGTGCGGACTTTGTTGACTTCAAGATAAATCAAAGAAAGAAAATGTATTTGAAAACTATTACCCATAGAATCCACAATTTAATAGTTAATTCAATTTTTTAACATTGAAAATGTTTATAGGGTCGTTTTGAGTAAATTATGGTGTTACTAAAATGAATAAAGTGAACAAGTGTGTATATGAGATGAACGCTGGCGTATAAGGGGGATAAGATCGAATTTTTGGTGGTGTTACTAAAATGAATAAATTGAACAATGGTAATATGAGATGAACGCTGGCGTATATGGGGGATAAGATCGAATTTTTGGTGGTGTTACCATTCATTTTGGAATGAACAAATATGTATAGAAGATGATTGCAGGCGGATAGGGAGGGTACGGTTGAATTTTTGGTTGGTGTTTCTAAAGTGAACAATATAAGTTTTAACTATACATATTACTATAATTATAAAATGCAAGAGCTAGTGCAGTCAGCACTCAGCAGTGCATTGTGCTTCTAAATCTAAGCGTTGGAAATTTTGTGAAAAATGTTTATGATAGGAAAATAATGTAGAGGTGCAATATGACGTTTTTTTTTTTAAATTCGAGCTGTAAGGAATTTAAAATATGGTTCTTATGTGAAATGGTCGAACAAAAAAAAAACCAAATGAGAAGTGCCAGAGTATTTTTTTGTTTATCGATGGTTAAGTTTAATATAACAATTTTGTACATATATTTTGAAATTCCAAAAAATCTACAAAGTGAGATATTAATGGTTGTAAGTTCAAATTTCAAAAATAGATGGTTCACAAATGCTTCACATCAGGGTTAAGGCTGATTGTACTAAATTGTATAGTTTAAGAAAGATAAAAAATAACAAATTGTTTTTGTTTGGGGAAATTTTGATACCTTGTATTTTTTTTATATTTTATATAATTTTGTTGATCGATTTTTCGCAGTTATTATTTTATATCTTTTTAACTGTTGCATTTAAAATTCTCAAATTTATACCGGAGATAGATTATATAGATTCACATATGATATGTAAAATTTGATTTTTTTAATCATACCTAAGCCGAGATAATAACATATTTCTGTTCATTTACATATCACCTACTAACTCTTTAATCTGTGCACCTATACAATTCGTTTTTGTTTTATTAGCAGCTTCGATAATTGACAATTATTTTGATATATCAAACGTAGCTCTACGTTCTATATAAGCTTCACAAATCGAAAATACAATTCAATTTAAAAGTGGTACTAAATCTTTAATCAATATTTCTACAATTCATCGTCGTCGATTTGCAAGTTTTTGTGCTGGACAATCAGCCCAAATAAACAGAACACAAATAATAGTGCCACAGTTCATTCAAGATTTCTTTTTATCTCTGCCAGGGTTGCAAAAGTCGATAAAATTGTACTTTTTTCGATACACTCGACTTTGCTAAAGTACACAAATACACTTCAAAGAAATTCGATACACTTTTGCATTCAATGAAAAAGATCAAGTAAATTAAAAAGAAAATCATCTGACCTCACAAAATGTATACTGTGAACCGAGGCTGACAACGATAGGTATAACAGAAGAAATAAAAATGATTAGGACAGTTTGTTCGAGAAGATTTAAGAAAATAGCATCTACAAAATCCCGGTTTCAACAATCTCGCAATTAAAACATTAAATTTATCCAGTTTAAATCTCGCAAAATTTAAGGGTGTTGTAACAAATTCCTACAGTTTTGTAATAAAAGTTTCGCATATGTAAGTATGTACCTAATATGTTAAGTAACATAATAAACAGTTAACAAGTTGTTTAATTAATTGGACATAGAAACATAACATACGTTCATACAACAGCAAATGTGGACAAAATATTATATTTATGAAGCAAATTAAAAAGTACAATTCGATACACTTTATTTTTATCTTTTGATACATTGCTTAAACACGATTCTTCATCCCTGATCTCTGTTTATTAGTTTATTATGAAAGACTATTCATTTCAGTGTTCAGTTTCAGTCTTCAGTAGTTGCAAAGATGCGTTGAGGTGTGGAGGTTTGTATGTTGCTTGCCGGTAAATATTTTTTTTTTTTTTGTACTTAAAGCATACATAGACTGCGATGTTAGTAGGATAGGATGCTTGTGGGATGTTTAGTTTCAGGTAGGTTCGTTGAGATATTTGTTGGGGCTTGGGGGTTTTTGTTTTGTTTATTATTTTTTGTTTTGTTTATTATTTTACTTTTGTGTTTTGTTTAGCTATGATTAGACGGATTAACGAAGAAAATGAAATAAGAGTACAAGTGGGAATGCAAATATAGGTCAAAAAAGTTGTTTGGCTTGAATATCTTGACAGCAAACAATGATATTGGCTTCGAGGTAGTTTAATTTTATACGCTAGTTTATAGATAAAAATTGATGGTTTTTAAAATATTAAATTAATAATTTTTTTTAGAGCTAAAAACAGCAAGCAGTTCGGCACACTAATTGTTAGAAAATTGTTTTTGCCTCAAATATCTTGAAAACAGACAATGATATTGGCATCGGGTTAATTTAAATCTACACACCAGGTAGTTTAAAATTGATAATTGATAGGATTTGTAAAAAATTCAACTAGTTTTTTTTTTTAAGTGAAAAAAAAACTACAAGATAGGTACTTCACTAAAAAATGTGGAGAATTTTTTTTTGTCTCAAATATTTTGAGAACAAACAATGATATTGGCTGTGGGGCAGTAATATTCAATTCAACAAATAGTTTTTTTAAATCGAAAACCACAAGAAACTTAACAAAATTGTGAAAAATTTTTGTTCCTCCTTAATATCTTGAGAACAAACAATGATATTGGCCTTGGGGTAATTTTTTTCTATAAACAAGAACTTGTAAAAATATTCAATAACCAGTTTTTTAAGCGAAAAAAGCAACAAAAAACCTTACCAAAAAATGTTGAATTTTTTTTAGTCTCGAATATGTTCAACAAACGGTCTTTTTTTTAAACCGAAAAAAAAAAAAAAATACAAAAACTACAAAAAACTGTTGAATAAAAAAAAATAACATTGGGCCTCCCTCTAGCTTCCGTGGCACCATCAAGCCTCATTTTGAAAATGAAGTAAAGGACCTTATTGCGAGAATCTCTTCAAAATAGACTGGTTAGATTAAGTCTAATTATTGTTATTGCTAATTTTTACTAGTAAATATTTTCCTATTTGATAGAAATTTCAAGTTCATCAAGAATCTTTGATCGACTCTGGTCTTCTTGATTTTTTTTCGAATTATTTCGAAAAGACTTAATAAGCCCCAAAATTAAAAAAAAAAACTACAAATGGAATAACAAAAATAGAATTTTTCGGACACGCAACAAACACCAGCATTGAAAATTAATTTTTAGGCATATATTTGAGGGAAAATCAAATATTAGTTAGCGTTGCCTACCACAAAAGCTATACGAGTAAAGAAAAATATATACAAATATAGACCGAAATAAGCAAATATAGGGGTAGAAAACATTGAATTTTTGTTTGGTGTTACCACAAAGCTAAATCAAAAATAAAAAAAAAGTGAGGTCCCGCACGAAGTATATGAAAAATATTATATTAGAAGACAAGCAGGAAAAAAATATAAGTGGGTCAGTCAAATGACAAAAAGAAAACATCTCTTCTGTATTTTTGGAAAATGAAGCAAAATAAAAAACTACAATGGGAATAAGAGAAGTTAAATTTTGTGGAGAGGTAACAACTACCTACCAACATAGAATATTTGTTTTTTGGAAAATCTAATTTAAGTTAGTGTTACAAAAAACGTAATTTTGGAAAAGGGAAAACGAATACAGGACGAAATAGCAAAAAAAAAAATAGTGATACATAATGCTAACATCATTTTTGACTGAGGGGAAAAATCAAAATTTGGTTGAAGATAAAACGAATGGAAAATGAAATGTAAGTATGTTTTAAGCCATAAAGAGTTCCGATGAAGAAATCGTTGTTGGACTAACGTCTTAAAAACTATCCTTCCTAAATTATTTCTGAAGCTGAAGAAAAAAATCAATTTGGTGTAACTAAGTGCAAGTAAAGATGGAAGTGCGTGTGCAAGTGCTAATAAAGTTTGTTTAACAAATTTTTAATTTTGTTAGTTCAATATAATGCTTGGATTGGTCTTCATTAAACAGATGAATTATCTAAATTGTTATATATATGTATAAATTGGTAAAGATAAAATTCAAAATATAAGAAAGATTTTAATTATAAATAATAAAGATTAAGGATTTATCTAGCATAAGCAAGTCATTTTCAATGTCCCCATCGTTACTCAAGGAGTGAAATCTGTAAATTTTTAAGAAAATGCAGGTTTTTCGTTGGAAATTAAACCAACGTCTGTTGCTCTGTTCGGCAACAACTGAAGAAACAATTTTCATTTATTTATTTTAATCTAAAATAACGGCACGCGGCTACACATTTTATTTTTAGCACCTTAACAATTTTGTTTTATCAAATCAACAATATTTGAGTTAAAAACCTTTTCCGAAAAATGGTTAGGAATTAATTGTTACCATTTAAAGAACCATCTTTTGATTTTTGATTTCTATTTAAAATATAATAGGTATAAATAGTGATTTTGATTAGTTTCCTCATGAATATAAAATTTCAAGAAATTGAGAGCTAGTATTGTTTATCTACAAAAAAAAATTAAATGCATGACTGGATCGTACGTACTTGCTATTATTTTTGAGTTGCTTGGAAGTTAAAATCTCTTAAAATTTGCAAACCTTCAAAATATTATAGAAAAAAGTTTCAAAGATTATTGTTTTAATAATTTTACAAGCAACTCGTAAGAAAGTAAAGAGCTCAAAAACAAGTATGCCATTTGACTACTTGAAAAAAAATTGAATACAAGCAAAAACAAAATTTTTACCGTTTTGGAGCGCAGCGGTTTTCTCAAAAACTACACTAGTCAACAAAATTAAAGGAACACATTTTTTTTCCATTTTTGTTAGCATTTTTTGAAGAGCTGTATCTTTGTGACGAGTGGTCGTATTGAGTTGAAATAAAAAGCATCTTAGAGCTTTATGTTTTTTGTTTCGATATTTGTTTGCAAACAAATTTTTTCAAGTACCGTTATTGCGTTATTGCAAAAAATGAGACGAGACAACAAAATTATTTTTTTTTTAATTTTATTTGAAGGTCCTCATTTCTATGGATAAATTTTGTTGAGTTAATTAAATATTATGATCAGATACCTTGTTTATTCAGCTTCAATTCAGTTTTTTTTGTTGTTGTAGTACGATTTTTTTTGATATGGTATATCTGACTTTGAATGAAAAAAGATACTTTTAGCCTTGATTACCAATATCTCAGCAAGTAATGACGTTATAAAAAATTTAAAGACAGTTTTGGAAATTTGAAAAAGCGTTTTACAAGATTTTTTTAAGATTTTGTAGAAATTATTTTTTTTTACCATTCACCGTTAGTTTAAAAAAAGTACTAAAAATCGACGTTTTGTGGTCTTTTCGTAAATATTTTTGTTCTTTGCAAATATTGATTGCATGGCTTGCATTGGTATGCAAATTTATAGAATTTTAAATCATCAATATTCTTGTAAATTTTCAAATTGATTCATCGAACCGTTTTCCCTCACCGAAACTTCAAAGTCTCATAAACCAGGTAAAGGAACAAATTGTGTTGTTCCTAAACAATGTGTAGTCGTCATCAAAATGACAAGAAAACCGCAATTCCAGTGGATTTTTTTCACAGTTTTGCATTAGTTAGATAATTTTTTGATTTGAAATTAAATAAAAAGTACATTAAACAAAAAAAAATAAATAAAATTTAATTTCAAAAATTTTTCAAACAAAAAAACTTGATTTAAAATTTTTTTTTTTTTTTGGAAAAATGTACTCTTTATTTAATTTCAATTCAAAAAATTATCTAACTAATGCAAAACTGTGAAAAAAAAATCCACTGGTATTGCGGTTTTCTTGTCATTTGATGACGAATATACATTGTTTAGGAACAACACAATTTGTTCCTTTACCTGGTTTATGAGACTTTGAAGTTTTGGTGCGGAAAAACGGTTCGATGAATCAATTTGAAAATTAACAAGAATATTGATGATTTAAAAGTCTATAAATTTGCATACCAATGCAAGCCATGCAATCAATATTAGCAAAGAACAAAAATATTTACGAAAGACCACAAAACGTCGGTTTTTAGTACTTTTTTCAAACTAACGGTGAATGGTAAAAAAAATAATTTCTACAAAATCTTAAAAAAATCTTGTAAAACGCTTTTTCAAATTTCCAAAACTGTCTTTAAATTTTTTATAACGTCATTATTTGCTGAGATATTGGTAATCAAGGCTAAAAGTATCTTTTTTCATTCAAAGTTTGATAAACCATATCAAAAAAAATTGTACGACAACAACAAAAAAACTGAATTGAAGCTGAATAAACAAGGTATCTGATCATAACATTTAATTAACTCAACAAAATTTATCCATAGAAATGAGGACCTTCAAATAAAATTTAAAAAAAAAATAATTTTGTTGTCTCGTCTCATTTTTTGCAATAACGCAATAACGGTACTTGAAAAAATTTGTTTGCAAACAAATATCGAAACAAAAAACATAAAGCTATAAGATGCTTTTTATTTCAACTCAATACGACCACTCGTCACGAAGATATAGCTCTTCAAAAAATGCTAACAAAAAATGAAAAAAAATGTGTTCCTTTAATTTTGTTGACTAGTGTATATTTTTGTATATACATTTTTGGTATCATTTAAAAAAGAAATTGGTATACCAATTTGGAGGAGGTTTGTATTTATAAATATACATTTTTCAACATAGTTCCAAAAAAAAATCATCCACCAGTTTCTTAAATATTGAATTTTCAAATCAAAGAAATTTATATTTTTAGAAATCCAAAATTATAGTTTTTTTTTACAATTTTTGTACGCAATACTATTGAAATTTTAAAGGATCCTTTTTATTGGCATCCGGATCAACACTTCTAAATTGGAACTTGTCTGCTTCAGGAGACCCTCAACAGGCAGAGGCAGTTGCACTGCAGCGAAGTGCAGAAACATCATTATGAGACTCCCAGATGGATCCACCATAACTGCCAAACGGAACGTCAAGTATCTGGGAATCCACTTCAATGAGTTGCTTAGGTTCAACCCGTACTCAAGAAGTGTGCTCAAAAGAGCCAGCTGGGTCTTCCACCGTTTACACCCCCTGATGAGAAAAAGAACCGGACTAAGTCAACAGACGAAAATACTGATGTACAAGCAACTCCAGCGGCCAGTCATAGCCTATTGCTTCCCAGTCTGGTTCTCAATTTCCAAGACAGCCATGAAGGAACTTCAAGTGTTCGAAAGAAAAATACTTAGAATTTGCACCGGACTACACTTCGACCGCCAGCGACGGAAACAATACAGGAATGAACACCTCTACACAGAAGCGAACATAATCCCTCTGGACAGATTCCTAGTGCTCTCTACAAAGAAGCTAATAGAAAACATCCACAGTCATCCAAATCAGCTGATAAGAAGTATGTCCACCGAGCATCGACAACCCGATCCGAGGTACCTCAGTGTGATGGCAACCCTGGACGACAACATTATCCCCATAGACAACGAGGAAACAGTTTCCTTCTACGCTGACACAGGGTCAGCCTACTACCGCGGCTAAATGCCAAACCTCCTAACAATCCACACCAAAATCACCACTAGACAACCGGGATGGAACACCCCGAGAATGTAAAAGTCAACCGACGCACAGACGTCGATTTGCAATAATTAGCCGGCCAAAAGTGAGTTTTTCAAAGTAACGGTAAATTTATAAAAAAAAAAGTAGAAAGCTAGAGGACAATGCCAGCAACAATAATTTACCACCCACATTACCGAACTTGTCACCTAGTACGTGGACAAGCAGTTGGAACTTGATCATCTGTCAGAGTGCATCTCTCACATTTAGTATTTCTCATTTTTTAAAGTGAACTAAATTGAAATTGTGTGTTGTAATTTAAATTTTTTAAAGTATTTGTGATGGATTATCATAATTCAGGTAAGAATCAATGTTTCTTGATATTTTTTTTTATACAAATAACGGTTTTTATACCCTTCGTATAACTTCTAAGTAAGGTCTATTTTGTAAAGAATTTTTTTTTTATTTTTCATATTCCTAAGTCTTTTTTTTTTATTATAGCCCCCTATAGGGCAATATTTTTTTTTGTATAATTTGCTACACATATTAAGTTATGTAATAACGTAAAATGTTTGTGCAGATAGCTGCAGATGACAAAGTTATTGAGCTTTTAGGCGATTAAGTCACAAAACGAAAAATAACCAACTTTGATTTCAAACGTAATAAACTTTAGTTTTCTTGACTTTAGGTGCACCTTGTACCTCAGTTATAAAAGTAGTTACCCGCAAATACCTCTACGATCAAATGCAAGAACAAAATTTTCCTAATTTGCAGGAAAAACCTAGAAAAACGGCTGTTATCTTCTTGTGGCGATTCGCCGGAACGTTTAAGTTGTTTTAAACAAAGATTTGCACTTTTAAATCGGCCATGTTACAAAAATGGTCTAAAGCCCAAAGAATGGAAGCAGTTTTTCGAAAGAACAATGAGGTAACCAGACAATGAGGATAAACCTTTATAATATCAGAAAAAAGCCAAACTTGCCGGGTTGGCCTTCTAAGACTTTTGAAGATTCGAGTGAGAGGACCAAAAGAAGAAAAGTAGAAGAAGTACGTTCGGTACTTTCTGATGACATTATCGTTCATACATACATAAAAACATATGTTTAAATTTTTATTATAGCTTTTTTATTTATAACTTTAGGTTAAAAAGTATGTTAACATAAATTGAAATTGAAGAGAATTGAATTTGCTACAAATTTGTACCAAAGTTTTTTTTCTAAGACTAATAAAATTAAGTTGCCATTAAAAATTTTTAGAATTCGTTTTTCAAAGTGGTGGCCAAATGGTGGGGCTTTCAACACCTAAAATCTTGCAGTGAGCCCCCTTACACATCAAAAAAGAAAATCTTTGTCCAACCTAAATTTGGAGGTTATTGTTACATTTTGATAGACATTTTGCGAAAATGTTAAAAGCTGTTTTATTAGATGATTGACAAATTTTCTTGGTTATTTCGGTAATACACAAGCATGTGTTATACCATTTTGGAAAGTGCATTAAATAGACAACTTTTTTAAGCAATTGGCCATTCATGTTCTCATACAATTTTAATTTATTAGAGGTAATCAAACTTTTGTGAAAATAAATGTTTGTACTGAAAAAAATATTTTAAAAAATTATAATAAAAAAAATGCAATGACTATTATTAAATTTAACCACCCATCTATTGCAACAGTTTTTCTAGAATATTACAAAAATAGAAAAATAGTATAAATTGTTCATCCATGGTCGTAGCGTTCACGTATTTGAGGAAAGTAGTACTTGTTAAAAACTTTTGGAAAAAACATCATAACATAGTAACCACTGGGAAAATATTTTTTTCATATTTTTTTCTGGAAAGGTCATAAGGCCTGCTACAACCAGTTGCAAGGTTATCCATTATTTACAGGACACCCTGTATATATGAAACATACATTTTTTTTATTTTTCACCTGTTCCTTAAAATCATTATGAAATATAATTTGTTATTATCTTTTTCAACTGTTAAAAATAATTTTGTAGTTTCTGAAAATAAATATCATTATTTTTGAAATATGTTTCTTTTTGTCAATTTTCGGTGTTAAATATATGTATATTTTACAAAGTCCATTAATTTCAGTTATAATATATCATCTAAAGCTAAAATACACAAAAAAATAGTTTTGGCCGCCTAAATCTTTAAAATCGACCTCTGTGCGACGTTTAAATTAATTTTGACATGTATTTTATTAGCCCAGTCAAATTAGGAAATCAAATCGCATTTTTCGATGGACAAAATTTTTTTTATGGAATCTGTTTGGCTACGTCTCCTGATCATAAAAACGAGTTTTTGGGATTTTTGAGGTTAGGGAAGACCCGCCATCTTGAAAAAAAGATTGGTTTTGTTTTTAAGAAATAACTTGCTTGCATTTTATTTTACAACAAAACGTCCTAGAACAATCTTGTAGAAGATAAAATTACCTATAAAATAAGCTATCAACGACCTCTGTAGGTGGTTTTATTTTTGAGATATAACGGGCCAATGTTCCCCTATGGGTTGTGTTTTGGGGGTGGTATGACTTTTCTTGAGTTTTCTAGGTAACCGTTGATTTTTTTGGATGATGCTCTTAGAATCATTTTCAGTTCTTGTATCGACCTATAAAATGAGCTGTCGATCGATATCATCGGCCACGAATTGTGCGCGTTATCCAATTCATAGGATCACACTTTATGAGTAAGGAGAAAAACATAAATATATTTTTTTTTCCAAAATGTTTATCCGGGGAATCGTACAAAAAAACTATTACTTAAAATGTTGTCCATAGTAATGATAATAATTTAACATACATGGTACGTGGAGTTGCATCCACATCCACACCACACAGAAAGTTGTAAAGCAGCCGGGAAACTTAAGACATCTACATTTCTTGTTGTTGAAAACTGAGTTATCTTTTCTCGATCCAAATGTAAACCGAAGGAATTGCACCTAAAAAAAACTCAACAAGATTTAAAATTTATACAAAGCTCTAGCGAAAGAGAAGACCATAACATCGCTAGCACTTAGAAACCCAGACGGTAGCTACACAGAAAATGAGGAGCAAAGGTCAAACCTATTGCTAAATACTCACTTTCCGGGCAGTATACCAATGGTAGAAAACACAATAGAGAGAATACCTCTCAGACCAAGCCGGGAAGACTGGAAGATAGCCAAAACTATCTGTACAGGTAACAGGATTGATTGGGCGATAAGCTCCTTTCAACCTTACAAGTCACCGGGTGTAGATGGTATTTTTCCAGCCCTTTTACAAAAGGGGAAAGAGGAACTAATGCCTTATCTCATTAACACACTTCGAAGTAGTATCGCACTTGGGTATACACCAAGTCTATGGAGAAGAGCTAAGGTAATCTTCATTCCCAAAATAGGAAAGAAAGACACAACACATCCAAAGTCTTTCAGGCCAATTAGTTTGACATCCTTTTTACTGAAGACTTTGGAAAAGGTAATTGATAACTTTATCAGATCAGAAGTATTAATAAATATGCCTTTAAACCATCGCCAGCATGCTTACAGAGCGGGTAGATCTACAGAAACCGCTCTGTATGAACTCACAAACACATTACAAATAGCTATAGACTCTAAAGAAACGGCCTTATGTGCGTTCCTGGACATTGAGGGCGCATTCGACAATACCTCACATGAAGCCGTTAACAGAGCTCTGGTAAGGAAGTGTGTACCCATCACTATAACCAGATGGATAAGTGGGATGCTAGGCACAAGAACTGCAGAAGCATATGCAGGGCAATGTGTCCAGAAAGTTATCACAACAAGAGGCTGTCCCCAGGGAGGGGTTCTATCACCCTTACTGTGGAGTCTTGTGGTAGATGAACTACTGGAAAGTCTTTCCTCTCAAGGCATACGATGCATCGGCTTCGCCGATGACATTGTTATAACAGCCGTGGGAAAATTCGAAGAAACTCTTTGTGATATCATCCAGAGAGGACTGTCCATTACAAAGAAATGGTGTCTATCTGTGGGACTGAACATTAACCCCACAAAGACAACGATAGTCCCTTTTACTAAGAAGAGGCTTCTACCACGCATGAAACCTATCCGGTTGGCTGGTGAAGAAATCGGCATTCAGAAGGAGGTTAAATATCTAGGTATTACACTAGACAGCAAACTCCTCTGGAACAAACATGTCGAGATAACTGTCGGGAAAGCCACAAAGGCTCTCATGATATGCAAAAGACTTGCAGGTAAATCATGGGGCTGTAAACCAAACATCCTCAGATGGATGTACACCATGATGGTAAGACCCATCATTACCTATGGGGCGGTTGCATGGCACAAAAGAACCGAACTTACCACAACTAGGAAATCACTAGAAAGGGTACAAAGGCTCGCATGCATTTGCATTACTGGAGCAATGAGAACTTGCCCTACAGCAGCAATGGAAGTCATTCTTCACTTGACGCCTCTACACGTGGCCATAGACAGTGCTGCTAAGGGAGCCATCCTGCGATTTGCAAAGGAGGGAACTGGGACGGGGAAAATCATTGGTCTCAGGCAAAGAGACTCGATTTACAGATCCACAGAATCGAACCTTCTTGACATCCCAAGAGATGGTATGATTAAAAAGTATAGCTTCGTAAAAAACTTTCGTACGGAGCTAAGTAGCAAAAAAGAGTGGGTAGACGAAACAGTAAACTACACTCTTAAAGCAAACACCATCAAGTGGTACACTGATGGATCGAGAACGTCTGAAGGGACTGGTGCTGGAATTTTTGGGCCTCGAACCAAACTTTCGGTACCGATGGGACAGTCTACAAGCATTTTTCAAGCAGAAGTTGATGCCATAGGGAAATGTGCAGACAGAAATCTCGAAAGAAAGTACAAAAACCAGAATATTGCTATCATGTCGGATAGCCAGGCCGCACTCAAAGCACTAAGCTCATACAGCATCAGTTCTAAACTGGTATGGGAGTGTGTAGATAGGCTAAACGAACTGGGCAAACACAATCATGTCACACTCCATTGGGTACCTGGCCACGTCGGCATACAGGGCAATGAAGAGGCAGACTCCTTAGCGAAAATAGGGGCAATGACACCCCTAACGGGACCAGAGCCTTATTGCGGAATAGGAGAAAACGTGATAAAACATAAAATCAAAATAGAAGAGGAGGCAAAAAGATCAAGGATCTGGAACGAACTCCCTAAGTTGAGGCAGGCTAAACTCCTACTTGGAAATTACAACCAAGAACGATTCCAGTCCTGCATCAGCTTAAATAGAAACAAGCTTAGAATAATAACCGGGCTCCTCACAGGCCACTGCAAACTAAGGAGACACCTCCACATCCTTGGCCTGGAAAACAGCGCCACGTGTAGATTCTGCAGTGCTCATGAGGAGACACCCGATCATATACTAGGTAAATGTGATGCACTTATGCATCAAAGACATAGGTATCTGGGAAATCACCAGATAAAAGAGAGCGAACTATCCTCTCTAAATGTACTCCAAATAATAAAATTCCTTAAGGAAATAAATTTGGAGGATGTGCTGTAGAATGAGTAACCTCATCCAGCTCCAGAACGGGGGCACAATAGATCTTAATGGTCGCAGTGCACTTACACCCCGAACTCTTTCATTCATTCATTCATTTAAAATTTATTAATTGGCATTCATTTATAAAAATCAAAACACCAGTGCTCAGACAAAGTTTTCGCACTATAGATGAATGCAAAGTACTGTGCGTATACTCTTATCTATCAGAACATAACGAATAATGCCAGTTTAAACTCTCTGATCTTATGAAAACAATTCAAACTCCTCAAATTCCAGATTCACGCACAATAACAGATCGGTTGCAGACAAAATATGGTAATAAACTTTTCATTTTTGCCGAGAAAGGGCGTAAAACGTTTTTATGTTTTGTTGATCTACAAAAATTGAAAAATTTTTTTGAAGCAGACGATATTATCTACAACGATATTTGTTTGCAATTTTATAATGTTGATTACTACCAGCAACCAGACAATTTTCTTAATAATGTTGACAATGTCGTTCCTCGTTATCTGAAAGCTTTCATGTCGCGTATCATTACTGAACATAAGAAAGGATCCTTTTACAGCTGGGAACGAAAATGTACAAGCATCTATCACGCTATCATCAGTCAAGTTCGTCCAAGGTCGTTTGTTTCTCCATTGCAAGTCGGCGTGGGAGCTCTTCTTTTCAAAAAGTTCGGATCAGTTGATCGAAGTTCTTTCATCGTTGGACTTTTCTGCATCATACAAGGAAATTCTGAAATTTGAGGCTTCTTGTATTTTGCGTCCGCAGCGATCCATTTCTTCGACTGGATTTTCACAGTTTGTCTTCGATAACAGCGACTTCAACACTAACACGATTGATGGAAGGGGTACTTTTCATGCAATGCGTGGTATTCGTTGTGTGACTCCAGGCAGTTCAGTCAGATGGTGGAAGGGGAAAAATTCTTCATGGCGCTCTATGGTGGAGGAAAGACAACTTCAATTGACGAACTTCGTTATAAACAATTTACGAAGTCCGTGGCAAAAACGAAAAACAATTTATGTTCACTTCCCCCCACAAAAGATGCGCTACGACAGCATATATTTCGGACTTATCACCAGGTACAAACGTGGCTAGGAAACGAACAGGATCCGGAAAAGTGGAGTTGGAAAAAAAAATACAAAAAATGTATGTTCCTGTGATGACCATCAAGGAACCAGCTCCTCCCGAAATAATGAAGGTTATTTCTTGTTCCTGCGCATCAAAATGTGGAGCGGTTTGTGGATGTCGCAAAGCGGGTTTAAAATGTTCCGCCGTCTGTGCACACTGCAGCGGTGAAACTTGCAGCAACATCCCCAAATGTATTACAATTGCTGAAAATGATTGCGAAGATGAAAGTACCCTGCTCTTGCAGATTCATAACGATGAAATGACACCAAACGAAACGATTTTTGAAGCTGATGTATGCGATGATGAAATGCTACCAGGACTTTAAAAAATCTCAAAATACTCCCCTTAATATTAATTTAAAATACACTTTACCTCTTTTTTTTTTAATCATTTTTTCAAATTATTCTGTTAATAAAAACCAATCAGTAATTTTGAAATTCAATTAAGTTTTTCTTCGTAGTACCTAAGAAACCGCATGCAATACCTTTTACATTTGGACTGAAAAAAGATAACTCAGTTTTCAACAACAAGAAATGTAGGTGTCTTAAGTTTCCCGGCTGCTTTACAATGCAACTCCACGTACCATGTATGTTAAATTGTTATCATTACTATGGACAACATTTTAAGTAATAGTTTTTTTGTACGATTCACCAGATAAACATTTTCGAAAAAAAAAATATATTTATGTTTTTCTCCTAACTCATAAAGTGTGATCCTATGAATTGGATAACTCGCACAATTCATGGCCGATGATATCGATTGATGGCTCATTTTAAAGGTCGATACAAGAACTGACAATGATTCTAAGAGCATCATCCAAAAAAATCAACGGATACCTAGAAAACTCAAGAAAAGTCATACCACCCCCAAAACACAACCCATAGGGGAACATTGGCCCGTTATATCTCAAAAATGAAACAACCTACAGAGGTCGTTGATAGTTTATTTTATAGGTAATTTTATCTTCTACAAGATTGTCCTAGGACGTTTTGTTGTAAAATAAAATGCAAGCGAGTTATTTCTTAAAAACAAAACCAATCTTTTTTTCAAGATGGCGGGTCTTCCTTAACCTCAAAAATCCCAAAAACTCGTTTTTATGATCAGGAGACGTAGCCAAACAGATTCCATAAAAAAAATTTTGTCCATCGAAAAATGCGATTTGATGCCCTTTTTTTTACTAATTTGACTGGGCTATATATAATTATAAAATTTTAAACCTAAGACATAGTATAAAGTTAGGCCCCCTATGTGCCAACAAATGTAAATTTTTCAATGTATCTTATTAGTTGTAAGCCAAATTGTATATATTATGTTCAATAAAACAAATTGAATTGAATTGGATCCTTTTCATATGTATGGCAAGTACAGTTATTTTTGGAGCTAAAAAAATCAGTTTCCTTTTAGGGATATACAAAAAATCGAGGCACCTATCATTTAAAAAAAGGTACAATCTCTCTCAATACTATTTTGCTTTTCTGGGAATGAAGGCCAATTGGCAGAGTAGATAATTACAAGATAAATACGTCATACTGTACAAAAAGGATTATTCAAAATTCTTTCTTTTATACTGAATGATTTTTGTAGAATTTATACATTTAGGCAGTAAGTAAGATCGTGCTGAAATTTAGCTCCTACATTTATCTCCATTCTCGATTCTCCATACACCAGCTAAAATGCTAGCTCTATTTGAACCTAATATAACATTTTTGCTGTTCTCTGAATACATAATTTACTCAACCATTTCAAAGAATTTTTTTTTCAATATTCAAGTAAACGTGATAAAATAAAATGGGTTTTATCGAATATTTCTCGTTTTCGATTTTAATTTTAACGAAGTACGGTCCACCTAAATCTCATGAACAAAATAAGCTGTAACAATTTAGTTCGAGAATAATGTGGCGAACAATTAATTCATGCACTAAATTTTGACAGGTAGGTACCTATATTGGTGGTATACAGCAAGAAACGAAAATTTAATTGGAGTTGCTTACCACTCGGCTATAATACTAGGCAGAATTCTGGAGAGAATTTTGTATGGGAGCCGGAGCAAAATCTTATCCCATTTCAAAGATATTGGTTAAAACATGTTATTGATATTGGGTAAAGCAACCATTTACTACCACGCCATTTTGTTTGAATGATCCTACCATTTCATATGTAATGAATATTTATAAAGTTATTTAATTTTATTTATTTATTATTTTAAAGAAACCCAAAGAGAAACTCAGATTAAAATCAAATCGTTTTATAGCCAATTGAATAGACCTTTTAAAAAGGAACAATGACGTGCAAGGGTTTTTATTATTGAATATGTTTGTTTGGCCCATAAGCATGCTTAAAACCGAAAATGCTACTAAATTCACCCATGCGTTTCTGAGAGAATGGTCACACTGGCCACTTTTCAGTATTTTTGGTATAACTCGAAAACTGAGCCGAATTTGACAATTTTACATATAATACGTTTTGTTCAAAATTAAATTTTCTATCGAGATGGATAGTTTGGAAAATTTCTTAAGGAAATTTAAACAGCAAAAGTAACAAAAACCAACATAAAAAAAATCGAAAAATCAAAGATTTTTAAATTTTTTTCTAAATTGCGCATAACTTTTTTCGGAGCAAAGATACGCTCAAGACATACATGAACAAAGTAAACTGGAGTTTAAGGGCTTTAATATGAAATGTTAAAAAGGCCATATTATTTGAAAATTGACAGAGATATATCCATTCAAACTTGACCATTTCTTATCATTTTTCACAGTTTTTGCCCGGAAGCCTATTTTTTGGTACTTTATGACAAAGTTAACGTTCCTAGCAACTAGTACCAAATCTTATGTTAATCGGATCAGCCGTTCGGTCTGTAGGTCTGAAAGCATTAAAAAACAGCCGAAAAACGAAATTGCGAACTTTTATCCTTTTTATAAATTCTCTATAATTCTAATGTCATATTATATCGAAATTTTTATTTTGAACATTTTTATGAAAGTAAAATTTGCCATATTGTACCGAAAAACGGACTTCCGGGCCAAAACTGCGAAAAATTATAAGAAATGATAAGGTTTGAACGGAAATATCTCTGTCAATTTTGAACAAATATTAATTTTTAAACATGCCATATTAAGGCCTTAAGTCTCTACTTTATTTTTTCTCTGCATGTATTGATCCTATCTTTGCTTCAAAAAAAGTTATGCACAATTTATAAAACAATTTAGATATCCCTGATTTTTTGATTTTTTTTAGGTTGGTTTTTGTTAACTTTTCCCGCTTAAATTTTTTCGTAAAAATTTTTGAACTATCCATTCCAATGGAAAATTTAATTTTGAACAAAAAGTATTATAAGTAAAATTGTCAAATTCAGCTTAGTTTTCGAGTTATACCAAAAATACTGAAAAGTAGCCAGTGTGACCATTCCCCCCTCAGAAACGCATGGGTGAAATTAGTAGCATTTTTGGTTTTAAGCATGCTTATGGGCCAAACAAACATATTCAATAATAAAAACTTTTGCACGTAATTGTTCCTTTATACCCCTCATTTTCCTGTCTATTCAATAGGCTATTAAGGAAACGTATGAAATCGTCAAAATATCTTCTAGCTGCAGAGCTTTAGTTTCAATTTCAAGGAAACTGATTGAAATAAACAATTGTTTGATTTGGTTCCTCGAAAAAATTTCGTACAAAG
This sequence comes from Dasysyrphus tricinctus, assembly GCA_963921185.1. Taxonomy (NCBI): domain Eukaryota; kingdom Metazoa; phylum Arthropoda; class Insecta; order Diptera; family Syrphidae; genus Dasysyrphus; species Dasysyrphus tricinctus. The sequence continues at coordinate 73,344,596 of OY992532.1, read as the reverse complement.
TTTTTTTTTTTGAGTCGGAAACACAGTTTTTAGAGTTATAAGCTCTAAAATTTTTCGGGGTCCATCTAAGTCCGAAAGATATCAACAGAAGAGCTTAGGAAAAAAGGTGGTATTAGCTGTTGTGGTCAAATTCATAAAGAGCCTTAATGATGAATTCTTTCAATATCCTTAGCTTTCTTTCATTAGGCGTAATGAAAATATCAGGTGTTTTCCTAAGGCTCCTCAATTGCATTGAAAATGCAAAGGACAATCGGCAAAAATGTATGGAAGGTGGTCTAGGAACTATCACAGCTCATTTCAAATCACTGTGTGAAAAAGTTATTCGCTAGCCAGGATTCTGTTTTGGTGCATCTTAGTGGGGAAAAAATGTATACAAACTAGCCTAACCAATACCTACCAATAAGATGTATGTCGTAAAAAAGGTATTTTTATGAGCAATATTAGTAACTATAACAACTTATTTAAAATCAATGTGTGGAAAAGTCATTCGATGTTTTAGTGAATTTTGGTACAGATAAAATTTATGGAGCATCTGTTAGCGAATAACTTTTTTCACATAGTGATTTGAAATAAGCTATCTTGTTGACTATTGCAGTACATAAAATCACCTTTCCAGACGACATACGTCCCGTTGTTATTGGTTGAACTTGCGTTCACGCTTTTCTGCCCATATGAAAGATATTGTAGGTAATGCAATGAAAGATAGTGTAGGTAATGCAAATACCTTTCCAATGACATATGTCTCGTTATTGGACAGTTTTATCCTATTCTCCTTTGCTGAACCAACCTCGTTTGTTTCGCCCAATGCTTGAACAAAAACGAATGCTCTGCGGACTTGAACGAAAATGCAGATTTTTTTTCATTTATCTTGTTTTTGTGGCCAATTTCCTAAGGGCTTAAAAAAACACAGTTAACGTGTAAAATGTATCAACATAGGATTTTCGTTCAGTTTCCTTGATGCTTGGGAAAACAACAGCTTACATGTTAAATTTGTGAAGCCTCAGTCCTTGTCGAATTTCTTTAAGGCTTATGAAAAAAAACACAGCCAATATGCAAATTTTCTAGCCCCATTCTTGATTATTTTTTTTTCAATTCCCTTAGGGCTTGGAAGAACACATTTTAGGCGTAAATTGATGAGCCCCAAATCTGATTTTTGGTCCCTCTTGTAGGGCTTGGAATAAATAGAGCCTACGTTTTTATATTCAAATTGCTTAGTCTCATCTTCACTTTTTCACCGAATTCTTTTTGAGGCTTAGAAAAACATACTTTCATATGCTTATTTTTCAGCATCAACCTTGTTTATTTGTATTAAATACTAGAAGAAAACACAAATTATTATATCAATGATTTTAGTGATCATTCTTTGTTTTACCTAGTGTTTTTTAAAATTTTAAGTTTGCAAACGAACAAAAAATTGAAACGTTGTAATGTATTTGATTTTGCTATTAAATTAACTGTACGAATCGGCTGTGGGGGGCGCTTCAACCCCTATAGCCCCCCTCTGGATCCGCCACTGCTACGCACTTATACCTTCATGCCACGAGGTACTACGATGTGCTATTCCATATATAACCCCAATCTGTATACTCTATGAATCAATACAAAATTTAAGCTTTCTAATTAAAAATCTGTATTTTCTATTAAAAAATACATTCTGCGCGAATTGAAAACCATGACATCATGAGGCTTGTGGATAGCTCAAATTTAAATTTATTAATTCAAAATATTTTGGGTACGAACTTATAAAATTATTTAAAACAATAGAAACAACCTGGATTCAATAAATTCCACAAAAATTAAAACAATAATTCTCTTACAGCCCTATTATTGACACGATTCAAAACTAGTTTTAACGTAAAACTAGTTCTATATAGTCTGGGAGCTGTTATGAGACGTTCGTAACAGCCAAAAAAAGTCAGTCCGACCAATGGCATCGTGTAGAGGACAGTCATAGCTTTCAGTTGATACCCCATTTATAAAAGTTGCTTATATTATAGGTACATTTAGCGGAAAATGCAACCTGAAAAGTGCATTTTCTAACCATTGCGACCAGATATAGCTTGTCCGACCAGCAGTTTTGTAAATGTTTGGACTAAAGCTATCGGTTGGCATCCAATTTTTGCGTGGCCACGATGAGATAGGTAATCATACGGTGGGCTCCGGGACTATATAAAACTAGTTTTATGTTAAAACTAGTTTTGAATCATGTCAATAATAGGGCTGTTATTGTTTGTGTTTTTCTTTTTCATATTCAACCTGGATATAGCCAATTTTTTTTTTTTCAATGTATTATTGCATACATTTACAAGCTTCATATATGGCTACGTATATAAGATGATTAATTTAATTTTTAGGGATTTTTTCCAATAGGCTTGAGTGATAAAGAATAATCATGCTTATGTTGAGAGAGTTCCATTCACCTACAATATGGACTATTTTTCCCTTTTATCTTCGAAAATTTTTCATTATGCCCACATTTTATGAATCCATCAATCATGAATCATATAATCATAGTCGAAAACAAAAAGAGATACCTACTCAAATATTTTCTTTATACTATTTCCATAAGCTCCCTTTATTGTCTCTAAATCCCGATTATTTTAATTTTATTGGAAATCCTGCTATCCTAACAGAATCAATTCTCAATTTCTTATGCTCCGTGATGCATCGACAGTGAAAAGTCTTAAGTATCTACTTTCCAAACGTCATCGTCGTCTTCTCCGGAAAATCCTTTTCCAATAATATTTATCTCCATGTGAATTATCTCGTAATCACTTTTTCACTTTCTACAAGACTTCGTTTAACTGCCAAACATTACCACCCACCAGAATACACCTCTATCTACCTACCTACTTCTGGTCGTCAATGATTGCATTTTGACGAACAAACTTTCTCGCCCAGATTTTGCATGCAGCAAAATGCACTGGGTCCTCATCCTTGCTGGTTGCTGACAGTGACACGTGTAGATATATACATAATATTGTATATGATATACATATACATAAGGCTTGTTTTTATTCAAAAATCCATTACTATATAGAGTCTTACATTCATATAGCCGGTGTGTATTTGCTTAAGGAAATGCATCTTCATGGAGCAGGAGCCAAACTCTGAAATCAAGCCCACTATCGTTAAGTGCAAGATTCTACTCCCATTACAGAATATTTTATTCCGTTAAGTAGAAAGGAAGAGAAAGGATGAGGCTGAAATATACTCTGCATCGGCAAATTAGCATCTCCGAGCGTCCTACAACTCGAAACTATTAACTTTTGCTACGGAAATAAAGCACGGTGCACGGGATTTACTCCATTTTCATTTTTGAATGGGATAAATGAAATGGAAATGTAAATTTGGAGAGTAAAATAAAATAAGAAGAAAAAATACACACAAAAAAAAAAGAAAAAACAAAATCGATTTACCCAGAGTGCGGAATACTATCGTTGAGAGCTGAACCCCTTTTCTGATAAGAACGGAAAGCAAAAGATTAACTTTACTTTTGCCATTTGTTTGGATAATCGTGGGACAGCGCTCACCAGGACTCACAGACGGAACTCAGGGGAAAGGAAAAAATGAAAATTCCATTATGGATGATAATTGAAAAATCACAAATTCTAACAGAGCATTCAATATTATAGGTTCATAGGAGTGTGAATGCTTGCTTTTCTATTTATATAGAAATGTAAGTAGGTACTTACCGTTCGATTTCCCAGGTTTTTCACTCGACACACCAGTTTGACGGTCTTCCCTACCAGCCCGGTTATATTTGCGGGCACTGTGGTATCAAAACTTGGTCCTCCAGTACCGGGCGTGGGTAGTTCTTGTAGAAAATCTGTAAAGAACCGTTTTGATGCGCCTTCGAGTGATCCTGTAAAGATAAATAGAGAAACGTAGGTTCAGAAAAAAGGTAACAAGTACCAAAATATATATTTAATCTATTTAAAAATAAAGTTTAAACAGAGTATTATAATACCGTAAATTTTCTGGCTTAGACTCGTTAGTCCTTAAATGACATTTTAATGTATGAATTTGAGATAAAAATTACTGAATTCAAATATCAATGTTACGTATAGCTGTTTAATGGTTTCCTTTTGGTTCTATCAACTCGATTAAGAGCGTTTAAGGATAAGGATTTCATTGTATTATTTTTTAAATTGGTTTTTTGTCTTCCTTAAGAAACTTTTACGAGATTTTGACAAAAATGCGACGTTATACTCGAATTTCCTAAATATTTAGATGTAACAAGTTATGCACTGTATATAAGTACTTATGTAACCGGTATTCAACGTTTTATAACTTTCATACATCTCTTAACCCTTAAAAATGAACAGGGTGGCATCAAATAAAGTTTTTGTTATGAGAAAATTTTGGCCATAGTGACACAGGGGGGGGGGGGGGATATCATCAACACAGTGCAATATACTTAAATTTTACTTAATTTCTTTTTTGTAGAGCGTAAAATTTTCTATCAACTCTATACTATATGTACAGTGTTGGACAGAGAATTAGCACACATTAGTGGATCGGCTTTAAATAAGGAAAATCTATAATTTATTGAAAACTCTTTAATTCAACGCTGAAAACCTTAAATATATACAAAAAAAGAATTCAACAAAATAACAACAACAAAAGAATCCTGAAATAAAATTTGTTGGTGAAACCTGTGGTAGTCACAGAATTAGCACAAGTAATCAGCAGTAAAATTAGCAGCAGAAATCAGTGCGCGGATGCATTGTTGATGCCAATATGTCAGTCTTGGCCTTATGGTTATTGTCCGCAAGGGAGCAAAGGAAATTCCCGGATTAACCGATACCACTGTTCCACGTCCACGTTTGGGACCAAAGAGAGCAAGCAAAATCCGCAAGCTCTACAATTTCATCAGACCAGCATCAGTACAAGAGCATTTTGGAAAACCATATGGAGCCCTTTGCAGTCGACAAATTTACCATTATCATGGACATTCATGGTGCATGATAATGATCCTAAATACACTTCCCGGCTGGTGAAGCAGTGGATTAATGATCAGCTAATCAATCTTTTGCCTTGGCCTGCGTAGAGTCGCATAGAAAAGCTATGGAACCATGTTGAATATCAGGTTGGACTAAGGAAGCAAAGGAATCCAGCAGAACTTTGGGAGGCAGTTAGGGATGGCTGGGACAGCATTCCTATTCATCAATATCAGCACCTAGAGGCGAGTATTCCTCGGCGGTTTAAGGTTGTGCTAAAGCAGAAAGGGTACCCAACAAAATATTAGAAAAAAACTGATAAATTATTTAATTTCGTACTTGTGCTAATTCTGTGACCACCACAGGTTTCACCAACAAATTTTATTTAAGGATTTTTTTGTTGTTGTTATTTTGTTGAATTCTTTTTTTTGTATATAATATTTAAGTTTTTCAACGTTGAATTAAAGAGTTTTCAATAAATTATGTTCCAAGAACATAGCAAAAATAAAGATCTTCTTTATTTAAAGCCGATCCACTAATATGTGCTAATTCTCTGTCCAACACTGTACATGTATGTATATCTGTACCACAGTAAACAAATCTAAGGTATTATACTGCTGTCAAAACTGAAAGTGTCGGAAATAAAAAATAGATGCTAACGTGATGACATAAAACAACAACAAATATTGACATTTGACACACATTTTGATATATGCGCAGAACTGAGCAAAAATCAAAACTCTAATGATATTACCTTTAATATGTGTACTGTGTAGTGTATCTGTACTCTGTACTGTATTATTAATATGAAACATTTGTTTGTTCAATTGTTTGTTTGTTTGTTTGTTGGTTTGTTCCTACATATGTATGTAGGGGGTAATCTCGAGAATTATTGAACCAATCCTGAACATTATTTAACAAATGGGAAGCTACAATGTCCCTGAGTAACATAAGGCGATATTACACTAGCACATAAATATGGCAAATTTGCCATATAAATATGTCTCAAAAGGGTCATATAAATGTGATAGACATATTTATATGACAAAATATATATGGTTCCATATATGTATATGACCATGATTTTGAGCCATATATTTGACAAAGTGTAATATGGAATCAAAGGCGTTGACATATATATTTGGAAGTTTTGAGCCATATAGTCATATAAAAATCGTTTAATTTCATATGTTCATGTATGTCAAGCAATTTTATCATTTATTTTTGGAATATGGATCAAGTGAAATCAGAAGTCTTCATTTATTTTTTAATACAAGGGAAAAGATGCAGTATTTGAACCGGTGCAGTGCAACAACACCCGCAGTAATAAGGCCCGTGGGCGTTATTTTCCAAAATAAAAGGAAAAAAACACCCACGGGCTTATTTTCCAGTCTGAAATGGCAATAAGACCCACGAAAGAAAAGCAATAAGAAGCGCGGGTGTTATTGCTTTTTGGATTTGCCATTTAAGCCCATCACTTTAAGTATATGATCCATGCTTTCTTCACTTTGAAAAAAAATAATTTTCAAAACATAAAAATAAAAACAAAAATAATAGTTTTATACGTTTGAAAATTATTTTGTTCACAAACTATTTACAATAAAAACTTGATTTAAAAAATATATTAGAGACTGAATTCATGGCTTTAAAAAAAGCTATAGCATGCCATTGTTAGTGGTCCCGTTGTTTTTTAATAATTTTTTTTCTTTTTTGGGTAAAATTTTAAGAAAATTACCCCTCCCGCCTGAACGGGGGGAAATAGATTTTTTTTCATCTAATTCTAATCTATAAGTTCTGACTTTTTATTTGCGTGTTATAAGAATCACCCTAACTCCATTATTTGTACCTTCAAGTGAAAAAAGGGAGACCAGGGGGGTGGAATAAAAATTTGAAAAAAATTAGGAACATTTTTTTTCTCCATTTAGAGTCATTTGATGCCTATCCAAGTTGGAATTTCAAAAAAACCCAATATAAGGACCACCCTAATACATATACAAAAATATAAATGGGGTATTAAATAAAAGCTAAGGCGTCCTCTACACGGACTTTTTTTGGCTGTTGCCACGAGTCCGACCACTTTTCTAAAATTTACATTTTGTGCATCCTTGGATAAAAATGAAAAGAAAGTGGTTAAGGCAGTGTTAAAAAAATACCATTTTTTTTATATGGTCGGACTCGTCGCAGTAGCCAAAAAAGTCTGTCCGACCATTGGTATCGTGTAGAAGACAGTCCAAGCTTTTATTTTATACCCCATTTACATATATGTATAAGCTGCTTATATTATAGGTACATTTAGCGGAAAATTAATTCTGAAAAGTGCATTTTCTAACCATTGCGACTGGATAAAGCTTGTCCGAAGAGTAGTTTTGTAAATTTTTGGACTTAAGCTCTCGGTTGGCATCCAATTTTTGCGTGGCCGCGATGAGATATGTACATATACACATACATATGTATGTACATAGGTAATCTAACGGTCGGCTCCCAGACTATAATAATAATTATAAGAAGGTTTTATAATACAAATTCTATATACTACTGAAATAAATCAGCCAAGTAGAAGACTTAGCATTAAGGATTGGACTTGTTGAATTATTGATTCAAAATTGCTTTTTATGGCCTTTAGTCCTATTTATAGGACTTAGCATTAAGGATTGGACTTGTTGAATTATTGATTCAAAATAGCTTTTTATGGCCTTTAGTCCTATTTATAGGACTAAAGGCCATAAAACATTTATAGGACTAAAGGCCATAAAAAGCTATTTTGAATCAATAATTTAACAAGTCCAATCCTTAATGCTAAGTCTTCTACTTGGCTGACTTATTTCAGTAGTATATAGAATTTGTATTATAAAACCTTCTTATATAGAAACTATGCCTGGCCCAGGGCAAAAAAACTTCCAGCTTAATGATTAGGAATTCTAATCTTGTTGGATATAGTTTACAGTGGATTTTCGTTGAAAAATTCATGTAAGTTGAACTGAACTTAATATAAATTGCATATGACAAAGCCCTCACTATGTCACTGATGAGTTCAAGTGAGTAAGCCGAACGAAACGCCAATTTATAGGACTAAAGGCCATACAAAGCTATTTTGAATCTATAATAATAATTTTCATACCACAAACAAAAAAAAATTATGTTATTGGCGGAATTTATTTTTGCATCTTTCGATTCCAGTTCAGAGAAAAAGTGACAATTATAGAGCAAGCAGCAAGGATTTATTAAAACCAATTTAAATTATTATTTATTTTGACAAATTTATTTCCATTATTGTCAAATAATTTGTTTTTCATATATTTGATATCTCAAAGCTAGTGTGATGCCATATTTAGCTTTGTCATATATATGAACAAAAGTTATTTGACGAAGCCATTTGTCATATAAATTGGTCATATATGTATGGCATAGTGTAATACAACTTGTCATACATTGAAAACCTTTGCCATACTTTATATGGCAGCTTAAGCCATATATATATGATAGTGTAATACCGCCTATAGGCTAAGTTTTATTTAGATACAAATTATTTTAAGGCTAAAATCTAAATATTTGTAGTTTTTTATGAGTATTTGTGAGAGATTTTGATTTTAATATTTTTTATAATTGAAAAATTTTCTTGGAAATTGAAAGAATAGGTTTATTCTTAGGAGAAGGTTTGAGGGTCTAAATTTTGTAAAAAATTCTATTTGTAGAGTGAAGTGGGGTGAACACAAAAATGGTATGAAATTACAGAATCCGACGAATGAGCTGCGGAGGGAATCAAACTCAATTTTGACATTTTTACTATGAGCCAAACGTCAAAATTAGGTCTGACTCCCTCCGCAACTCATTCGTCGGATTCTGTAATCGGGGTGAATAATTATAATGCGTTTGTTTAGTTCTGCTTGAATGTATTCAATTATTTCTAGGACTGGAATATTATATAATCAAAAGTTAATAACATTCGTTAATTCAAATTTGAAATAATTTCCTTCAATTTACTCCTGCTTTTATCTCTTATTTCTTGATTCCATTTACCTACGTAACTGGACAATTTTAGATACATAGCTTGAAGCTTTCCATGTGCACTGTTCTTAACCCCCATAGCCCCTTTTTTGTGTTTCTGCTAATGTTTCCTTTTGCTCGACTTTCAACTCAACGACTACTTATTTTCTTATTGGTTATGGGCTTTTTTAGGTGCAGCTTTTCTTAAGTCTTTTTCTAAAACTGATTGTCAGAATCAAGAGCAAGCAGAATTTTATGGTTTCAAAAATTACATCGGTTTTTGGCCTGACAGCGTAAAAAATGATATGATACCTCAAATAATATCAAATGAGGAATTGTGGCGCAGGACAAGTCAAGAGCGGCTGGAAGTCGACATAAGAAAGCGTAAATGGCGTTGGTTTGGTCATACACATTGAGGAAACCTAACGATGAAATTGCAAAGCAGTCCTTTGAATAGAATCCTCAGGGTGGACGGTGGTGGGTTGGAAGACCAAGAACAACATGGAATCCATGAATCCCAGAGGAAGACGTGGCCGCAGCTAAAGTACCTTGCAGCAGACCGTGAAGGATGGAGACGTTTTGTTGACGCCCTATGCCCCAGCCGGGGTTACAGGGCATGATGATGATGAATATTGTTCGAAACTTTTGTCTGCACGAGTGAAGCCGGGGTAAGCCAGCTAGTATACCATATAGTAACTTTCTAATGAACGGGATAATTTTTGAGATATATAAGCATGTAGAACGCAATACCATGTTTTTTTACATATAGTTAAAGACGCTGAGGGTTCAAAAAAATATATGTACATTAGTCCAGTATATTTAGTCATAGCTTACAAAACGTTGGGGAAGACATTTTTTTCTTGTTATCGTTAGAGTACTTTAAAGAAAGCTTAAATCCAACTTTTCGACCATCAACCCTTTGCAGGGTTTCCGCCATCTTGATTTGAAGACTGAACTCGGTTTTGGGTATTTTCTAAACGAGGAGAGGTAGAAATAATACAGTCCCTGTAGTGAAGTCCCGTAGAAATTTCTGTACTGATTTATCTAACCGCCAGAATCGATTAAAGTACATATAGGAGAGTCAGAAAAACTTGGGTAGACATCACCGTATTCTGGAGGGGGTTTTCCAAAATGGCCGATAAATAGTAGTAAAATTTTTATGGGAGAACGGAAAAATCTCCATAAAAACTAAACCACTAAACCGATTTTGATGAAATGATCAGACAAAATAAAAAACAAAATGAGAAGTCATTATCATTAATTTCCGCCCACTGCCACGCCCCCTTTTTGAAAAAAGTAATATATTCGTCAAAATTAATACAAATTCGGATGTTACTTTAGTTAACCTTATTAAAATATTTTTGTTTGGAATATAAGCTGTAAAAAGCTCCTACCACGCCTATTTTGTGGGCGTTTATTGTTTTTTGACTTATATGGAGATCGTTTTAATAAGATAAAATCTGAACCACTTCTTCCAGTGTAGCGAAATTTTCACACATGATAGCGAACAGTATAGGGAATGATTGCATACAATTTCCGCCCATTGACACTCCCACAAAAGCCCATCTTATAACTCTAAAAACCGAAGGATACGATATCAATTAAGATGCTTTTTGAACGTTCCTGATTGATATTTAATAAAGAAAATCTGTTATTTTTGTTTTTTTAGTAAAACAAAATTTAAAAATTATAAAAAATACAATTACATATATGTATTAGTACATCATTTGTATACACATTTATCTCGTACATTGCTCACCTTATTTGCAATACTCTTTGCATGTCAAATACTTAAATTTACATTTACACCTTTAAGTAGAACATGTTGTACAATTGCACTGAATTAATAGTTTAGAAGGCATTATGTTAAGGCCCTGATCGGGTCTAAGCACACCATTTGCATCTTTGGAGAATCCATAATCTGTCAATCGCAGGCTTGAATCTGGAAAATAGCTCTGTGATAGGCTTAAGCATTCCCTTAAAACAAAAAAGCATTTAAACAAGAAAATTAAGCGAGTTGACTTTGACATTGACCACACTCACTTAACGAATGTGAAAGAGAAAGATGAAAAATTCTAGATCCAATCGAACTGATAAATATCAAACAGGTGACGCCTATTCCTAGACAGGTGGATAGATTCAGGTCTTCAGATAAAAACAAAGAGATGCTCCAACTAGCTGCTGCTTCTAGCTTCATTGGGAAGGCAAAAGTGACTGACTTCACTACAGTTCTAGGTGGAACCCTCACAGGTGACAATGATAGCAGGGATGCATTAATAAATAAATTTTCATTATTTATTAATAAATATTTAATTAATAAATAAATAAAAATAAAAAAAAAAGAAGTGTAAGCAAATTGAAAGGCTTGCTGCATTATGCATTGATCAAAACTATTTTGAATTTAATGGGAAGATGTACACACAAACATCTGGCTTAGCAATGGGATCGTCGTTTTCACCTTTTGGAGCTGAGTTGTACATGGATAACTTTGAGCAAAGAATGTTTGCTTTAAAAAATACTGTTTTAAAACATATATTTCTGTGGATTCGTTATGTGGATGACATCTTTTGTATTTGGACAGGTACTCATCGGAACCTCATCATATTCCAAAATGAGATCTTAAATAAAATTGATGATAAAATTCAGTTCACAATTGAATATGGGCCCAATGAGCTAAACTTTTTGGATTTGACTATATCTGTTGTAGGATGTAAATTGGAATTCAACATTTTTAGAAAAGAATCAAGCACTGATAATATCATCATATCATATTATCATATTATGATTATTCCAATGTCTTCGGCCCATACTTGGAGCACAAAAATTGCAGCTTTCCACTCTATGGTGGACAGGTTATTAAAAGTGCCACTTAATAAAAAGAATTACTGCAAGGAACTTTGTACTATCCTTCACATTGCAACACAAAATGGATACAAAAAACAAGTGGTTTTTAATATTCTTCGTCAGAAATCTCACCGGTATGCAGTTCAGTCCACATTCCCTATAACCAAAGAAACAGGAGATACAAATTGGCGGAAAATCCCTTATGTCCCTACCGTATCAGAAAAGTTGATACCGTTTCTTTCGGTAGCTAAAATAAAACCGGCCTTTTTTAGTGATCACACCCTTCAAAAAACCCTATGCAATAACAAAATTAAACGCAAAATTGACGATATTAAAAAAAGTGGCGTATATAAAATATCATGCAAAGGATGCGATGGTGTATATATTGGTAAAACAGCTAGGACCTTACAGACGCGCTTTATTGAACATCAAAGGGGTTCCATGCTCTCGGATCCAACTTCAGGCCTTTCACAGCACCTCAAAGACTCTGGACATGTTTGTTCTATAGACGATATAGAACTTCTACACTCTTTACCTTCCGGACGCGTACTTGATAAGTACGAGATTTTAGAAATAAATAGACACAAGACGCTTAATATTTTAAATTGCCAGATAGACCTATGTAACAATAGTCCACTTTTAAAATAATTTATTTATTTTTCTTTTAACAAATAATGTTGTTTAATTTATAATTTTCATGTCGTTAATTTTTGTTTTTTCAATCTTTAATTTTCTTTATAAAAATTAAATTACTACACTTCATTCTCATTAACCATTGAGCTTTGCACAAGTTTGTTTTTAAAATGTATAATCAGTGCCCTGAGGATGTCCTAACCAGACGAAACGCGTCGGCCAAATTATTAAAATAAAAAGTTTTATAAACCGTGGAACAAAAATACAAGTGTTTTATCTTTATATTCTAATAAATAAATAACAATAACAAAGAACTTCAAACGTGCTCGGACCTTCAAACCTTTGTGGAGGAAGCAGATAGCAGATATAATCCAACTGTTCAATGCCGTCCAGTCATGCATAAAATGCCGTATAGTGTCATCTAATGACACTGATATCGTTGTTCTCATCCTTCGATATCTATATGTATATTTGAACTATTCAGTGTGGGATTGCAAGAATTGTGGATCAAAGTGAGAGTGGGTGATAAAATGCGCTATGTGCCTCTTCACACATTTGGGGAGCAACTGGGAGCTGCACTTTACAACAATTTAATTAAGGCCCACATTCTTACAGGGGTGAATTCTCGATCCGTGAAACTGTAAAGTGATACATATTATAACCCCTTCACGCCAAATGCGATTCTCAAAGTGTGAAAAAATGAAAATAAATGTTTTCATATGATGATTCTTTTATCACAATCAATTCATTCTGCGAAAACCTGTGAAAAGAAAAATGATAAACAGAAACAAATTATGCTCATTTGATACACCCAAGTCGCCATCTTGGTCCTTCTCTGACGTCACAATCATCTTTTTCTATGAGCAAGTGGTAGACTTTTTTCATTTGAGTACTTTTAAGTACTCATTTTGACAGCTGTTTCTCATAATGAGTTCAGGAATCGGCTGTCGCGTGTTTGTGAAGTGATAAAATGATAAAACTCAGTGAAAACTGAAATGATAACTTTGTTTTCATTCCACAGATCGATAATTGACACCTAGGTTGTGATACCACAAGCAAGATGGGAACAAAATCATGCAATTAAAGCATCGCCAGAACCGTTACCACTTCGATTTGCAGAAGATAATATTTTATCTGATGAAATACTTGACAGAGTAGAGGAATACCTTGTTCAAGTTTTACATTCATCAGCAAAGTGTAAGACATTCGATGAGCTTCGTTATTCATTACATAAAGAGAAACATATATCAGAGTTACCACCCTCATCTTTTTCAATTAGAAATGGACATATCCGAAGATGCTTTTTTGTTTAAAGGTAATACTAAAGCCTATCACATAGCTATTTTCCAGATTCAAGCCTGTACCTGACAGGTTATGGCTTCTCCAAAGATGCAAATGGTGTGCTTAAGCCCGACCTGTGCCTTAACATAATGCCTTCTGGGGGTTAATTCTCGATCTGTTAAACTGTGAAGTGATAAATATCATAACGCCTTCACGCCAAATACGATTTTCGAAGTGTGAAAAAATGAAAACAAATACCAAAATGTTTTTATATGATGATTTATCACAATCATTTCATTCTTTGAAAACCTGTGAAAACAAAAATGAGAAACAAAGAAAAATTCTGCTCATTTGATACACCCAACTCGCCATCTTGGTATTTCTATGACGTCACAATCATCTTTTTCTATGAGCAAGTAATAGCATTTTGCACTTTGACAGCTGTTTTTCATAACGAGTTCAGGAATCGTCTTGCGCGTGTTTGTGAAGTAATAAAATGATAAAACTCTGTGAAAATGAAACGATAACTTTGTTTTCATTTCACAGTTTCACAGGTCGGGAATTGACCCCCTGAACTATTAATTAAAAGTGTAAATTAAAGGTGTAAATGTAAGTTTAAGTATTTAACATGCACAGAGTATTGCAAATGTGGTGAGCAATGTACGAGAAAAATGTGTATACAAATGATGTGCAAATATATGAAATAGTATTTTTTATAATTTTTTTAACTAAAAATCAAAAATAATGGATTTTCTTTAGTCAATATCAATCAGGAAACTTCACAAAGCATCTTAATTGATATCATTTCATTCGGTTTTAAGCAGCTAATGAGGAAGAGTGATAAGATGTGCTTTTGTGGGCGTGTCAATGGGCGAAAATTGTATACAATCCTTATACTGTTCGCTATCATGTGTGAAAATTTCATTACACTGGAAGAAGTGGTTCAGATTTTATCTTACTAAAACGAACTCCATTTAAGTCAAAAAATAATAAACGCCCACAAAATAGGCGTGGTAGGAACTTTTTACAGCTTACTCCAAACAAAAATATTTTAATAAGGTTAACTAAAGTAACATCCGAATTTGTATTAATTTTGACGAATATATTACTTTTTTCCAAAAAGGGGCGTGGCAGTGGGCGGAAATTAATGATAATGGCTTCTCATCGTGTTTTTTATCATGTCTGATCATTTCATCAAAATCGGTTAAGTGGCTTATTTTTTATGGAGATTTTTCCGTTCTCCCATACAAATTTTACTACTATTTGTCGGCCATTTTGGAAAATGGCGTCTAAAAAACCCCCTCCAGAAAACGCTGATGTCTACCCAAGTTTTTCTGACTCTCCAATATGTACTTTAATCGATTCTGGCGGTTAGATAAATCAGTACAGAAATTTTTACGGGACTTCACTACAGGGACAGGAGTAAAAGGTGTTTTCTTCTGTATTCGATAGATTATGCAATTACAAGAAAGTCGTAGGTGTAGGTAATGAAAAATTCGGAAAATTAAGGGAATTGATATATGAACGTTTAAAAGTCAAAAATTATTTGCAATAAATGAGAATGACATTTGTCTTTAGAAAATTTTATATTTTTGGAAAGTTATGAAAAAATTATTTTACCCATGTTTGAGGAATTTTCGATTAATATATAATTAAATTTTGGATCAAAATTTGTTTGAAAATCGCAATTTTTCTAGATCAATTTTTTCAAGTACCTATTTGATTTTTATATTTTTCACGGGTGGGTTTAAAAATCGGCATTTCATTTGGCATTTCAAATTTTAACAGATGGGAGAAATACATAAAGAAAGGTAAAATATTTCCTTAAAATGTTTTAAAAAGTGTTTAAAAAACCCTTATGTATAGGTATTAGGTACCGATTAACAAAAAAAGAACGACCACGTCGTTTTCGAAATATTTCTCGAAAGTTTTAAAAAAAAAAACTAGTTTTATACTCAATACCTACTGTTTGTATTTTTTAGAAGATTGAAATCAGTCATACTGTTATTTCAAGAGCTCCGAAAATCAATTAAATGGTTCTTTGGGAGAATGTTGTCATCGACCAATGGTCTTCGTGAGATTAAGTGATTAAAGTTGTGGATACAATCAAGGAAGTAGCTGTTATATTTTTACAGGAGTCATTTAAGTAATTACCGACAGCTGTGAAAATTGAAATCAGTCAGATTCTGGCTTCTGTATACTTATGGACGAACCTCGATGATTCGCTGTCGAACTGGTCCATTTTTTGTGAAGCAAAAAACCTTGAAACTATAGGTATTAAATTGACCAACGCAGTCATAGAAAGTGCACTTAACACAAGAGTTTCTAAAAATCTTGTGCAATGAAATGGATACATAAGATAAAACTCATGATATTTTGCTTTATCACACTGTGTTCGTTTGGTTATAAAAATTCAATAAATGTTTGCACATTTATTCGATTCAAATTGAAAGAAGAAGTTAAATTGTTTTTCTTTTTTTTTTTTTGTAGAAGATAAAAAACTGAACTATTGGAGGAACTTTCTGTTTCAGAAGTTGAATGTTGAAGGCAACTAGCATTATACCATGTTGATCATCAGTGGCAACACTGGTTCGTTCTAAATAGATTGTGTAGACATATCGCTCGTGTGTTTAATTGTTTTTTTATTAGTATTTTGTAATTTTTAATTATTGCAATTGAGTTTATTCACTGTATAAGTGAATTATTTAATATAAATTTATTACGTTTTGTTTCATTTGTGCTTCGTTGTGTTACAAATTAGATTATTGCTTAGTGCTTGGTAAGAGTATTTTTTTTTTAAGTTTTGTGTGTAGTGTATAATTTGTGTTCCTCTACTTGAGTGAACTTATCAGCTTTTTTTTTTATCCCCTGTATATCTATGTGTTTGTGCCCACTAATGCTTACAATAACATTTCCCCTACCTTGTTTTGTTTAGCCTAAGCTTTCAGTTTCAGGTAACTATAGTTGTCGTCCCTTTCTTTCCTAATTAACAAAACCTTTCCTAAATCCTAATTCTTTTGTTGAATTATATAACTCGCTACCCTTTATTATTCATTTTCGGTGGTGCAATCGGTAAACACGCGTAGATCCGATCTTCGTAGGATTACCCTCTTCTACCAAAATGTAAGAGGGCTTCGCAGCAAAACTGCTGATATTTTTATGAACTCCCAAGCTTTTTCACATGACATCTTTGTATTGACTGAAACTTGGCTGAATTCAAGTTTTCTGGACACTGAACTTTTCAATCAAGAGTTTTTAGTATATAGAAAAGATCGTCATGTTGATAAGCCAAAAGAAGTGGGAGGTGGAGTTCTAATTGCAGTTAGAAATAAATTTACGTCTTCGCTTTTATCTTTCCCATTTAATCTCTCCATTGAATTAATCTGTATAAAATTAACTATACAGACCCAACAGTTTTATATATTAAATGCATATATTCCTCCGAAAAGTTCGGACGCAGTTTATGTGGAACTTTCGAAAGCCTTAGATTTTGTTATTGACTTGTCTTGCTCTAACAGCAACATATTACTTCTTGGTGATTTTAATTTACCTCATATAGAGTGGGTTCCCTCTGATGACGAATCCTATCAAGAAGCCTCTTTAACTTCTTCTCAGAATGAGTTACTGCTTCTTGATAGAATAATATCAACTGACTTACAGCAAATTAGCTGTATTAAAAACTCTAAAAATCGAATTCTCGATTTAGTATTTTCTTCAGACGCTAATAGTACTCTGGTTCTAGAATCTAGTTCCGGAATTACTAACATAGATAACTATCATCCTCCCGTGGATATTTTGTTTGACCTGAGCAATCACCTTACTGAAAACAGTAACCCTTTTGATTGTTCATATAGTTTTGACTTCAGAAAGGCAAACTTTCAATTACTCTCAGATGAAATAGCTAGGTCTGGCATTGAGAATATATCAGTATCTAGCGACATTGACGAAGCAGTTTTTAGTTTTTACTCCATCCTCAACAACTGCATTAATAATACTATCCCATTAAAACTATCAAAAAATAGAAACTTTTGCCACTCATGGTATACGAAAGAGTTAAGAACACTACGAAATAAAAGAAACAGAGCATGGAAAGTGTACTTAAAAACTCTTTCACAAGTCGACCACAACTTCTACCTTAGACTTTTTGAAGAATTTAAAACTCTTTCAAAGAATCTTTACACTAACCATGTAAACGAAATGGGTATTTCTCTAAAAGATGACCCAAAGGCATTTTGGAGGTTTGTTAATTCGAAAAAAGACTCAGATGGTTATCCAGCAAACTTCATGTATGAAAATTGTTCGTTGCAGGAAACCATTGATATTTGTAATGCTTTTGCGAAAAATTTTCGTAATTCTTTTGTTGACAAGCCATTAATTGTCGACGAAAATTATTTTAAGAATTTACATACTTATGCCCAAACAAGCTGCAACAATATCCCAGTGCCACCGAGTACTGTTTTAGACCTCCTCTCATCATTAAATGATGATTATTCATCTGGTCCAGATGGAATTCCGCCTATATTATTGAAAAAGTGTAAATTTTTACTAGTTCAACCCCTTCAATTTTTGTTCGAGTTATCTTTAAGGACAGGAGTATTTCCCAATTTGTGGAAGAAATCGTTTCTTACACCAATCTTTAAAAAAGGTGACAAAACTGATATAATGAACTATAGGCCCATAGCAAAGCTCTCTTGTATTCCAAAGCTTTTTGAGCAAGTTGTATGTGAGAGCCTAGCATTTCATACTAAGAGTATTATATGTGATCAACAGCATGGATTTGTGAGAAAAAAATCAACCGTAACAAATCTCCTTACCTTTTTGCATAGATGTTCTAATGCATTAGAAAACGGGGATGAAGTTGATTGCATATACACTGACTTTTCAAAAGCATTCGATCAACTAAGTCATGAAATTATTGTATTCAAACTTAAAGCCTCTGGTTTTCCACCTTTTGTTACATCATGGATTAGGTCATACCTTGAAAAAAGATCTTACCAGGTTAAATTCAGAAATTGTCTTTCAAGCCCATTTAGTGCTCACTCGGGTGTACCTCAAGGAAGTCATCTGGGCCCGTTTTTGTTCATTCTCGCTATAAATGATGTTACTTCATGTATCCGATGTAGTAATATTCTTATATATGCTGATGATATGAAAATTTTTAAAACAGTACAATCTAATCGGGACCATATTCTCTTGCAGGCTGATATTGACAATTTTAATATTTGGTGTGGTAAAAACGGCCTTTCTCTTAACCCTCTTAAATGCCAAACTATAACTTTCTCTAAAAAACGAGTAGTAAGTGCTTTTGACTATTCCATTTCACAGCACACACTCTGTCGTGTTTTTAATTTCAAAGACCTGGGTGTTCACTTTAGTTCTGATCTAGATTTCAAAGTTCATATAAATTATATTGTAAATAAGGCAAGTTCAATGCTTGGATTTATAAAACGCTGGGCAAAAGAATTTAACGATCCGTATGTTACTCTTTCCTTATACAATTGTTACGTAAGACCCCATCTTGAGTACGCCTCCCAAGTATGGACTCCATTTTACGAAATTCACAAGAGCCGTATTGAATCAATACAACATAAATTCATTCGTTTTGCTTTGAAAGGTCTTCCTTGGGCTGATCCGTATAACCTGCCACCTTATGAACACAGAATCATGCTTCTGCAACTTCAAACTTTATATCAAAGGCGCGTTAATAATGATTTAATATTTTTTCATCAACTTATCAATGGCGAAATTGACGCTCCTGACTTATTAGCCTGTATAGGTATTAACTACCGCGGGGGATCCCACCACCTACGAAGATTTGAACTTTTTCATGTTCCTTTTCATAGAACCAATTATGGTAATCACGAACCTCTTAATCGTATGTGCAAACTTTTTAATTTGAACGCCGCCTCTGTTGATTTTAACATAAATAAAGTTGGATTAAAAACATTGTTGCGAGCCAGTGTTCCACTCTCGTAAATGTCTATGTATGGGTTATTTAATACCTTATTTAATTGTTTTATACTAAATATATTGTGTCTAAATTTGTTTATTGTTTAATTTTGTTAATTTTTATTTATTTATGTGCTTGTGTTAGCTTTACTTAATCTACTAACCACTAACACATGCACTCATGATGAGCCTCTGATTGTAGAACGCAGCTTGCTTTAAGCTTACTACAACACAGAATTCTGAAGTGTAAAAAAAAAAAAAAAAATGTTTATATTTTTGCACATTTGAATCAACCCAACTTGCAATATTGAAAGGATCTGGGAAAACTTGGATGCATTTATCTACAAAATTGAATTTTATGAATCAAAAATGTTGAAGAAAAAAATTTAACATACATATTTAAAGAAAAAAATTTTGCACTTTAAAAATGGAAATATTACATCATGCGCTCAACAGCACATTATTGCTCATTTAAATGCACTCAACGCTGAGTTCAAACATTTCTTTCCGGAATTAAGACAACTTGGCATCGTCCTGATAAAAAATAAATCGCTTAGATTGGAAGTCAATTTAGCTAAGAACCAAGAGTTCAAGATCTTGTTAAAATAAATGTACACTAAAAAATAGTCATAAAAATAAATATAATACGAGTAATTTGAAAAAAGACTCAATAAACTTTTTTCAAATTGTTTTTACAAACAAATATTTAGGGAGCCACGCCCACATTGAGATCATCTCAGTGGGCCGAGAATCTATCTGGGTTGGGAACAACATTGATATTTTTTTTAATATTTGAAATTTTTTCTTTGGCTTTAGAATAACTTTTGCAAAAATTAATGAAAATATAATCAACTTGGTCTCGCAATTTATTTTCTTAAAAATTTGAACTGTAGTAACTGTATAGCTATACCTATACATATTCCTTGTATCTATGTTGATTATTTACTTCATCATTGCTTGTCTGAAAGCAACAGACATTTAAGAAGCTTTTCACACTTTTAAAGTTCTACCTACGAAGTAATAAAAACCTTTTTTTCATATAATTCTGTCATACCTATATAACTTTGGGATTATATACAAATCTGCGTAATAAAGTACTATCGGTCTATCCCTATCGAAAAACTCTTTGTGCAAATATTTTTTACAACATATACAAACAAAATATAAATCGGCTTTATTATCTTGGAATAATGCCAATGTCTCCATTTCATTATCCTTTGTCTGCATAAAAACTGCAGCCCACAACTTGTTCTAACAATAGACCTCAATAATGATGATCCATTTTTATAGTTTACAGACAGAAGGTGTCCATATAAGAGTTAAGAAAAACTATACATGGGTATATTCATTGAGCCATAATGTATCTTATTCTCGAATACATATATTTATGTATTAAGAGTACCAACATATATGCAGTACATTATATAGATATCATTATTTAACTTTTGTCATGAAAGCTACAAGAAAGTTGCTATAAAAACGTAGACTTTTAATAAAGATTGGTTGACGGAAACTTTTATCACTTATCCTTCCACCAGGATCAAAATTAAATTTTTTTTTGTGCTACCACAAACTGGGTGGTTTAACAGGCTGGGTTATTTTCCAGCAGCAGCGTAGATACAATGGGAAATTGATTGAATATTGAAGCGAACGAAAGGCAAAAAAAAAATTGAGCTCGAAGCACAATAAGGGAAACAATAAACAAGGCAAAAAGTCATAAAGATGGCAATCATAAATGCCTCCATAAACCTATTGAGATAATTTTCAATCATCGATGCCCTTATACCCATGAGATATATGCTATGCCAGACGGTTTTGACGTTTGACTGCAATTTAATACAAGCTTTGAGCTGTAATGTTAACATAGATTGCAATCTCTCTATCCAAATCAGGGATGGCATTTTACAAAAATTTAGGAAGAAGTACCTTCAATAGTCAATACTACTTCGGAGAGTAGGATTAAAAACGGTACAAAGCAATGAAGGTTGCAGAATGGTTATAATAATAAGATTTTATCATTCAGTCTTCCATGATCAGAACTAAGAGCCTTATTATTATTATTAATTGAAGGAGGGGGGGGGGGGGGGGAAAGAGTTTATGAATGGATAATTGTTCGCTCCTAAGGATTTTCTCCTTAAAAAATAATTTATGTTTCCAGCTCATTGGAAAGAGTATTTTTATAGCTTGTAAACAGATCATTTAAGCATTATGTAACTAGCAGTTATATGAGCATAATTTCAAAATCTTAAATTTTTAATTCGTTCTGGAAAATTTTAGTTCTTTACCTTTAAATATTTTCAAACCTATATCGATAAGTTTAACAGCTTTTACTAAAGGCTTTGTCAAATAGAAATTAAAGCCAAAAATATTTTTAAATAATGTCATAACTACCACCTTTGACCAAAAGTTCTCGTCATCCACCATGGTGGCTAGAACGTATCGTCAAAATTAGTTTTCGTTTGACTAAACTAGTCTTACCGCGGCATTAAAAACTATTTCTGTTTAGCAGAGCCTTAAAGCTTCATAAGCTCTAAGATGTAGCTGCTGTATTAAGATCTAAAACCACTGATGAGTGATAGATGTGAATAGGAGAAAATAATAAAGAATATACCTTTATTAGTCAACTTGGCATCCCTGATTGAATCTCTCACCAATCCATACTAACGCACACAAATAATGATATTTTGAATCTATGTTTTATTTGTCCTTAAAATGTAATAATGTTCTTATCGATTCATGGAAAGATTGATTATGGAGGATTTATTGCAAGCTTCAATGTGCAATAATATATTGAGTATTTTGAACTTATGGCCTACAGACTTTTGTATTATTGTCATTTTGAAAAACAAAAATGATGATGCGGCATAATGGGTGCTTTGTATTGCATATCTGTATTTGATATTTTCGATAGGATTATTCTAAACTTAACCTGAAGTGAACCTGCCGCTTAGGGATTAATTGTTTGGAAATTAATAGAACAAAAAGTCCTGTCACACTCACATAATGACATTATAGAATTAGAGGAATGAAAGAAAGTTTAATCAGAATTTTTGAAACCCGGCACGATGTAGATAATGAGACAGGTAAATTATGAAAGCCCCTGGAACTTACTTTATTTTTAAATAAATCCTTAAAGTTTTTACTTTTTGTATTGAGGTACATACTGCATGGAATGTTTGGAAATTTGGTAAAAATCCATGACTATAGAAGAGAAGTAGAAAAAAATTAGTCCCAGCATGCCGTTCAGAAAATCATAGCTGTCTATAATAAAGTTTTGAAAGAGACGTGGTAGTTGTATGTCCTTTTTTGTTGACAGCATGCATTTCGTCTTGCCCCAGTACGATCGTCCGACTATATCAATTTCGTCGGCGTAAGAGAGTAATTGGACGGACTTTTAAAAAAAGATTTTGCTTATCTATTGTTGACGTAAGAGTTTTGCACTATTCATTCAAGAACGATGTTAAAGAAGTCGAATAAAAGCGTGTAACCTCGCTTAAAACCTTTCTTACATCAAAGGTATCCGAAAGGTCTTTGCCGACTTTGATGGAGCAGCGTGCATTATCCATCGTCATCCTGCACAAACGGACGAGTTTTGCAGGGATGCCAAAACTATACATTGCTCTAAATATAGCTCGTCTCTATAGATGCTGTCATACGTGGCCTTTAAGCCGATGAAAAGCTGGTGGGTAACGATTTGAAACTCTTGGGTTTTTCCCAAGGTCTGCCGTGGTTCGAATATTTCGATGGTGGACTTTCCTGGCCAAAGGCCACACTGATATGGGTGTTGACGAATCACTTCTGGCGTTCATAAAATACGGCAGAGAGTATTGCACTCAGAGAAAAAAGCAGGTATTATCAACCAATTTCTGGTCAATCATACCTGATTTTCAGGTTGTTATTTTTCAACTCGATAGATCAGGTTAACTGTTTAACCAGATACCTGATTTGTAAATTTAACACTGTAATCCTGTAAATTTTACCTTCAGATATAGTTAATTTAACATGACAAAATATTCAATGCCCTGTAAATTTTACATGAAAATCTGGTTCGTTTAACCTGAAAACCTATAGTTAATTTAACAGGTTTCAATATTATATCAACCCTGTATCTAATGCCGGACTTACACGACTCAAACGCTGCCGCTATAATGACAAAAAGAATGAATTTGTCCATTTTTTTGTTGTTGCTTTTGTCATTATACTGGCAGTTTTCCAATCGTGTAAGTCCGGCATAAGTCATGAATCTATACGTCTAAGAGTCTCTTGCGCTGCCTATCGCTCAACTCGTTAAGCATTAATCTGAAAGTACATATAGCCCAGTCAAATTAGTCAAAAAAAGGGCATCAAATCGCATTTTTCGATGGACAAAATTTTTTTTATGAAATCTGTTTGGCTACGTCTCCTGATCATAAAAACGAGTTTTTGGGATTTTTGAGGTTAGGGAAGACCCGCCATCTTGAAAAAGAGATTGGTTTTGTTTTTATGCAATAACTCGCTTGCATTTTATTTTACAACAAAACATCCTAGTACAATCTTGTAGAAGATAAAATTACCTATAAAATAAGTTATCAACGACCTCTGTAGGTGGTTTCATTTTTGAGATATAACGGGCCAATGTTCCCCTATGGGTTGTGTTTTGGGGGTGGTATGACTTTTCTTGAGTTTTCTAGGTAACCGTTGATTTTTTTGGATGATGCTCTTAGATGATGCTCGATTGATATTATCGACTACGAATTGTGCGAGTTATCCAATTCATAGGATCACACTTTATGAGTAAGGAGAAAAACATAAATAACTATATTTTTTTTCGAAAATGTTTATCTGGTGAATCGTACAAAAAAACTATTACTTAAAATGTTGTCCATAGTAATGATAACAATTTAACATAAATGGTACGTGGAGTTGCATCCGCACCACACAGAAGGTTGTAAAGCAGCCCGGAAACTTAAGACACCTACATTTCTTGTTGATAAAAACTGAGTTATTTTTTTTAAATCCAAATGTAAAAGGTATTGCATGCGGTTTCCTAGGTACTACGAAGAAAAACTTAATTGAATTTCAAATGTATTGATTGGTTTTTATCAACAGAATAATTTGAAAAAATGATAAAAAGAGGTAAAGTGTATTTACATTAAGTTTTCTCTGTGAAAGTATTTGAAGGGGAGACTAATAATATAAAGGGGAATATTTTGAGATTTTTGAAGATCCTGGGTAGCATTTCACCATCGTATACATCAGCTTCAAAAATTGTTTCGTTTGGTGTCATTTCATCGTTATGAATCTGCAAGAGCAGGGTACATTCATCTTTGCAATAATCTTCAGCAATTGTAATACATTTTGGGATATTGCTGCAAGTTTCACCGCTGCAGTGTGCACAGACGGCGGAACATTTTAAACCCGCTTTGCGACATCCACAAGCTGCTCCACATTTTGATGCGCAGGAACAAGAAATAACCTTGATTATTTCGGGAGGAGCTGGTTCCTTGGTGGTCATCACAGGGACATACATTTTTGTATTTTTTGTCCAACCCCACTTTCCCGGATTCCGGTCGTCTCCTAGCCACGTTTGTACCTGGTGATAAGTCCCAAATATATGCTGTCGTAGCGCATCTTTTGTGGGGGGAAATGAACATAAATTGTTTTTCGTTTTTGTCATGGACTTCGTAAATTTTTTATAATGAAGTTCGTCAATTGAAGTTATCTTTCCTCCACCATAGAGCGCCATGAAGAATTTTTCCCCTGCCACAATAAGTTCTTCTTCACCATCTGACTGAACTAAACTGCCTGGAGTCACACAACGAAAAGCACCCATTGCATGAAAAGTACCACTTCCATCAATCGTGTTAGTGTTGAAGTCGCTGTTATCGAAGACAAACTGTGAAAATCCAGTCGAAGAAATGGATCGCTGCGGACGCAAAATACAAGAAGCCTCAAATTTCAGAATTTCGTTGTATGATGCAGAAAAGCCCAACGATGAAAGAACTTCGATCAAATTTTTGATCCGAACGAGAGGAGGAGAAACAAACGACCTTGGACGAACTTGACTGATGATAGCGTGACACATGCTTGAACATTTTCGTTCCCAGCTGTAAAAGGATCGTTTCTTATGTTCAGTAATGATACGCGATATGAAAGCTTTCAGATAACGAGGAACAGCATTGTCAACATTATTAAGAAAATTGTCCGGTTGCTGGTAGTAATCAACATTATAAAATTGCAAACAAAGATCGTTGTAGATAATATCAGCAGCTTCAAAAACTTTTTTCATTTTTGTATCTACATCTTGCTCAAAGTTTGTATTTTCAAAAATTTCGCGACTGCTATCAACAAACATAAAAACGTTTCGCGCCCTTTCTCGGCAAAAATGAAAAGTTTATTTCCATATTTTTTCTGCAACTGATCTGTTATTGTGCGTGAATCTGGAATTTGGGGAGTTTGAATTTTTTTCATATGATCAGAGAGTTTAAACTGGCATTCTTCGTTATGTTCTGATAGATAAGAGTATACGCACAGTACTTTGCATTCATCTATAGAGCGAAAATTTTGTCTGAGCACTGGTGTTTTGATTTTTATAAATGAATACCAATCAATAAATTTGAAATCTTGTTGAGTTTTTTTTTTAAGTAACACCTTCGGTTTACATTTGGATCGAGAAAAGATTACTCAGTTTTCAACAACAAGAAATGTAGGTGTCTTAAGTTTCCCGGCTGCTTTTACAACTTTCTGTGTGGTGCGGATGCAACTCCTCGTACCATGTAGGTTAAATTGTTATCATTACTATGGACAACATTTTAAGTAATAGGTTTTTGTACGATTCACCGGATAAACATTTTCAAAAAAAAATATATTTATGTTTTTCTCCTTACTCATAAAGTGTGATCCTATGAATTGGATAACTCGCACAATTCGTGGCCGATGATATCGATCGATGGCTCATTTTATAGGTCGATACAAGAACTGAAAATGATTCTAAGAGCATCATCCGAAAAAATCAACGGTTACCTAGAAAACTCAAGAAAAGTCATACCACCCCCAAAACACAACCCATAGGGGAACATTGGCCCGTTATATCTCAAAAATGAAACCACCTACAGAGGTCGATGATAACTTATTTTATAGGTAATTTTATCTTCTACAAGATTGTACTAGGATGTTTTGTTGTAAAATAAAATGCAAGCTTTTAATTTAAAAATAATTTGTGATACTTACTTCAGTTTTGAACTGGGAACCTTTCACACACGAGGATAGCACTTTTATATGAACTGGCAGAGTGCTACTTTACCAGGAGGCCAGGTTAGCTTCAAATAATTTTATTTGAATGGCGCGTGTGTGTGCATTTCAACATGTCACGTTTAAATGAACTGACAGAGTGCTTCTTTAACAGGAGGCCAATTCAAATCGTTGTACTTAAATTGCCTGTGTATGTACGTTTCAGCACTGGTGTCACGTTGGAATGAACTGGCAGAGTGCTTTTTTAGCATGAGGTCAGGTAAAATGCAACAGCTAATTATAACCACATTAAATGTTAATTCAACCTGATATGTGGTAAAACAGAAATTCAAAACATACAGTGTTAGAAAAACACGATGTCGGTTTAAAAAAACACTATATTCTTGTTAAAATTTCTTATTTACAAGAATTTAGTGTTAAAATAACAGGTCATCTTCTTAAATCAACCTGAATATGGCAAGAAAGCCCACCAGGTTCATTTTACTCTGAATAAAAGGTTACTAAAGTCAGGTAAATTTCTGAAATGTCAGTAACTTTGTATGGGATTGTGCACCTCGTGAATTCAACAAGGCTCAGGTTAATTCTTTACCTGACGTTTTTCTCTGAGTGTGTGTATGCGATGATAAGGAGACTGATGCCTCTGTAGTTGGTGCGGTCCAGAGGATCACCTTTCTTTAGAATCAGACAAACAATGCTGAGGTTCCATTCATCGGGCATGCTTTCCTCCGAGTATATTTTTCCAGATGAGCTGGTGCATACTCCTAACTAATTCGTCACCAGCCGCTTTGAATAGCTCAGCCGCAAGGCCATCAACTCCAGCAGTTTGATTGGACTTAAGTTTAGATATAGCTATCTTCACTTCATCGATATCGGGTGGAAGGAATTGTTTGCCTACGTCTACGTGCGTCGTCGTCCGGGTTGAATGGTGCAATCTATAGCGGAATTCGGTTCTTCATCGCCATTATACAAATTGCAGAAATGATTTTTCCATATCCTCAGCACCGACTGTACTCCTAGCAGGCTTCGGTTTGGACCTTGTAACCCTGTGAGGTTCTTAATTCTCTGTGTGTCTCTATCCTCGATCATGCATGCTATTTCTTTTTCCTTCTGAGAAGCTGGTGTTCCTCTCTTCTCTTCTGCTCGTAGAGCACGCGAGCAGCTCTGGTCGTTCTATGCTTGTTCGAGGCATATCATAAGCATTCTTAAATACAAAAATGCTACTAAATTCAACATTGCGTACTGCGTTTCTGAGAGACTGTCCAGACCGGACAACTGGGGAACTCTCTCGGACGTGGAGGTGCGTTGTAATAGCAAATAGGTATCGAGCTTTTTTCTTTATGCAATAAAGGATGAACTTTTACAAACACTTATTTTTCGGAAAGTTGGAAGTTAAGGCAGCAGATAAAATGTTAATCCAGAGTACTCCGGTAAGTGAAAGCTTTCATATCTAAAATAATAAGATCTCCAGTAATCATCTTCTAAACCGTAAATACTGTTTTACTAAACAATTTATTTAATACATTTTTAAATCCAAAGATTTAACTGAAACTTTTTTCACCGCATCAAAACTAAGTTGATTCAATTAAATAAAAAACCTGCTAATGGATTCACGATATATAGAGAACAAAAAAAGTATCTACAAACACTGAACCTTTTATATATAAAATAAATTCTCAAACCAAAATCTGCGCATTATCGTAGGTACCTATCTAAAGAACAAACAGCAAAAAAAAAACAGCACAAAAATAGCACTGAAAGCATTAAAAACGGCCATTATCTTCGGTTGTCTAGAAATGTTATAAATTATGGTACTTGGCCACAAGCCTTTCGTTGCATCATCGCCTCATCCTGTTCCAACTTTTATAATGCGACCTGCACAAAAAGCTGTGAGAGATTTTAAAGTTTTCTGTTCGGTTCTTTTTTTTCTGCTTGTTTGCTTTTTTCCCGAACCGCATAGGAACACTCGCTTCCGACCTAATGGACGAGCAATTTGTAGAGCTAGTCAGTCCGAGCGTTAAAAACAACATATTTATGGGTTTGGGATTTTTGTTTGTTGTTTTTGTTTCTATGCCAGACCAAGGCCACACCACCTGAAAGGATTTAATGGCACAAAAATTAATGTAAAAAATATTTAGCCTGATGGCAAATGGTTAAAGTAATACCCTAATGACTCACGTAAATTATCCATTCAAAGAAGGTATATAGAAAAGGAAGGCCAAGAAAGGTGATAGAAGAAGGAGAGTGAAACACTCACATGGATATAAGCCACAAATGCTACCGGAATTCATACGCTCTGTATACATATCCTGTCTCGACTTACGTGAAAGTACGTACCTTTACGTTACGTACATATGTATGAACCTTAGTATGGAATCTGCTGAATTATGCATCATTAGTCATGTGTGTTGTGCATCGTCGCGACCTCATGGTGTGATCAAGACTAAACCCTTCTACCTACCAAAAGTGCATCCTTGCATGGCCAGATTTTTCTGTTAACCCATATCCTTTGATGAAAGAATTTTCACCTCCGGAATACGGATGTTGTTTTTTTAGTTTCAGTTTACACAAGACTGCTCCCGCACGTTGAACGTACACTACAAATAACACGGCCAGGACAAAAAAAAAAAACAGACAAACAGGAATATTTTTCCAGCCGTTTCTTGCCATGATGTTCAACGTTGAAGCTTGTTTCAAGCAAAGTGGTCGTGGTATACAAACTGACCATTTATCACTTGATGTTTTCGTTTCCTCTTATCCATGGTCCAACATGGAGTGCCTGTGTCAGGCAGTCAGGTATAGGTGGTGGATACAGGAGGTAGGAGTCCATGTTTTTTGCTGTTGCCATGTTTTCCATGAGTCGAGCAAACCTTTAAAAATATATGGCAAGGCAGGAGTTTTGCTTTTCTTTTGATGAAATTGTGTGTATGAGTGGACAAGCCAAAAAATAAACATGTGGTCGTATAGGTACGCTCGCATATATTGTTAAAAAGGATATGTCCTATAATGTACATATGTACGAGTATATCTGCGTACCTACCTATACCTATGTGTGTTCCTGTATCCTAGTTGAATACCGATGTAAGCGAATTATGAGAATGTTTGCTTTCATTTGGTTTCGGGCTGAATTGCCCCGCTGGACTTTGGTAAATGGCTTAGTCATTTTGAGGAAGATAGGATCTAGGTACCTAGCTATACACCTCCTTTCACATATTTCCTGATATTTAAAGTAAACTTGTGGATTCAAAAAAAAATAAAAATTGACAAATAAAATTATTTTTAAACGAAGGTGTGAACAAGCCAAACAGCTTTGATGCTAATTTTTTTTTTTTGTGTAGATTTACCTTTCACCCTTTATGAAAAAGTTATTCCAACTAGGTTTAAATTTAAAAAGAAGTGTAAACAGAATAACTTATATATATTAGGGGTGTCGGAATTTTTTTTTATTTTTTGTATTCAAAATGGGTATTGTGGATCTTGTTAAGGGTTTAGAAAGAAATAATTTTTGTTCTGGGACATTTTCCAAAATGGAATTTTGAGACCCCGCGGTCGTTTTTAGGTTAAAAAACCTCAATTCGAATAAGCGGCCCTAAAAACCAATATTATATGAGGTCACAGTAACTTACAATGATTTTATTTTGCTTTTGTAACCTTTCGATAAGAAGATAGCGTTAAAATCTCCTTGTCAAAATATCATGACATAACTTTTTACATTAAATCTCCCCGAAGAATAGATCGATTTTCTAGACGTTTTGGATTATTTCTTCTAAATGGAATGCTCGAATTGGTTGAAACTTGCTTTCTTAACACTATACAGCATTTTTAAATTGTTGTTCGGTCAATACAAATGAGAAAAGGAAGCCAAAACAAAACATTATAAGCAATTTTGACAACATATCGACGAAAATTTAATTGGTTTTCCTGACCATTTTTTCGAAATGTGCTGTTTTTTACTTAAAAACGGCCGCGGGGTCTCAAAATTCGATTTTGGAAAATGTCCCAGAATAAAAATTTCATCTTTCTAAACCCTTTACAAGATCCACCATACCCATTTTGAATATAAAAAATAAAAAAAAATTCCGACACCCCTAATATATATATGTAGGTATATCTATTGTGTGTGAATTTGAACAAGAATTATTTGTAGGTACCAACATATTCAGGTCTGGTCAACACACAGCACAATAGAAAAATAAATGAAAATGTTGTTGATTGGTAAAAGTCAATTTGGAAAATTAACACAAATGAAATTCCCAGATTTCTTGCTATTTCCTCAGAATAACCGACCGGATTTCCTGAAAAAATATTCAGTATACATACATACCTAACCTATAAGGTATCTGCCTTTAGGTAGGTAGGTAGATACGTACCTAGTAGGTACGTATACCGACGACCTCAAATTTTTTGCTCAATTTGGCAAACAATGGTTACCTTTTATCCATGAACTTAAGGACACATGTTTAGGTACAAATTGAAATTCCTACTAACATCTCCAGGAATGGTTATTGATTCTCCAAATTAATAGGTATCCCCTGTTGCTAGTATAAAAGAGAACATAATACTTGGCATACTGAGCATACTTACTTAGACTTATATTTAATTCATACATATCTCATATTATATCTCTCATACATTACTTGGCCTAAAATATTACATAATATCTTTGGGGTCAGTTTAAATATTCATTATTATTGCAATTCTTAGCTCAGAGAGAGCATAGAATGAGTTAAAAAAGCACATACACTAATACAAGCCAAACACAATTCTTTTCGTGTGGCTTATTCGTTTATACGTGCTCTATATACCAATGTCCTTTTGGGGTTTTGTACGCATAAAAGTAATTATGTATTTGATTTTGCAAGATGCAGTTGTTGAATTACGTTGGCATCAGTGCTGTCAAAAGTGCTACTATAATAGGATCAAGACTAAACAACTCTTAATATAATATTTTCGTCTTCTCATTTTTGTGTAGTTTTCGGTGCAATAATTACATTTGTTCTTGGAAAAGGCTGATGCTGAGGAAGTTTATTGTGTTTAAGCACTTTGCTCTACAAAATTTCTTACAATACATAGTTGCCAGTTCAAGTGCATAGTTTGATTTAATTTAAGATATACTATGCAGTATTCAGGCATCAAGGGGTTTTTTAAGTCGAGTACATCGTTGTTGTGACGTCCCTTCTTTATATTTACCCATCTAAAAGGTATTTGCGAAAGGGTAAAATACCAAGAATAGAATAGGTACTTTCCAACAGTTAGATTATGATTAATCTCCAATGGCAACAAGACTCCTTGAATATCAACGAATAACAACTTGACAGTAAATGTACTGTGAGAACACTTATCACTCCATGTGCTACACAAAAGCTTGATTCTGTGTCTTCACGAGGTTAAAGGCAGATATTACCATCACAATCAAAGAGCTATCTTCAAAATTATATCGTTCGATTGTTTTCGTTTTACGCGACGATGTGCCAGATATGAAAAAAAGTAAAATTTGCGATATTTATTAAGGATGTGATGCAAGATTAAACATTTGGATGAGAGTTTTTTGGTTGATTTTCAAGGTAATGGAAATATCTTAAGGAGCGAAATCTTTTTAATGAGCGACAGAACAATTTTCGTAGTAAATAGGTCCACTGGTGATCTAATAATGATGGTATGACTCCCATGACAGTGAAAACAAGATTATTATTGCAGCACTTAGTATAGCGTTTGATTGAGTTTGGTTTTTAGCTCTTTTATTGAAGAAACATATCTATTTGGCATCAATCCAGCCAGTCTTTTTTGTTGCTTTATACTATATAACCTTTGGAACCGCTCAGTACAATATTCGTAGTGTATGTTTTCAAAGTCAGATATTCATAAGATAAATACTGGTGTGGCCAAAGATCAATTTTTTTCCGACTTTATTTTTATATTCATACCTACATTCCCGTAGCAACATATAAACTATCCAGCTAACAATGTCTTAAAGAATAATAATTCTATACAAATAAACTTATATTATAGGTACTTAAATTTTGTTTTTAATTTTTCGGCTTAATTGATACTTTTGTCTCGTATTTTTACATTTATGCATCGAAACCCAACTATGTCAAAATTCTAAATTCCCTTTAAATTTCAAATTACTGATGAAAAATATGATAAAAAACAGGGTTGCGTTCACATCAAGGATATAAAGCTTTTTACACAAAGTAACAAGAAGCTAATAGGATTTGCTATAAGAAAATAATACGGTTCAAATCTTGAATAAAAGCAACTTTTTAAAATGTCATACCCAAGCCATAGGCCTCAATTTTATTTAGTTTGAAAATGTCTTGAGCCTATCTTTGCTTCGAACAAAGTTATACGCAATTTAGTAAAATAAAAAGGGATTTACGTTAAAAAAAGAGCCAAGTTCAAGTACAAGAAACCTATGCACAAAAAGTCAGCCAAAAAAAGTAATGAAATCTAAAATACGCCCCCTGAACGGAAAATTCCAAATTTTCGATTTTTTTTCTTTCTATGTACTTCAAGCCTTACCGATCTACCAATTTTCATCGTTCTACAACAATCGGAAGTGCTACATGTAGTTTATAAGAATTTTTAAAAAAGTGGGTGGATGCCACGCCCCTTGAGTCGAAAATTGCAGATCTTCGTTTTGTTTTTCCTTTGTATGTACCAAAAAGCCTACCGTTTTGCAAAATTTCAAGTTTCTTCGGTGTCGGATGATTTTGATGATCTGTCAGTAAGTCAATGAGTCAGTGAATAAGTGAGTGAGACAGTCAGGCAGTCAGTCACGATTTTTGAAGTTCAATATCGTATTACTAATGCTTAAGAATTAAAATTTTGTGAGCCACTTGTGTTTGATCAGCTCAACCAATACTGCAAATTTGAAGTTTCTGACTTTATTGGTACTGATGTTAGGGGGGGTTTGAAAATCACCTGAGTTTGTTCCTGAAAAAAGGTGTAGTGCCGCGAACTTGGCTGGGCACTACCTTGCTATTTGATTAGTTTTCACGATTGAATCAAATCTGCTAGAATCTGTAAAATATTGTTCGTTCCCAAATTTATCAAGGGAAAACTATATTGGACATCAGGTTTGCCAGAACGGGCTCCTTATCGCCAGTAGGGCTCCTCGCACTTTTCACTCGCTCCTTCCAATTCTGATTTGCGATAAATCCTAAT
Organism: Dasysyrphus tricinctus; assembly: GCA_963921185.1. NCBI lineage: Eukaryota > Metazoa > Arthropoda > Insecta > Diptera > Syrphidae > Dasysyrphus > Dasysyrphus tricinctus. The sequence goes on along the minus strand of OY992532.1, from coordinate 73,310,568 downwards.
CTGGGCTATTTAGTTTTGAAATTGGGCGATTTTAGGCTTCTCAAAAAAAACTTAAAACTTTTGAAAAAAACTATTGTGTGCGCACTTTTCACTTGCTCCTTCCAATTCTGATTTGCGATAAATCCTAATCTGGGCTATTTAGTTTTGAAATTGGGCGATTTTAGGCTCCTCAAAAAAAACTTAAAACTTTTGAAAAAAACTATTGTGAATGAGCCTACTTACTTTTCAATATTTGATTGTAACCACACTCTTTGCTGTAATCACTGAGGGAAAAAATGCAATTTAAAATCTAATAGAAAATATTTGATTTAAAGTTGAATAATATTCAATAAATCATATTTAATTTTAATTTGAAAACCTGTTAATTTAAATAGGCAACGTAGATTTAACAAAGCCAACTTAGTTTCAAAGCGAAACGTATTCAATTTTACATTGAAATCAACTTTTCGAACATTTAAAGTACACTCAACGTAGTTTCAAAGTGCAAGATGCTAATATTTTTCGAAATCGAATTTCAAACTTCCATGCACGTACTTTTAAAGTGTTGCATAGTTAGGCCAACGTAAAAGTTAGATTTTTTAATAACTTTTTAGTTTATATTTTAGCTTAATATATAGAATTTCGAGAGCGCTTCGTAATTTCACGAAGTATCTACAAAACATTTGTGAACAAAATTAACGCGCACTCAAAATTCACTTACATTTGATCAAAACAAAATTATTACTTTTCTCATATTTATTTTTGTCATTTGTTTAATGAATTAGTTCCATTTTCTTTTAAATCAATAACTGGACGAAGTTGAATTAAAGTTTTAAAAAAGTATTTTAAAATTTGTATGTATTTCAATCAACGATGCTTGTAGTTTAATCGAAGTTGATACCTATTGTTTTAAAGATGGATGAATTCAAATCAACGATGATGACATCTCAAATGAAGAGAAAAAATAGTTAAATCATATTTGTTTTAAAAGAGGGAAACACTTTGAATTGATGTCATTGCTACTTTGAATTAAAAATTTTCGTCTTCGAAGCCAAATCGTTCCGAAAAATATTTAAATCAAAGTTGTTTCCGTTGATTTTACGTTGTTTTTTTTCTCGGTGAAGCAGTTGATTCAAGTTGCGCATTGCATACTGGTGAGACAAATTGATAATTTGGGACTAGAGGTTATCAATAAATAATTGTTTGTCTCTGATAAGCACCCTTGAAGCAATATTTCGAACTTCTTACCAAAATTCAGTTGACTTGAAAATGCTTAAGAACTCTGAAGTGACTAAAAATATTTACATACATGACTCGTTTAATTAGCAGTTTGCGAGTTTTATTGAATTCTGTAAACTGTGTAGGTACATTAGGTTGGTCCTTAAAAAAGGAATTGTATCATTACGTCCTTCTTTAATTTGTTCCAAATTTCAAAAATCCTGTTAAACCTTAGCTCATTATTCAAACGTTCACCCGGCCCCCAAGAAAACACTTACAAAATGTTTACTCTAATTTTTAATTTTTATAACTTTGGTAATAATTGATACAAACATTAAAATTTTAATTTACTAATTTCTGTGTATCATTTTTTGAGTGGGGCTATTTTCGGATCCAAGATTTTTCAAATTGGGCTCCATTCGTCTTCAAATATCTGGCAACATTGTTGGAGATCCATTCACGAACCTTTCAAATAAAAAAAATAAAAATCTAATTTTACGAATAGAGAAAGTTTCTTGGACCTTCGATGTTCCTTGAGCGATTTCAATTGGATTGCTACAACTGATAACTAATAGTAACCTTCAAAATTAAAAAAGAGAACACATTTTCAAAAGGATGTCTTTAAAAAAATTTGAACTTCATTGCTCCTGCTGAAACTGCTGAATAATCATGAAATCACCACTAGATGTTGAAATATTTTTGAAACACCCTGTTTTGAAAATATTTGCTACTGTAATGTAGACAAAAATAATGCTCACAGGCTGCTTCATACAGCAGCATATTATTCTAGAAAAGAAGAGTTAAACTACCTTGGCATTATTGTTTCTGCAAACGACGACGGTATGGATCTGGATGTTAAAAGTAGAATTAATGAATCTCGTGCTGCCTTTGGTAGGTACTCTGTTCCCGATTTGGAAATCCAGTCAAATTTCATTACACACTTGAGATTCTTCGAATCCAGCGTCAAATCCGTGCTGTTGCGTGCAAAACCTGGAAAGTCAGGTCTTCAGGAAATTGCAGGCTTTTGTGAATTGCTGTCCACGCAACATATTAAAGATTCCAGCGGCTGGACGTCGACATAAGAAAGTGTAAATAGCAATAGATTGGTCACACACTGAGGAAACCAGACGATGAAATAATTGCAGTGCAGTCCTTTGAATGGAATCCTCAGGGTGTGCGGTGGGTTTTAAGACCAAGAGCAACATGGAAATCAACTGTCTTAGTAGAAGCAGCCACACGTGGCCACAGTTCAAAGAGATTGCTGCAAATGAATTGACTTTTTTTAAACACACTGAAAATGTTTTTTTCTTTTTTAGTTCTTTCTCAACCATCATCATTTAATTGAAATCACCCAAGGAACAACGAAGATGCAAACATTTTATATTTTATCAAAATGTCAACGAATTTCACTGAAATCACCTTGTTCCAGAGCAATAAGACAATTTCTGATTTTACAGAGGCTTTTTTAGTGCATATCGATAGAGTTTGACAATATTACTAATTGCTTGACAGATGTGGAGCGAACTATATTCTGTAGATTCACCAGCTTTTACATCCTAAAACTTTAATGTCTCCATTTTCCCAATTTCAACAAAAAAAATATTTCAACAAATAAATAGCTTCACAACGGTAGTGAATGGATACTTTACTAACTTGAAGAAGAATGATTTTTTTCAAAGATCTTTTCTGATCCTTATCGCGAGAGAACTATATCCTACCTAAATATTATTTTTCCGATCTCTCACAAGAGAGAGATACAGAAAAAAAATTATTTGGCTTGTTCGTGAGAAAACTATCACAACAAAAACATAAATGTTAAAAAAAAGCCAAGTTTTTATATGTACAAGAGCAAGAGACCTGTGCGTAAAAAGTCTGCCACAAAAAGTAATGAGATCTAAAATTTATGCCAAGTTTTAAGTTCATGAAGTTTAATATCAAATATCTTAAGTAGATTAATATCGAAACAATTCCAAATCATGACAGAAATTTGGTATTTAATGATTACTGATTAAAATTTGGTGGGTTCACTGGTCAAGCTTTCATTCATTTTAAAATTGTGATTAAGTAAGTAAAATTAAGAGAAAACTTGCCAAGTAAATCCACCAAATTTTAATCAGTAATCATAAAATACCAAATTTCTGTCACTGTTTGGAATTGTTTCGATATTAATCTACTTAAGATATTTGATATTAAACTTCATGAACTTAAAACTTGGCATAAATTTTAGATCTCATTACTTTTTGTGGCAGACTTTTTACGCACAGGTCTCTTGCTCTTGTACATATAAGAACTTGGCTCTTTTTTTAACATTTATGTTTTTGTTGTGATTTCACTCCTTTTTGCAAAGATTTATTTTGCCAGGTGAAAATCCAGCCCTACCGCTCTACAAACTTTCATAATTCTACAACAACCGAAAGTGCTTCATATAAATAATAGTAATTCTGATAAAATGGGTGGATGGCACGCCCCCTGAATGGAAAATTCCAATTTTTGGATTTTTTCTTTGAAAGTACTTCAAGCCCTACTGACCTACCAATTTTCATCGTTCTACAACAATCAGAAGTGCTTCATATAATTTATAAGAATTTTTGAGAAAGTGGGTGGATGCCACGCCCCCTGAACTGAAACTTCCAATTTTTCGATTTTTTCCTTTCTAAGTACTTCAAGCCCTACCGACCTACCAATTTTCATTGTTCTACAACAATCGCAAGTGCTCCAAATAATTTATAAGAATTTTTAAGAAAGTGGGTGGATGCCACGCCCCGTGAATAAAAAATTGCAGATTTTCGATTTTTTCCTTTGTATGCACTACAAGGTCTACCGTTGTGCGAAATTTCAAGTTTCCACGATGTCTGGAAGTGCTCCATAATTTTGATGATCTGTCAGTGAGTCAGTGAGTCAGTGAGTAAGTGAGTCAGTGAGTCAGTGAGTCAGTGAATCAGTGAGTCAGTGAGTCAGTGAATCAGTGAGTCAGTGAGTCAGTGAGTCAGTGAGTCAGTGAGTCAGTGAGTCAGTGAGTCAGTGAGTCAGTGAGTCAGTGAATCTGTCAGTCAGTTACGGTTTTTGTGATTTTTGAAGTCCTTTATCTCCGGAATCGCTTATGCTAGAGAGTTGAAATTTGGTGAGCCACCTGTGTTTGATCAGTTCAGCAAATACTGTGAACTTGAAGTTTCTGACTTTATTGGTACTGAAGTAAGAGGGGGGTTGAAAAACGCCTGAGTTTGTTCCTGTAAAAAGGGTGTAGTGCCGCGAACTTGGCTGGGCACTACCGTGCCCTTTGATAAATATGTAGGTATAGATCGAAAATTTTATCGTTACGTTTCCTAACTATCTATATCAAACGCTTTTATTCAATGCACGAAATGTTGAATACAAAATAATATCTTTGAATTTGAAATGGTTGGTATCTGGAGGTGTTTCCGCAACTTTATATATTAAAAATTGCAAAATTAAAAGAAAAGGTCCTACCCTTTCACATGAAAAAGTACCATTCCATAAAGTGGCACCACCAAAAATTTACCCGAAGGTGCGTCTGCTCAACACTTGTCTGTGAAGACATGAAGCTTTATTTTCCCAAACCACATTTGGTAACTGGAGACGTTTCTACAATTGTTTCATGTTCAAAATATCAAAAAAACTACAATAAAGTGGGGACTTCCTTTAACTTCAAAAAAGTATGTTCCCGAAAAGTGGCAATACTTATCTACATTGTACCCTAAGCTGGTTCTACTCAACACCTATCTTCCTAGACCTTTTTTTCTCAACGCTTTTGGCATCTGAGTTCGTTTCTTCAACACTCTTTACTTTCAGACATCAACACCGATTTTCTTTGACATTAAGGGTTATTTTCCCAACACGCGTGTGGCATCTGGAGGCGTTTCAATTACTTTTTTTCATGTTAAAAAAAAATATGTGGAGGTCCGTTGACATAAAAAAAAGTATTTTCCCGAAAAGTGGCAACACTGAGATCTTACCTGTAGGTGCGTTTATTCAACATCTATCATTCAGTCATATATCTTCTAGGACATCACGTTTGACATCTGGAAGCGTTTCCGCGACTTCACTTAATTATGAAGACATCAACCGTTATTTTCCCAATACGTGGTTGGTATCTTGGTTTGGCAACTTTTTTTCATGCTCAAAATAAAAAATACCAAAAATATAAATTCCACCACTTAGCATAAGAAAATCTTTTTTCCGAAAAGTGTCAAGACTGACATTTTACTCGAAGATGCGTCTATTTAACAACTATCTATTAAGACTGCAGCCGTTATTTTTCTTACATGCGTTTAGTATCTGTGGGCATTTCCGAAATTCTGTTCATGTCCAAAATACTAAAAACTAACAAAAAAGTGGAAGTCCCACGCTATGACATAAACAAAAGTATTTTCCCGAAAAGTGGTGACATTGAGATTTTAGTGGATGGTACGTCTACTCAACATCTATTTTTGAGACATCAACTGTTATTTTTCCAATACGCGTTGGGAACCTGGAAGCGTTTTCGCAACTTTTTTCATATTCGAAATATTTTCCACCGTTTCAGAATCAGTCAGTGCGTCAGTAAATGAGTCGGTCAGTGAATCAGTGATCATCGTAAATATGAATCGTGAGAAGATCGATTAAGAATGATGAATATTATTATGACGGTTTATTCACTACCCAAATTGAGCAATGCGTTGCATGTCAGTGTCAGAGTATACCTAAAATATTGACAGCTTGTTAAATAGTTCTTATCAGAGGAGAGGCGAACTAGATCATATCAAAGGCTATGCATGCGACGTGAACTTTAAACGTTTCTCTCAATTGGATCCTGACATCAGTGCTGTTTTAAATAAAATATGTAGTAAGTAAGCTCAATGTCGAAATTATTGGGATATGAACTGAATTCGCTCTGTTAAGTGTTTCAAATCCTAAAATCCAGCTCTGAGTGGAAGAACAAAGACATAATCCAGTAAAATTGGGTTTTTCTAATTTTGAATTTAATCTTTTAAATACATTTTTTTAATGCCATTTTGTACTTCAAAATATTTTGCCAAAAATGGAGTTATCTGGTTCTTGCACTGGATAATGTTGCTTAAAACCTTCAAAAAACTATGAGGTTGTTGAAATTTCGAAATCGACAGCACTGAGCACAATACGAAGGCGGTCTTCGGCCTGAATGGTCTTTCTATAAACACCCAAATTTGCATAGAGTCGCAATTTAAAACGAGCATAAATGGCGCCTGGCGGATTTAGCATAATTGGCAATTTCAAAATGTCGGCACTGACACTGCTATGTGCGCTTTACTCGTATAGTTTAATTTAGTTCTTCCTTTTTTGTTTTTGGTTATTGGTATGCGAATAAGTTTGGTCCTCGTGTTCGTTGTTGTGTTTTATTTGTAAAAAAAGAAACACAGTGAATAAAATGAACTAGTTCCCGTTTCCCGAGAGATAAGGTTCTTGCCAAGAATTCGACCCACTTAAAATTTGTCGACAAGAGCGCCGTAAATATTTTCCGTTGATGTTTTTGCCAGAGAGTTTTTAAAAATATTCTCTGCTTCCGGTTATAGCGATGTGTTGTGCGTTTTTGATGGAAAATGGATTTTTGGAGTCGAACGTAGATAGAAAAAGAAACACACAGGTTGCTTTGGAAAACTTGTTTCGTATTTTCTAAACTAAACAATATGCAGTTATCTTGTTTGTATGTGTAAGTACCCACGTATTCTCTTTTCTCTTTCTTTTTATTCCATCTGTAATCAAAATTGAGGTTGACTAACTGAATTGACTTGGCTCTTGAGAATAACACTGCCATTGCTTTGCTATTTTATGTTTAAAATTAAAAGGATTTAAATTTGCTTTCTTCGTCTCATAGGTACAGAGATGGGATTTGGAGTCGACTTAAATTATTAAAGAGAATCATATTGTATACCAAGTCCCAATGGATTTAATTGGACTTATAAATAAGAAGGTACAGTAGTTGGAAAAATAGAAAGTCAACAGGGTAGGAACACAGCATGAGAATACCAGTGGATCCAATTTAATTTTTGAACCCTGGTAGCTGCATTGTAAATTACCGGAATGAGATTGGGGATTTCACATGCGTTCTTATTTTAAGTTTATCAACTTTTTAAGAAAATTATCTATTCTTATAAAAAAGAAAATATCCCGTTGGCATTTAAAAATCAAAAAAATGTGTCTTAATACATACAGTTTTTATTTCACGGAATAATTTTTGTTTGGCTTTTGGTAACATTTTATAGCAGAAAGTAAGTAGATATTGTTGAAAGATTTTTTTTCACTCAAATTCAATAAGGATTTAAATGCCACGGTAATTATACCCACGGTACCAATATTTAGACTGTTTATGATGCTACCTCCATTTTTAATGCTAAAGCTACCTAAGTATACAGTTCTTTTGAGTAAAACATTCTTCAAGGTGAGAAAAAAAAAATATTTTCGACAAAGAAAAAATGTCCGTGGTGTTTTTTACTCCCCGTCAGTTTAAAGTTTCCAAAAAAAAATCTTAATGAGACTGATCTATGAAAAAGCAAACATAAATGCCAAACGCAACTTTTTTTCTGAAAAAGAATGTCAGTGACATTGTTTTGCACGAAAAAATAATCGTGGTGAATATAAAATTTGTTTTCTTTAGGTAGTTCACAGTTCGATAGAAAAATGTAAAAGTAAAAAAAAAAATGTCCTCGCAAAAAGCGCTCCCATATGAAATATGTAGTTTCTTTTCGTCAAGGAACTGTATACTTAGCTTAAAGAGAAAAATACTTTCCAAGAAAATTTAAACTACTCCATTAAAAGGAATAATAGATTCTGATAATCAACCAAAAACATAACATAAGATTTTTAGAAAATACCACGGTACTGACAAATAAACTTGTGATAAACTCTTAAAGTACAACCACGTACAAAAAATAAAAGTAATGGTGCTAGCTATGCATAAATAGGTAGTGTCTCTTTTAAAATACCACCTTACAAACGTCTTAAAACTAAAACAAAATGGCGCACAGTGATCCTGGTCCGTTGTTTTTCTTTTTTATTTTGGCACCAACATTGATTTCCCACGCCAACACTTAATAGTTTGGGGATGCTGAATTTAGGGGTCAGAAAAGTATAAGTACCTACGATATGTGTGTGGCTTCATCACTTCATGCCCACTCTAGGAGCAAGGGCTATTACGGTATTCTGTAAATTTATTAATATTTAAGTTGAAGTGGGCCATAGTTGGTTTTTTGATTTTTTACTATAAAAGGAACAAAGTTCAGTTTTTTGTTAAAACCTCAAAAACAATTTTTTTTTTCTTACAATTAACCAATTAATTTAACAGCCCATAACATCCTCTACAAAAAAGATTAGCTTTATATTAACACTTTTTTCATAAGAGCATTTTGGAGCTTAACTTGCATAAAGGTTATAATTAAATTTTTTTTTTTTCAATAAATTAAATCTTTTCAATTGAACTTTGATGTAAAATAGGTAATGCGCGATTTTGTATCTATGTAAATCTTTTTGGTGTATAATCACATTATACCTAAGCTACACACCCCTTCCCTAAAATTTTAATCCCCTGTCCAAAATTTTGACTTCTTGGGAAATGCTTGGGACGTCATAACATAGCTCACCACCAAAATTCAGATTTGTTGGAATCATTTCGAAATTTTGACATTTTTTGACTAATTTTTCTGGTCTAGAACCCGAGTTGTCAAATAAAAATTTGTGTTTTTTCCTTCGCTCAGATTAGCGTTCAGAGCATTGAAGAAGTGTTTCTTTCTTTTTTCGTGATGCGCAGAGTTAAATGCTGAACACAAGTATTTGAAAGATGAAATTTCAAATAAATGGTGAAAGCTAACTGTTCAAGTAATGTGTTTTAAAAATATTTCAGAGCGCTCAGAACACGCTTGGTTAAGAGGATGTTCAGAACATGCTCGGACTCTGTTCTGAGCTCTATTATTACAAATATTATTTATTCACGACACTATTTTCCCGCACGCGAAAAGATTGCCTGTAATTTTCTATTTCACCTCAATCATGTTAGATATGCGAAAATATTTGCATAGATTTTGTTTTTGCTCGGAAACTGCAAACAAAGTCTTTAACGACGATTTTTTTCGCTCGCGAAACAATAACCCCATTTTATTAGCCACATGATCTGACCAGGATCAATTCTTAACACGTTAGAGGTGTGGGTTCGAGCCCCATTCTAGGCAGCATTCTTTTCCATATTCTCCCAGCTTAACTGGACACTACCCGTGAGATTTAATGAGATAATAAACACCTTGATCGCAATCCCACTGTGCCAAATATTTCCTATCCTCCTACTCTTTCTAATTAGTTCCGTGCAATTCAGGTTGCATTTAAAAGACCTAAGGTCTTACAGGCATATAGTTAAAATTATTATTAATATTATTTTTTATTTTTTATTATTATTACAAAAACAACATGGGATCCTGCTTTTTATCTGGATCTATTTCAATGATCCAAAAATTAACTCTGGTTGGCTATTTACTATTGAGAATAATCTCAATCGTACAAAGAAAAGATGCAACAAATGTTAGGCAAAAAGAAATGGGTGTTTAATACTCCTGTCACTCAGATCCTGTTTACTAAAATACAGCCCTTTACTCTACCCCGACTAAACGTTCAATCACTCTCGTTATCCTCCAGTGCAAAATACCTAGGCGTTATCCTAGACCCTAAATTAAACTGGAGGCAAAATATTGAAGAACGGGTCAGGAAGGCCTGCATAGCTTTCTACGCCTGTAGCAAAACCTTTGGTAAAAAGTGGGGCCTTCAATCAAGGATGACCTTGTGGACGTACACAGCCGTGGTACGGCCGATTCTAACTTATGGTTCGATTGTCTGGTGGCCCGCACTTAACAAAGCATATAACATCGATTAACTTAAAAAGGTTCAAAGAACAACTAGCGTTGGTACCACAGGGGCTCTTCGATCTTGTCCAACGGATGCCTTAAGCGTTCTTCTACACCTTTTACCACTTGATCTACACATTAAATATCTAGTATCTTGCAGTGCACTAAGACTAAAAGAATGAGATTGCTAGGTTGCTAAACCTTATGGCATTGAATAACTACAAATAGAAGGGACACCGGGCAAAACGCCGAGAAGCAAACCAATTATTGTGTGAAAAGGAAATTAAAGCTTCATGAGCGGCCACTGGATTTGATTGGTGCGACTGTCGTTTGAGCAATGTCCGGTGTCCCCTTCTATTTGTAATTATTCAATGCTTATGGTCACAGCAATATTACCAATTTGATTCCCACTGAAATTTTTTCGACTCCCACTGACTACTGCGCCCCTTCAGGGAGCCTCAGTGGAGATTTTAAATTTATTATCCCATCTAGAAAAGACTGGGATGATGACATCATGACGAGAGATTTCGACACAACTATTTATACTGATGGCTCAAAGATGGAGTGCGGTGTTGGTTCAGGAATCTTCTCTGAGACTCTACTAGGTCCTTTCGGTTACCCAATTTTTCAAGTGTATTCCAAGCGGAATTACTTGCAATTAGGGAGGCATGCAAAATACTTAAACCAGACCCAAACCAAAATCGTAATGCAGCTATCCTGACAGACAGTCAGGCAGCTATTAAAGCCATTGTTTCGAGTACATCATCCTCTAAATTGGTCCAACAATGCCGTGATGAGCTCGCAAGCCTAAATATTGACTTCAAGGTCACTTTGATCTGGGTTCCTGGTCACATTGGCATTGAGGGAAATGAACGTGCAGATGAGCTTGCCAGGCAAGGATAAGCCCTTCATAGCTCACTTGCGGAAAGAGTCAATATTCCCCTTGGAGCTGTGAAGGGCAATATATTCTCAATCTTCCTTAGTGAATCCAATCATAGGTGGAACAGTTTAACCAACTGCAAAATATCCAGGAAAATCTGGCTAGCCTATAATAAATCCCGAACAACCGATCTGATTTGTAGACCTAGGCAAGACATAGCCAGGGTCGTTGCAACTTGTACTGGGCACTGGCCAGTAGGAGAACATGCAGCGAGACTGGGTATTCAGCACAATACTCACTGTCGTAGCTGTGGGGACCTTCAAGAAAAGAAAACAGTTCTTCATTTCCTTTGTAAATGTCCTGCTCTGGCCAGAAAGAGAGCACAATCGTTTGGTTTGGCTTTTCTTGACGACCTAAACGAACTTTCCGAAGTAAAGATCAGGGATTTGATCTATTTCCTCAACGCGACTAAATGGATCTGCATCATGCTCCCGTGCGGACTCCCAAGACCGTGCGCCATCGGAACTCGGGTGTCTGCAGTGTTACGTGGTGCTCAATGACCTTATCACACAGTTGATCCGTCTGCGCTTCGGTGCCCTTCTACTACCTGCCTAGCTTGACATAATGTGGTTGGCCTCGGGGCGGGATGTGACCCAATTGTATGAGTGTCTTTTGACCCACCTCCTGTCGTTTTGTGCTCATTCACAACACACCATATTCACACATCCGTTATAATTCAAACCAGGGAGTACATCTGGTTTCGTGAGTGGTTGGTGACATTCGCTGGAAACCTCACGTAATGCGGAGTGAGCAGACGGAGGCCCACGGTGATGTTGCACCCGATCATGCAACATGATTATCCCCTCGGGAACCGTTATTCAAGCTTGGAATAAAGCAACAAGCTACCTAGCCTGGTTTCTTTTTGTTGTAAGACCCACAAACCCTTACTCTAATCCACTTTAATCCACAGGTCACGAGTTATGGTATCAAAATGGCGCACTCCAGCGCTAATTGGGTCACCGAGCGAGAGTAATGCTCGTGGCCGCCATTCCTACCTACCTACCTACCAAGATCCTGTCTATTTATTTAATATGATCTGATCCAAATCAGATTATGTGGATAGTAAAATGAGGCTAATGTCACTGACATTCTTTTGTCTAGAAAAAATGCACTTGGCATTTGTATTTGCTTTTGCATAGATCAATTTCTGCAATCTGTTAGCTGAAGAGGGATACAAAAATTTCGTTTATAGCACGGACATTTCTTCTTTGAGAACAATTTTTTTTCACTACAAAGCCTTGTGTTCACTCGAAAGAACTGTTTACTTAAATGGTGAACTATTTTTCGAAAAACTAAATCCCCCTAAAGAATTGTCTGGCTACGGCCTTAGCTGTACACATTCACATTGTTGAATATTACTACGAATTCATTCAATTAGGCATAACAATTATAAGAATCTTAACATTATAAGCATCACAATTGATAATAAAAAACTAATGGCCGATTTCACGAAAGGCTTTTAATTGTTTAAAAAGCCTTTTAGCTTTTAAATGATGTTTTTTGGTTTCACCAAATGCTTTTAGATTTAAGAAGATTCTAAATGCCCTTGTAAACTAAAAGCCCGTTTTTGTCTCATTAAATCTTAAAAGTCTTTTTTGTTAACCCATTCCATTCAACAACAGCTGATATTTTGCTGTTAGAATAATTTTCCCTCATACATAATGCTTTTTCACTTTTTCTCATAGACTCCGCATGTACGAGGGAAACAACCTCTTTTTTTTAATCCAGGGATGTGAGCAAAATCAGTCAAATGAAAATATCCCTAAAATATCCCTTTTCTACATTGGTGAAACTGAAAATTTTTAAATGTCTGATAAAATTTAGAAGGAGTTTAGATAAAAGTAATTTTAGTGTTTGTTTATGAAATTGGCCATAAGCATCATAGAATAGAATACATTTTTTATATTTTTTTTTAATACTATAATTATTTTTATTCAGTTTTAACTTTTGATGTTTTTGGCTGAACTGATTTTTTTTACCATTCCGTGTGTTCAGCAATGACAGATTTTAGAACCGTTTTCGGATCATAGTAGATCTCTACCAAAAAACTCTCCACCGCATTGCCGAGAGACTTCTTTCAGTAATGAGTTATGATGTTTAAAGGCTTTGTTTATTCAATTTAATTAATGTTAACATTTATTATTTTTAATTTAATTAATTAATTAATTTAATTTAATTATTAAACTTGGGCAGTACCTACCACATTGGTACCCCGGCCTTTCCTACACCTATGCGTCTTTGACTTGTTCGTATTGATATATTGACTGAACGTATCCCCACAAAAATTAATCTAATTCTAATGACATCAAATTGCTTCATCTAGGTTGCCAACATCTTCTTGTTTAGTTTGTCGATTATGACAAACATAAAATAGCCGAAGTGCTCTTAATACCTTTTCAACAGAGCACGATGTTTGAGAGTTAAATTCGATTTTTTGCAAGCGTTTTTCGAGCGATAGTCTTTTCATAACCAAATGCCAGTGTTAACTGAGCCTCTTCCATGAAGTATACCTATATTAAACACCCTTAAATATTTCTGAAAATTGATTTAAAATTTTTTTTTTGTTTTTAACCAAAGTTTCAAAACTTTTATCAAACGCCAAATTTTTGTTTGGGTTAAAAGTCGTAAAAAGCTATATTTTTCTTTAGTACTTTTGGGGAAAAAAACTTTTGATGAATAAAGTTCAAGAACAACAAATTTGCGAGAATATAGTCTTTAAATTTATTGAATTTACCATTAGTCTGAGTGGCAACAGTCGAATCTCCACGGAGTTCAAGGTTACAATCACTCTACAACAAACTGGAACGATACACTCAACTTCTTAACAACATCGGTAAAAATTTGTTTATTTTTTTTTACAATTTTAATCTCCCATGAATGTTGGCATTCTGTGGTTTTTTGGGGATATTTAAATTTTTTTTTCTGAGAACATTATCCTACGGAAAGCTTATTTTTTATTTAAGAATCCTTCACGAACATTCATTATTTAAGTTCAAGTAGAAAAGAAACGTTTTCAATCTTTGTATACAAAAGCCCTCCTTGTATGTATGTATATGCCTATACCTATACTCATTTTTATGATGAAGGCTATTTTTTTGTTTCCTTTAATAATTTGTTCTCTTGAAAATGGCACTAGGAACAAAACTTAAACGTTTACAAGGTTTTTTTTTTTGCAGCCCTATGTTATGTATATTTTAATGAATATGTAATGTAATTTTGTTGCTTAAATACAAAAAGAAAAAAAAAAAAAAAAAGAACATTCATTTGTTTAAGACATTATGGCATTTTTTTGCGAGTGATAATGCATGCTGTCAGTCCTTTTGGCTCAAGGTGAACGTAATAACGAAGATGAATGCGTACCTATGGCTGTGAGTTTAATGATGAATGGTTTTATCTATATAGTTAATGGATGTATTAAGACAATTATGGAACTGAGAGATTTCCTTAACAATATTTATGATAGGCTTGTAGAATAATCGCAACGTTGTGGGGGTCACAATAAGTACTTATTTCTGAGTGATGATATCCATTAATTTTTTGCTTCTCCATCAATGACGTTATGTCAAAATTGGATGAAATTGAAGTAAGTCCTTGGGAACTAAGTCCACGTCACTGCGGGATATAATTCCACGGAAAGATACTTCATATCATTCAAGATACTAAAACCTCACCACTTTTCATTTGTAATTTTTTTTCTTACCGATGATCATGAATGGGGGTGAAACCATCAGAACAACAAACTTAACGAATGTGATGACGGAATGGCTTACTAAACCAAGAGTCGACAGCAGATTTTGGGAATGGATTTATAACCAAAATCGGAGTATGAGGGATTATAGGTGCATGTATGTTGATATGGGGGTGGGGGGTTAAAACCAGTTTGGTTTCCTTTTTATATGGAAGGGTCATTAACACCTCCATTTGCTTTTATAAAATGGGAAATGATGCTCTGTCATTTCCCCTAAGTCTCAAGACTTTTTTCTTGGTGATCTGATAAATATGACTCATGATTTAAGCTTTTTAAGCAAACCTTATCGGTGATTTTGTGGAGACTTTTTTTTATTTTTTGTTTTACTGAAAATCTCCAAGAAAGGGACGATAAGGTTCACGAAAAATGATTAAATCTTTAGTTCTATTAGTAGGACCCTCAAGATTGTGGTGTTTGTTTAGAAAAAATCATAGAGCAGCATGTCAAATTCTTTAAAAATGAATCAAAGAGGTTAAAACTCTGCAAAAAAAAAGGGTCCTAGCAGCATTTAACCTCCCACCCCCTCCCAAAGGCTGAAAGCAATACCTGCCAGACTTTCATATTCGATATCACGATGCATGTACCTATAATCCCAAAAATTGTTGTCTGCTCTTAAACTAATACGCATCCATAACGAGCAACTGTCGTCTCTGGTGCGGTTTGGTCAGATGGCTGGTGGCGTGATTGGGCCTTACTTTTTTTTTAATGATGCCAGAATATTGAAGGAACTGTGTGAACGAAACTCGTTACACCGTGTTTTTTCAGCTTTTTCGAAGGGCTTGACCAATTTTGATCAAATTTCTATATAAAAGAAAGGTCCTTACACATACACCTTAGTGAATGGCACCTATAAATGTCATAAACATTAGCAGAAGAAGCTAAGATATTATCAAAAAATGACCGTCTGTCCGTATATGAAGTCATGAACCACTGTGAAATGCCTCATAACACCAAAATTATACCCGACCTTTGGTATTCCTAGTTTTTTCTTGAAATTAATTACGTTTTTTCTCTTTATTTAAAATTGACCATTCCTCCCTAATTAATATTCCTTAACAGTATTTAAACTACGTGACTATTCAGAAAAATTTAATTTCTCTTTCCCATCAGATTGTCTTTTGCCCTTTTGTCAAATCTCTTCGTTAACTTCAAACTTGCCAACACTGTTATCCCAACTTCCAAAATTAGAATACAGCATTTCACCAGATATAGAGCAGAAACACAACAATTTTCCCGTGAACTGGCATAATCGAAAGTCCACTGAAAAAATGACATTACTTCAATTTCGAGAAATGTCAAGAACCATCCACAGCAGTAAAAAATACTGTTTGTCTTTTTCCTGGTAGGTAAACGCAAAAAAAGCATATCCCTCCTCGATTGTCTGAATCCTTAAACGTGTTTCAAATAGCGTTAAAACCGTTTACGTTGTAATCTACATAACACGGATATGCCATAGCCTTTAAAAGATATGAGCTGAAAAAGGTGATACTGGTGTTCGTTTACCTACACGAATGCAATATACAAATATGAACAAAGAAAATTTTAACAGACGAACATTGAACATTTTTGCTTATAACCTGTATGTGTTCAATTCTCATGGATGAAGAATAATGGAGACTTTTAACGTTTCTGGACTTCATACGAGTGCTGCTTTTGCCTTGTACGACCGACTTCAACGACGGAATACCCGCCAGTTGCTTTTTTGTCCTCGAAATCACGAAGCGCCAGCAAAATCGTAGAACCGTGAAAGGATATGAGTTCGCAAAAGGGATACAATTTCTATTGTCTTATTGTGACATCTCTATCACTGCGAGTCGGTCGTGTCGTTGGTCGGTCGTTGACGTCATGTCGTACTGTGGGGGCTGTTGGCATTCGAAAATGAATAAGAATAAGGGTATAGGTAACTTCCTTACTTGGTGGGCCATTTTTGCCTATGGGACATAAAGAAGTGTCGTGGTTGAAAGGGAAAAAGAGTTCGGGGAATTCGCACAACTACACATATCTGACGTACAACGGAATTTAGGTTATTGGATTTTGAGGACGTTCCTGTGGAGCTATGTGAGGGAATGTGTGTATATGGATTCCATACAGATGGCGAATCAGGCCACATGCCTTTTTGGTACAGGCAGTGGGTGACATAATAATTTTAATAGCTCCATATGCAATGATAAATGCGATAGGTAGCGGATACCGTATTTCATTGACCGAGATCTTTATTTTATTCCGGGAATGCATACCTATATTAATGTGTGTGAGTAAAATATAAGCGAATAATAATGAATGGAAGAGCTATAGTGTCTTATAGGAATATAAATTGTTAACAAGACAGGCAGGTAGTACAGCAAGGAATTTAAGGTAGGTATTTTTGTTTTTTTTTTGTTTTTGAAGATGATAATTAAATTGCTGTTATTAGATATAGTAATTGGATATCATATTTTGTGGGCTCCATTAACCACGGACAAAGAATGATAATTTTTGCAGAAATAACAACATGAACCCTGAACTGGAGAGTAAGTTTCAGGGGTATTTTTTTTTTTATGAAAGGGCAAATGAGAGATTTTCGACCATAATGGTTACTTGGAACATATGCTTTAAGGTTTTTTTTTTTTCAAGAGCAAAACATATATATATGATGAAAACCTAACCCAAAACGATTCGACTACCCTTTAAAATGCTGTTGTCTTGATGAGGTGAATCTGGCTATATTTTATAAAGAAGTTGTACAAAATTATTCTTAAGAAAATACCATTCACCATGATATTTGTATTGACTGCTATTGATTTTTGTTTTGTAATGATGAATGAAACCATAATTTTCAATTCATATGAACTCATATGCCAACAAAGTTTTAAAAATAATTGGAGCGGTTTTCTTAATTAGTTTTTTTTTTATATACATATACATATGTTCATGTACATGTACATATGTATGAATATGTTTGTATGAAGGTATATTGTAGGTACACTGTACATATGCATATATGTTCATTGTCTTGATATTTCTTAAATCATTTTTAGGGAAACATTTTGGTACGCAAATTTTGAGTAGAAACAGGAATATACTAATGTGCATAGATAAAATAAGATTTTAAATAAAAATTTGTAGCCCGTGTTTTAGATATAGAATTTAAAAAAAATAGGAAGGTTTTAAAAATTATTTTTAATAATTTTAAGGAAAATTGTATATAAAAACATGGAAATTATGAGAGAAAAATGTAGAAAAGCATGAAATACGGCTAAGATTGGCTCTTTTGACAGTTTGAGGTAAAAAAAAAGAATTCCATCTTAATTCTTGAATGAATATGATTGTATGGGGGAAAAAAAATTAAAATCTATAGAGCGGTTTTTTAAAAAATTATTTTTGTATATATAAAATTCTTAAAACATTTTTAAGAACAAATTTTGGTATGCATATCTAAAGCACATATTTATGTGTACATAAAAACAAAATTTGAAAAAATATTGTCAACCCGTTTTTGAGATATCGAATTTTCAAAAAAAAACTTTTAAATATTTTTTTAAATCCAAAAACTTTTTTTTTGAAAACTTTGATATGCAATATTAGTTAATCTTATCTGAAATTTGTATATACAAAAATTCATCTAAGTCCGCTAAGCCGATATCGAGAAAATTCAAAATAAAAAAATTACGTTCTATGACAGGTACTATTAATAGTTTGCTAAGTGTAAAATTTCATATTTTTTGGTAGTAGAAACTAATTTTAGTATAGGAAAAAAGTTTAATCAAAATCGTAGGAGTCGTTTTTAAGCAAAAAATTATTTTCTTTTGCGGTTTCTTAACTTTTGTATGGAAGGTACCGTTATTTTTTCATAAATGTAAAATTTTTTCTGTAAATATTTTAGAAAGTAGGTACTTAAAACTCTTAAATATCGAGTTTCGAAAAAATCGATCATGTCCTTTTCGAAATATTTGATTTTCCAAAAACAAATTTGAAACATTTTTTAAAAATCCAAAAAATATTTTTTCAAAAATTTTGGTACACATTACTATTCATATTTTTTGGAAGCTTCTGTATAAAAAAAAATAATTGAAATCAGTCATACCGTATTGAAGAAAATCAAAAATTAAAAAAAAAAGGTTCTTTGGGAGCTACCATTAATAACCATTTTTGAAAAATGGTTTTCCACCCAAAGAAAGCCTTTATTAAAATAAATTTTTTGATTTTTTTTTAAAGAAAAGTTGTCGAGCCGTTTTTGAGAAAAATACGATTATGTAAAATTACTAAAACAAATTGTCTGGCAGGTACCTACCGTTATTTTTGGTTCTAAAAAAAATGAAAAAAACGTTTGGGCATAATCACCAAAAACCACTATGTACCAAGTTTGAAGAAAATCGATCGAGTCGTTTAGGCTGTAGACGGACAGACAGACAGACAGACAGACAGACAGACAGGCAGACAGACAGACAGACAGACAAACAGACAGACAGACAGACAGACAGACAGACAGACAGACAGACAGGCAGACAGACAGACAGACAGACAGACAGACATACAGACAGACAGACGGACAGACAGGAAGACAGAATTGTGCCGCCCACTTTTTTGGTGTTCTCTTTCATCGTAATATGTTTGATTGTTATCTTAATTTTTTTGTTTGCACGAATCCAAAACTTTCCTTATAGTACCTATATCGCAATTAAAAAATAATCAACAATTTCTGCCCACTGTGCGACGTATGGTTCACAAGTTGTATTTCTCTAATAAAGGAATCTCCATGCTCAAGCTTAATTTATTTTTCTACCACCTAAGCAGTAGAGCCAACTGTCGTGTTTTTTTTAAGTAGTGTATCCGGTATACCTAATCCCCAATATTTTTGTTTAGAACTTGTTCATGTTTTTCCTTTTTGATGGACCTGGTTGGCAAATTTCTAAATAGTCATGTAGCGAATACTCCCAGTAATCATATTAAAGGTAAATATCATACGCTTTCTAATTTTTACTCTGCGATGAAAATGTTGTAAGCATATACTCCGTTTACTTTTCAAATGTCAATATTTTGTTATTGTGCTTACGCATCTTATTTTGAGAGCGACTTTCGAACAGTTATTATTAAATATTAAATTTGACAACCAGCACAATATATTAAGTAAGATTTGTGTACTGTGGCGTATACTTACTTTTTATGACAGCCACGGAATTGAATTTTCTCATTGATTATATTTTCATTAAAACTTGGGTCATAATCACCATAATGTTAATTGTGGCAATTCACTGGAACGAAGGGAAAGCATCATGTTTGTTGAAGATTTGCCGCCGATAGTTTGTGGAGTACCTTATCTTAATAATACAGATAAACCACAAGAGGCATGCGTCGTTTGTGTTGAATCTTAAATAATTTACGTAAACAACGTTATAGAGTATCATGATGGGACATCAGATTTGGCACAATTTTTTTCTTGGTTAGATACAGATTGCTTTTGATGGTTCAAGTTTAAAACCGATTTGAAACTGTCCTTAGAGAAATGCCTTTGTCAGTATAAAGGGGGATTTCTAAACAATGTTTGATATGACACCTCGAAAAGTACTGGCTAAACTTAAATATAAATAACAAAACAAAATTGGGTGGTGTAACAGCTCGTGGAGAACCAGGGCCTAGTGAATTACAACTCACAACCATTTCTGTGTGCGTATTGTTGGCAGGAATGGAGGGGACCTACAGTTTTTTGCCGAGTCCGAATGGCTAAATGAGACAACCATACTCTTGGAGGATTGGTCAGTTCCTTGCAAGAAGCAGTATCTCGGATAAAACATTTCTCTTGCTAGGAAGCACGGCTAGGAATCGAACCCAGACTTTTGTCATAACAATCCTACGCAATAACCATCATGCCATGAGGCAAAGAAAACTTAAATATATTCATAAAAACATTTTGTTAACACTGCTTTGCCATATTTTATAATATGTATATTAAATTTGAATTTAAGCTCGCAGATACTTGAAGCCTACTCGCAAGCGTCGACTTGTTCTATTTAAAATCCATTTTTAGCCATAGTTAGAAGTAAATTTCGTTCAAAATAATGCACCGCCTAAAGGACAATTTAAATAAAAAAAAAAAAACATAAAACATGTACATAGGTACCTACGTGACGTTATGTAAAAAAGAAAAAGTAAACAATTTTAAATCTTATCGTAGAATACCTAAACAATTACAAATGATTAAAAAAGGAAAATACAACATTTTATTTTCCCTAGGGATAATCATAAAATAAAAAAACATTTTTAAAAATCCATTTATAAATACAAAACATCACTGACTCACCTGAATACATAAATAGGACGAACAAAATCAGATAGCATTGAGCCATGTTGTGGTATTTCTCTCTGAGGTTCAATTATCTTCGTAATCCCATTTCTGACTGAAGGTCCGACGACAATGAGTCCGTTCAACATTTGCACATGGTGTTTGGTTTTAAACTTCGATTATATAAACTTCTTTTTTGTTTTGTGATTTCCTTTGTTTTTCTATTTTAGCATCTCCATTTTCTTCTCAATTTACTAAAAATATTTTACGAACAATTAATCTTTTCCTTGGGTGATCATCTTTCGAATTAAGTTGAAACGGCAACATATTTATATAATAAAATACTCCTTGCGACTAACACAGACTTTGAAATTAGACTGGTTCCAAAAACCAGCTTAATTAGCAGCAATTTTTTTGACGCATCAAAAGTTTTTAATCCTGTGGGGATATTTTTTTTTCCCGTGACATTTGGTAAGTAACGTTGATATCCAGTTCTCTACTGTTGTGACGTTCTGTGATTGGGGATGTTCGTTCTGGAATTTGAAAGAAGAAATTTTTGTTTAACTTTCCCAAAAGTTATTTTGCTATTTTCATTCAAATATAAAGTAAAATCAAAACAGAGTGTACACGCTGTACGTGCTGTCCTGACATCCTGACAATAATTTATCATTTTTCAAGGATATATTGCATTTTTTGTGAGATGAGAATTATATCCTAGAGGCAACGAAAGCAACAGAAAAAAATAGAGAGGGTGACTGTAAAAAAAAGTGATTACAAAAACTTGGATGGGGATTGCAGCAGTAATTTCTCAACTACGTTTTTAGTGTCTGTACCTACCTACTTTGGTACGTTTTTTATAGTTGATGCTTACAGAGAGGGGATATAAATAAACACATATATAGGGTAGAGCGGGGCTAGTTGGACCACTTTTTACTTGAAGTCTCATAACTTTTTACCTATTCCTTACATAACAATGAAATTGGAATTAACGGAAAGAATGTAACTTCGGCTTCTTAAATAAATTTGATAAGATTTAAAATATTTTAAAGCAGAAGAATAAGATTACTTTAAGTGCACAAAGTCCAAGTGGTCCAACTTGCCCCACTAGCGGGGCCAGTTGGACCAGTTGGTGGGGTAAGTTGGACCAAAGCCTAAAAAGTGGAAAAAGGAGCTCTATTAAGGACAAAAGCACTGTTAGTTTGAACTTAATTTGATCCCAAACTATAACTTAATTCAAAGCACAACATTAGATAACGTAAATGACCCCATGGCACCATGAACAGTAATAGAGAATCTTGTATGGGCCTGATTTCAGCAAGAATGGCATTGCAGCCACTCCTCGTCGGGTTAAGTCTCAGAATATGCTTCCATACACATCGATTATAACATACAGCCATAACATTCTTCTTCCTCTTTGGAACTTTATCTGTTCAAAAATTTTCATACTATTTTCCAATATAAAACATTTATTTTTAATTCAGCGGGGTAAGTTGGTCCGCCTGGTCCAACTTACCCCACACCTAGCTTGATGAATATATTCCGTCACTTTGCAAACAACACTTAGAATTCTTCAATTTCAAAAATGGAATGCAAATATTCAATAACAGAACTCACAAAATTAGTATACTTTGTTAAAAAAAATCCCATGTTTTCATCACGATAACACAAAAAGAAACAAATTCGTTTTTTTTACTTTTGTACCCAAAAAACACATATTAGCGTGTGATTCTCCTTTGGCAGAAGAAATCCACCTTAAACCAGTTCAGACCGTATGATTTAGTAACAATGCTTCATTCGTGTATGATCGTCTTCATTTAGCTCTTGTGGTTTCTGAGTTATTCGCGTGGTCCAACTTGCCCCGTGGTCCAACTAGCCCCGCTCTACCCTACTGTTTACGAGATCTGAGTTATGAGCTAGATTGGGGACCATTAATTTGGGTATAACATGGTTCTATACACAGAATTTTTATTTACTATCTTTTCGACAGTTTTTTAGGTTTTATGTTTTTGTAGTTTTTTATTCTCTTTTTGAATGGAGTGCCGTTTTTAGTCTTTTAACAACCGGTTTTGATTTGTCACTGCAAAATGGAGACCAGATGGGATAGCATGAATTATTTATTTCACATATGTCTAATAACTCCCTATAAAAATTCAGTTTGTGTATTTAAAAACGAAAGTTAATAACAAATATCAGTATGAAAATAAAGATATATCTTATACTCTATCATGCAAGGTATATAGGTACGTATTAGAAAAACATGATGAAACATTATTTTAACGTTTAAACTTCATTTGCTTTTAAGGAGTTACAATATCCCTTCCGGTGTATCACTTTTAACTATTTTAAAAACTGACGAGACTCCCATCTGACATTTTCCAAATGGCATTTAATTCAATAATTATATGAACGCCATTAACAAATAAGATAGTATTTTACAGGTTTTTGACCGATTGAAGACAAACGGTTGATTACAACACACTTTAAAAATCTCTTATCACAGAAGCAGAGGGATTAGCATATGTATTCAAGCTGCATTTTCAGCAGCTGCTAAAAAGGCATCATGTAGAGCGAGAAATAGGACAAAAAGAGAATCTACTTCCTGTCTATCAAGACCCAGTTCCATTATCCAGCTTAGAAGATGTAGACCTAGTTATAAGGAAGCTCCAACAAGGTCACAGGATCTGATGGTTTACCTACCGAGCTCTCCTAACACAGAAGGGATTTGTTGAAAGGGTTCATCAACAAATCTTCCAAGTTTGGGTGAAAGGAAACATGGCCGATGACTGGTCTATCAGTTAGTTCCATATGTCCCATCTACAAAAGTGACAATTTTTTGTCCTGCAAGAACTATCGGGGCATCAGGAATATCCCTGATAAACTTCGTATATATGATCATATCCAACTGACTGTATGAGCGTACTAAGCCGATCTGCAACACTTTTTATGTTTTTGCTCCGAGCATAGCACTGAGCTGTCAAAAAAGATCTGTGTTTCTTTTTCAGCTCAGAGCATTCTGAGATCAACTTGTTTTTCTATTTTAAATGACATCTAGCTCGTAAAACGTTCCATGAGCTCAGCTGAGCATGAAGCAAATTGCTGAGCATAGCCAGCTTCCCACGCGTTCAAAACATCAATTTCAGTTCACAATTTAAATTTTTTCTAGTTTTTGACTTAATTTTGATGAGTTGAACGCAGCGCAATCGTATAACAGTTCAGTGCTCAGATGTGTTTCAAAATTATATCGGAAAGCTCTGCTCATACTTTAATCAGAAATACTCCAATTGCTCGAGCTCTACTCCATGCTCTGCTCAGAGCTAAAAAAGAAAAATGCCTTATAATCAGCTTATAATGTGGCTTCGATCGACCATCTATTTATATCTATTCCTACCGACAAAATATTCACTCTCAGATAAACTTTGGGAAAGAACAACGAGTTTCAAGTCGAGACTCATCATCGACCTCTATGATAACATTCATCATCAGGAGCTTTATTATGGTGATGACTGAACTTGGGATCCCAGGAAAACTGATCCAATTGTTTGATAATACGCAATTACGCAATGCAATGTGAAATTAGGGAAAAGTTCTACCGAACTATTCCAAGCATGCACTATTCGATTTACTAGCAACATTTCGGAGTTTAAACTGGTACATAAGTGGAAACCCTTCTCATATCTTTCTGACAGTGTTGCCATCTTAGCAAAACTTCTTTAACGTTAAGTTAGAATATGAGCTATTAGTGTACTATAGCTCAACCCGTCCGTCAGGTCGAAATGAAAGGTATGCTCTCATATCGTGCACTAACGACCCTACTATAAGCCACATAGCTACCAGAGTTCGATCTAGTAACTGCTCAGGTTTTGAAAGAAATGCCTTCAATAGCCTTCGAAAAACTCCAATTTGCATTGATTTACGCATGTAGTAGAAAAGGCACTTGAAGAAACTTTTGACTAATTTTGTTACTTGGGACTTGAGTACAAAATACATAGGGACCTCCCCAGGCGAAATACTGAAATCCTGCGTAACAAACCGACTCTTTAAAGTACGGTTCAACCAAAATTACTCGGAAGTAAAGATAATTGAAGCCGGTGTACCACAAGGAAGTTTCCTACCACCAACCCTGTATCTATTATATGCAAGGGGTATTATAGATATTTATCAACGCAATCATGGCCAGATAAATCCGTTAGGGAGGCTACACAAAAATCGCAAAAAAGGCCAGTCGATAAAGTTGCTGACTGGACGCAAAAATGGCATATCAAATTAAACGAAACAAAATCGGCTCATATAAACTTTACAAGCAAAAACATAAACACTGTTCAAATTTTATAAACAGTACAGCAGTACCTTTCTCTAATACTGCTAAATACCTTCGAATGACTTTGGATGCAAAGCTTAAAGGGAAGAACACATACAAATAAAAAAGAAGAAATAAACTTGAAGTACACAAAATGTAGTGGGTTACTAGAAAAAGACTCTAACCTATCTATCCAGATCCAGATCAAACTCATTTTATATAAACAATGTATTAGACAATAGTCGAAAACCTATGGGAAAATATTATAGCCTTAATCGCCCCCAAAGGTGATTTATTAATTACGAAAGCAAAATCATTTGTCGATCTTTAATAGTATCTGTGCCTGACCAATTTCTGAAATAAGTTTACATTACATTAGTGGCCTTTCAGATGGTAAATTTTTTTGTGAATATCCCGCAAATGAGGTACCAAATACACACGAAGTCTTGAAAACATTTAACCATTGATTATAAATTTTGCTTCGCTGACCAATTTTCTTTTTTTGACCACCTAGATGGCATACTTTTACAGCGAGTATCCCACATGAAATACCAACAGCCCAAACCAAAGCTCAATGGGGTGCCAACATTCCAGAAACTTTTTTTGACGTCACACATATCTTACACATAAATAATCTTATTTGCATTTTAAATTCTACCAATGTAGCTTACTGTCAAGAAATATTGGTATTAAAGCCAATTGTAAATAGAAATGTTCAATAAAACCAAAATTTGATTTGACATCCTTAGAATTTCCTTAGTTTTTCGAGCAAGCAGACTGTGTAGTTTGCTTACACTTGTCGATTAAAATAGTCCACTTTGACAAAATATAGATGCTCCAGGACGATCTTACAATCAGTCGGATCCAAACAGCTAATGATACTTCCGTGGAAACTGGAAATATCTACACCCACGGATCTCTCAACTAATGCTTTATAATATTTAGACCTATACTATCTCAAAAATTCTACAGAAATGTAGGCTTTAACTTAAAGAATCGCAATACTAATATTGTGAAAAGTCTATAACGAAAATTTAATATAAATCATGTTCTGAAGACTGACCCGTTAAAAATATTGACTAAAACGAGAACAAGAAAAATAGAGAATAGTTATAAATTATGGAAATCCATGAATAGGCTAAAAGTCGCATACTTTCAAAGAACCCATTCTGCACTCTATGTGTTGTTTGAATGTCTAATATGTACATTGAAATATTAAACTTTTGATCACATCATCATCTTGGACATGCGTTTGAGTTTTTGTGAAAAAATATCCTGATGGAGTTCCTCCCATAGGCTCATATATCTTCCTTAAAAATGAACAGCAAAAGTCTACAATTGCAGTCGCAAATTCAAAGAAATACAAACCAACATGATGGCCTTAAGGCATGACATCTAAAAAAAAAATCGAAATCATAGCCCCAAGTAGTTCCGGAGGTTGAGTTGGATCTTGAAATGGAGTGAGCATATTTACGGATTGATAAACCTTCTATTCCAGGGACTTTCTATAGCCGAAATACATGAAAGAGAAATGATTTATGTCTCCGATTCAATGTTTCCTCAATATCCCATGTGGTATAGTGCATTGGTACTTTTGAGTCCTATCCAATTTCCAAAGGATTTATACTGTGTGGGTTGAAATAATCCCTTGGTCATTTCATCAATGAAAACTTCAATCTTTATAAAAACTGCCCGAAATGCAACCCTCTCTCCCAGACTCTAAACCTAACATGTCACATCACATGCTTTCATTAATAGTAAACGATATGCCTGTGGCAGGCAGGACTTTTCAAAAAAATAAAAAGCAAGGAACTGTGTTGTTAAAGAATGTTGGATAGATATGATAAAACAGACAACCCTCCTGCACAGTTGTCGTCGTCGTCGGCTGTCACCGAGATAGACAAACGGGATGTCCTAATCCCTTTCGTCAGAAATTTGCATTTCCTTTTCCTTTTTTTTTTCTCTTGAATCCTTGAATGACGGAACGGGCTCTGGATTATGGGTATGGTTGTATCAGGGAGACTTTGTACCCTAAAGTTATGTGTTTCATTCTACTCTGGCTAAAGGTGATATTGTTCGTCATATATATGTATCCAATGACAACTAGAGAGCTACACATAAATAAATTTTATTTTTATCTTCTAGCATTGTGCATTTGTGTGTGTCGTGTGTTGTAAGTCCTCTGCCTGGTCAAGAGGATTTATTGCCGTCGTTTATATAGTAGAAATACTTTCAAATTGTGAGATTATGTTTTTTATTTGTATTGCAATGTCCCACTGTAAAAAATTGTTAAATTAGTTAAGTTAGCAGGAATTGGATTAGCTAAGATAAACATTTCTCTGGGGAAGACATGTGAGAGAAGTTATGTTTGAAATATTTTAGAAGGATATTTTGAAAGATTTTTTGAGGTTTTATTACTACATATTTTTAGGATTTAGGGAAATTGTGTAATTTCACTTTTTAAAGATAAATCAGTAATGTCGCTTTAATTTAACAATTAATTGCGGTGATGTTGTCATAACAATGTGTAATAGTGTTTATACAAAATTATTTTTAGCAGGGAGCCCTTCTCTGGATTGTGAAGAAACCAAATTGTTGATATAAAACCAAACAAGATACACAAGGACCAAATGCATTCTGTTTGTTGCGGATTTCGGTCTGGCAGAATTATCGATCCGTACTTTTCCAAGTAGAACAGATGCTGCCACATGATTCAAAGGTGCAAGCTACGGATCGATAATTATTGCAAATGCAAGTTACAATAAAGTGGTGTACTGCGCTTTGCCTATGCCACACAGGACATGGATTATATTGGATATGCTTCACAATTCACGATTTGAGTTCTCGGCGGCTAAGCAAACTGGCTACAGAGATCAAGCGGCTTAACACTTTATGATTATTTATTTCTTTGGCTCATGCGAATAAATTTATTCAACATAACGAATGGCACTTAGCAATTTCAGAGAGATTTGCGCGACAAAGTAATAACGTGCCGACCAGAGTTGTGCTTTTAAGTGCACTGCAAAGAGGGCTCAATCAAGTTCAAAAGTTTTTACTGAACTAGTTTTTTGTTCAAGTTCATTAAGTTCACTACAACTAGCAATTTCACTTCTATATTCATCGATAGATGCTTTACGTTTTCATTCTCCCACTCACGCAGGCTCTTTCAAACAGCAAAGGTAACCTAGTCACTGAAGCACAGGAAATAAAAGATGTATTCAAGCAGCATTGCTGCTAAATGGACATCAGAACAGGAAAAGATCTCACCTTAGCTATAAAGAAGCTCGTGCAAAACAACTTTGCCAGATCGGATGGTTTACCCGTGGAGGAGATGTGTTGAAAAGGTGCATGCATCAAATCATCGACCAAGCCTGGGTGGTAGTCATCCCCGACGATTGGTCAATCAGCTCCATATGTCCCATCTATAAGAAAAGCAATCCTGCAAGAACTATTGAGGCATATCCCTGATAAAAACAAATATATAATCATATCCAACGTAATATGAGAGCATCCTAAGCCATTACTATAATCGCAAAGCAGTGCGTGGCTTCCAACCAAGCAGATTGACCAAATATTCACTGTCAGTTAAATCCTGAAAAAGACCAAATTTATTTCAAGTCGAGACTCACCCATCGACTTCAAAGCTGCATAATATAGCATTCATCATCCAGGAGCTTAAATGGCGATGGCTGAACTTGGGATCCCCAGAAAACTGTTCAATTTGTTGGAAAACACACAATGCAATGCGCAACTAGGGAACAAATCTTCCAAACTATTCCAAACATGCACAAGGTTTCGTAAAGAATGCACTATCAGGTGATTTCCATAATCCTGTTCTGAAGTTAATATTGCAAAGCGCAGGCGTTAACTCTGAAGGAACTATTTTCAACAGATTTAGGTATCCAACTTCTGGGGTAAGCGGATGATATCGATATCATCAGTCGCTCCCAACAGCTCGTTATAGAAACTTCACGGAGATTTAAAGAACAGGCCAAACTTGTTGGTCTTCAAGTAAACGAGGATTAGACCAAATACATGCTATAAACAAACAATTAAAGATTTCTGTCAACTGGCTAGGACAAAATGTCACAACTGATAGCAACAACTTCAAAGTAGTTAAGGAGTTCGTCAACCTCGGAGTATACATAAATTCACGACAAAGGAAACCCGACGAAGAACCGGTGCAACTTCGGTTTGGCACAACAGATAGGTTAAAAACTCCTTACACAAAAGACGAAGTGTATGCTCTATAAAACCCTTAAACTTCCAGTCCTGCCTTATGGCACCAAGTGTCGGAAAAAAAAAATGAAACGCAGATTCATAACAATTGCTAACAATTTACAGATTGATTGGTCTCTACCTTTGGGATCTCAGCACAGTAACGAAGTGTTACACTTTTCACCCCCCCCCCCCCCCCCCCCCTTCAACAATAAATCACCGATCCGTTAGTGTTCTTTCATAAATACACCCACCGGCATCAACATCAGCTATCAGATCCCTACATCAACCATCAGCACCCTACTTCATAAAATTTATAGTAACGAGGTGCAAATTTCCGAAAAAGTTGAAGCTAGTTATCTGGAATCAATTAATTCCTAATTATTAATTATGATTTCAAATTTAAAGAGAATAAAGTTTCCAGTGGTTCATCGTTTATAGCAACCTTGATAAGCTTAGGTCCTTTACTTGGTGCATCCGTGTATCATTTAAAGAAAACCTTTTTGGCATCCGCCGTTAAAAACCCGTTGTTCTCCCTTGAACTAGCCTTGAGCTCGAATCAGATTTCTACCGTTGTTCTCCCTGCCTGCTCTTTGGAGTTGGTCCAGGGCTATACCCGTTGTTCTCCCTTGGACTAGTCTTGGGCTGGAATCAGATTCCTACCGTTGTTCTCCCTGCCCGCTCTTTGGAGTTGGTTCAGGGCTTAACCCGTTGTTCTCCCTTGGACTCTTGGGCTGGAATCAGATTCCTACCGTTGTTCTCCCTGCCTGCTCTTTGGAGTTGGTTCAGGGCTTAACCCGTTGTTCTCCCTTGAACTAGCCTTGGGCTGGAATCAGATTCCTACCGTTTAATCCCCCGTTCGCTTCTTCTAAGTGGATTTTGCGGACAGAGTCTACTCCTGTAGCTCTACAAAACCGAGCTTAGATTCATATGAAATACTGTGTTTGTTACTTTAAGACAAAAAGAACCAAAATTGTAAGATTGTAAACCTCTTCTTATTAATAAAGAGAAAATATAAATAAAACTAGTATTTAACCCAAGTTCTTTCCTTCTTAACCCGAGTTTTATCTGCTTTTCATCGGGAAAACCCTGGACTTCGACGATCCTACCTCAGCCTCAAATAAAAAGCATCCTAGCACCTATATCTACATGTTGGTATGTATGCGTGATTTTCGAACAATAGGTATGCCAAATAATAGGTCAAAAATGATTAACTATTTTTATAAATTGGCTAGCATAAAAAATTTGTTGTTAATATTCAAAAATTTTCAAGGTCACAATATATTTTTGACACCTCATTTTTGTAGTATATTCGCAAAAAATAGTAAATCATCTGAAAGGGCACTCAATCCTTATAAAAGGTAGTTAGTTTCAGTGATTGGTCAGAAATATATTATTTAATTTGATTTTTTTAAGTTTTTATATTGTTCGAGTACAAAAATACGACGAAATCATAGGTCATTTAGAACAATTTTGAAATATTAACCTCAATTCTATATATTTACATCCTAAATTTTGTACCTAATAAATTCCTTAAAGTTATGGCTAAAAATAAAAATTTTAAAAGTCCATAATCTACATAATTTTGCCTATAATGATTGCCAATGAAAATGTAATTATTAGAATATTTGTTTATGCTGTATAATATTATTTTTATTATTATTGATATAGCCTTTTGAGAGCAACAGCAAGTAGTATTTTCTTATTCAACTCTAAAATCTGTCACTCTTAAAGCTTAACAAAAACATAAGCATCTTAAAAAACAAAACAAAAAAGATATCAAGGCATAATGTCTTCAAGGACAAAAGAAATGCTTCCTGGTGTATAATACGCAAATTAATCCTATTACAACAGCCCATAAGGAGGCAAACATTTCACAGCATTTGCACGTTCACTATTTGCAGTTGTTGGCCAGTTATAGTCTTTTTTTTCTTACATAGAAAGGTTGTTTCTTTTTTTTGTTTTTGTTATTTTTTTTTTTTTTGCTTTTATGGCCCAACAATTGACTTAACAAGATACCCACAATGAAAGCTGGTTGTAAGCAGAGTTGACTGGTCTTGATCAAAAGGCTCGTGCATAAAGACGGAAATCCTCTGAATGGCTATATCTACATGTAACAATAGGCTCTTATTCTTAGCCAGTTGAATGGTCTTAGCATAATGTCAGCAAAGATGAGAAGCCTTAAAGAGAGCATTGCCTTCATTTGTTTTTATTGTTGTTAAAGAAATGTAGAGAAAAAAACTTTCTTTTTTTTTTTGTAAAAAAAAAAATTAAAAAAGAAGAACACACATACACGCACATTCAAAAACAGGGATCACAAAAACAAGAGGACTTCCTTAAAAATTTATTATTTTTCCCACCTTTTGGCAAAAATGGTAGTTATTTCCTACCATGATGTTTTCATGTATTCATTCAGGATTATTTGCTGTTGAATCTTTCATCGCACTCGGAGAACTCATTTGGTATTCATCAAATGTTCAAGCATTATCCTATAACAATCAGAGGAAGGTATATAGGAATACCAGAGGCGCGATATATTTTGTGTCCTAAAATGAAGGAAGAAAGACAACAAATTCATATAGGTATGTAGGTAAGACCGAGGTTGCCAGCTTTTCTTAAGGGCGCGATAGAAGCAGGAATCAAAATTTTAAAAGTCCTTGAGCCTAGTGTCAGATAAAAAGTAGGTACATATTAGGGATTAATTCAATGTCTTTATAATGTACCCTCTTTGACGACAAACAGGCACTTACTGGTGATTTCTGTCTCTGGTAGTACTTAAGCCCTTTTCCCGATTTAATTTGTTGCTTTTCCAAGACCCTGCTTGCTCAAACTAAAGTAGGATTTGTACATGGTGTTGGATTTTTATGAATGAAGTTGTGGTGCTTCTTTCTTTGTCGATTTCTTATGAATGAAGCTGTGATGTTTTTTTCTTTGTCATATCTCGACATGCAAAAGTTTGTAAAGTTTATTTTTTGTTGAACCTAACAAATTTCTTTTTTGCATTTTCAAACCATTTGAAATTAGCTTTATAAAATGGAAAATTATTATTAGAAGGAGGATGGTAAAAAAAATTCTGAAAAGGAACTAGAGAAGAACACGCAAGTCTCTAAGGCAATTTTTTCACGGGTGCTTAAGCCATTAAAACAATTAATTAAAAAGCATCTTGCATCACGGTCTTTACAAGAAGATAATTGCTATCACTCCAGCATGACACCATTTTTAGGAAAGAAAGAACCTGCGAGAGAATGCAGTGTCTACTTTTCATATCATGATGGTTTACTTACTGAAAAATTAGTCAAATTTTTATTTTTTTTTTACTAAAAGTTCTTAATTGCAATATTGTAGATATGAAAGTTCTTAAGTTCACATTAGGTTTCGAGAAAAATTAAATTGGAATTTGTACTTAAAAAAAACTTAACTCAAAGGAAAATTAATGAAAGTAACTAATTATTTTTTCTGAATTTAACTTCTTGGACTTTTTTGTCTAATACGTTGATATGAGTCAAAGGAACCTTCGATATTGGAGCCAAAATCTCCAATGTGCATATTTTTTAAAAATTTATATTGAAAGAAGCGGGCACGGTTTTTGGATTTTTATTCAGACACCCTTAGATTTCCAGGACTTCGACTGGAAGTACATATGTATAAAGAATATCAGATATTTTTTTTTATTGTTTACCTGACTTGTCGTTAGGGTAAGACACAAGGTTTTCTTTTTAAATTTTTCAGCAGAAATAAAACTTTTGAAGAAAGTGTGCCATTTTGCGAGTTTTCAAAGTACTTTTTGGAGAGATCTATACTTCATTTTAATTTTGTATTAGTTATTTAAGTAGACTTAGGCCGTTTTTCAACTGGACCTTTCATATAACATAGCAAGCTAATTATTCATAAAAAAAAATCGAACTCGAGATTTTAATCAAACCTGACAAGATATTACAATTATATAGGAAAGATGTAAAAAGTGGGTCTTGCAATTCTGTCGGTCTCAACAGCGTATACAAAGGGGGTCACGGGGTCATGACCCCCCCCCCCTCCCCCGCCAAGAAGTCAAAAAATTACGAAAGAAATTTTTATTTTTAATTTTAGAATCAACATTTACCACCCATAAGGGTGATACCATCCCAACTGTGATTCTTTGCGTCCAGTGCTTTTTTTTGTTATTTAAAGTAAAATGTTCGTATATATTTTTGGTTTGAATTGTGTAAATTGCTACTTACTACAATCTACATTCAATATCATGACCCAAATTTCTACTTCTTCCACATGGCTTGGGAAAGTGTAGTTAAAATGTCAGTACCGTGGCATGTCCGTGCTATGTTTTTCCGATAAAATCTACTTTTTTCTAATGAAATACTTCATTGAACTGAAACGTTGTCCTTAGAAAAGTTTTAGAAAAGTTTGAGTGCAATCTTTGCTTGACAAAATAATGCAAACATTAAGTCAAAATACGTATTGCTGAATAAAATAATCATGAATGAATGTTGTCCGAGGTTTTAGTTTTATTTTTGAATTCAAAAGATTTCCCGCTCAACCGCCATTTTGTTTTATCTTTAACGCTTATGTATTGTGGTTTTCTAAAAGATAAACTATTTATGTATAAGTAACAACAATCATTTTAATTTTTGTACGTTGTTGTACTTTAAGAGTGATATGTTTTCATGCGATAAAATGTTATAACATGTTTTTGGTTGATTATCAGAATTTTGTATTCCTTTTAATGGCATAAGTTAAAATTGTCCTGGAAATTATTTTTCTCAAAAGTGAGTTTACATAAACTGTCTAAATGTCAGTACCGTGGATTTCAGTAACGTGGCAATTAAATACTTTTTGTGCTTTATTTGAATATAATTAAATAATTTCTTGCAATAATATTTTTGTCTACCAATTTTCTTTGTAATAACGGTAGCAATACCTCAGACGAACCAAACAAAAATCATTCCGTGCAATAAAAACTAAGTAATAACCCAGCACAAAGAAATGGGTTGCCATTCAGAAGAACAGACTTCAAAAACGAAAAAGAGATAATTTTTTAAAGAAAAAAAGGGAATTTGAGATGTCAAGAGGTTATAACGTATTAGACAATCAAGAATCTCAACAAAAATATGGTCAAAAAGAGGAAGAACAAATTAAAAATAAAAAAAAAAGAAAAAAAGTGTTATTATCGTCTATACTAGTTTTAGTACATTTCACTACATTTTTTGTTCTTTAAAAGTTGTAGCAAAATGCTTTTACTGATATGATACTCTGACTAAATGAAGCCACTAACACAAAACAAAAATTGTTTCCAAGAAGTTTTAATTTTTGAAAATGTTCTTAAAAAAGAATCACAGTTGGCAGAGAATCACCCATAAACTGAATAATATTGTTTATTTGATACCAATTTATGACGTATTTTAAAGATTGACAAACTGCCGTAATACCAGTTTCGTGGAATTTTCTGGTTATTTCAGCTAATGCGGCATGCTTGACATACATATTCATAAATAATAATTACTATTGATCAAGATCAATCAAAAAGACGATTTTAACCATTTTTGCATTCCATTGGGTAACAGAATTTATTTATTTTTTGATTTAAAATCAATTTGGTATATTAACATTGGGGTGATGGTCCTTTAAAAGGTCATTGCTGCAGTAATATTCAGTGTTTCATTGAACATTCTACATGGGTTTTCCCATACAAAACTCGAATCGTCTTGGGGCCGGGTTAACGGTAAAATAATGAGCAAACATTTTAAAGGATTTCTTTTTATAAATTAGGAGGCACGCCAACTTGAATTTAAACAATGACCTTTATAAGGACTTCCCTAATCACTTACATTTTTGGTAGACATAACCTATATATTGCCAAAACAATTTTCAATATATTTTTTGATCGGTTTCACTTATTTTGATTGTGAGAATGGTGATCAAAATATGAAGTAAATTGTCTACATTATAGATAAGTTTATTTCTATACGAAATTATACGAATACAATAACCAAATAAAATTCAAGTTGAAATCGTATTCTGCTAAAGAAATGCATTTTTAAAGTGAAATCTAAGGTTTTTGGGCTGGTCTTGGAATTAATTTAAACCAGTTCTAAAAATTATACCAAATTTTGTCTAAAATTAGAGCAAAGGTAATAATGACGAAATATCACTTTAATCGGACCAAAATTCTAACTACTATAATTTTTGATGGATTAAGATGAAAATAACCTTGTCTTAATCACTATTATTCTGAAACATCAGATAAGGAAAAAAAATGTAATGCAAACTGTCACTAAAAACTATCTTCAAATGTCAAACAATATGAGAGATACCTATATTTAATTACCAAAAAAATCCATATAAACTATCTTTTGTGCGGACGAAGAACGACGCACGTCAATGTCATGTTTCAAGTTGAGAGTGGGTCAAAATTCTGGTTTAAAAATTTTGGTTTTAAAATTCTGGTTTCAAAATTTATGGTTTTCACAGAAAATAATGCCTTCCAAAATTCTACTGTTTTATGGTCAGTTCTTTCTCTTGAAATTCAGTTTTTTTAAATTCTGCCTTTCAAAATTCTGTAATTTAAATTTTTAAGCAACAATCCTGTTTATTCAGTTTTTTTTTTCTCACACATCTCATATTTATGTATAAACGAAAATAAACAGACCAAGCATAATTGTTCAACTCGGTTAACAAATAATAATATTTCATATTTTAATTTAAATAAGACAGCCACAGGCACAGGTAATTGAAAAAGGAAGTAAAAAGCAAGCCAGATATACGTAAACAGAATTTTGACAATTGAATTTTCCAAAACGAATTTTGACCCTGCAAAATTTCCACCCCAGCCCTCTAAATGTTAAAAACAATAATTGGTAATATTTATGGACCAGCGAAACTTAATTCCAAGAAAAGCCTAAAATCGAACAAAATTGAAACAGTCTTTTAATTAATAAATTTATTAGTACTGATTTGGGTAGATTTTTGTCGGTATGACCCCCCCCCCCACCCCCAAGAAGTGAGCTGTATACGCCACTGGTCTGTCTGAGTGTCTAGCCTTAACAGAACGGCTGATTGTCTTTAAACTTGGCACAAAGCGTAAGTTGGTCATTCCCACACACATTTTTTCATAATTTTAGATACCATACATTTTTTTTAGCAATTTTAAAAATCTTATTTTTCTCAAAAACAGTTCAACACTTTTATTTCAAAAAATGGCTAGATACTTCCCAATAGACCATTTTTGGAATTTAAGATTTCCCCGAAAATGTTAAAACTAACCTAATGGTCTTAACACTCTAGAATATTTAGAAAAAAAAAATTTAACTTATATGGAAATAGAGAGGCATCATACACTCCTCGTCAACTGAATACGCACAAACATTTTTTAATATACTTTATCCATTTTTTCCAAACAGTGATGGTTATTATGCCATCCGTTGATGCTAACTATTCCCTTAAGATGTTAAGCAGATAATTCCGAAAGAATTATCCAAAAACAACCGTGAGTTTTTCTTCAACCACTTGCAAAGTGTTTTATATGCAAAGTAGGAATTTTTTTTTAGTCAACTGAATAGGTACAACGCCATTTTATTCGTTGTTTATAAGTTTTTTGGAGTGCTTGACAGTTTAAATTAACGATTTTAGTGTTTTCAGTAAAATTTAATTCTTGATTTCAAATTTTAAGAAAAATGGGTAGATCTACGTGTCTTAACAGTGTTGAAAAAGCTAAAATCGATTTACTTAGAGACCAAGGCCTAACTGGACGTGCAATAGCTGATAAAGTTGGCCGAAGTTTTAATGTAGTTTATTCTTACTTGAAAAATAAAGATGCATACGGCAAAAACATGAAGGGAGGTAAGAAAACAGCAACAACAGCAGCTGAGAGACGAAGAATTTTAAGATATGCATCAAATTCTTCTGATTCTGTGGCAAAAATAAAACAAAAACTCGGCGTAAACGCAAGTTGCTCAACAGTATTAAGAGTAATCAACAACTCAAGCCATCTTAAACGAATGAAACTTAAGAAAAAACCACCACTTGACGAGAGACGGAAAATGTTGCGATTAGATTTTTCAAGACTTCACATGAGTTGGAAAAAAGAATGGTATCACGTGGTTTTTTCAGATGAAAAAAAGTTTAATTTCGATGGCCCTGATGGGTTCAACTTCTATTTTCACGACTTAAGAAAAGAAAAAAGATTTTTAAAGCGCCATCATAGTCGTGAAGGAGGTGTCATGATATGGGGAGCAGTCAGTTATTATGCGGAACAGTTGAGCTCGAGGTTGTAACATCAAGAATGACAGCAGCTGGGTATAAAGTAATTTTGGAAAGAAATTTTCCTAAATTTTCTAACATCTTTGGACCCATAAACTGGACCTACCAACATGATAATGCGCCTATTCACTCAGCGCGCATAATAAAAACATGGATAGAGGAGCAACAAGTGCAGTTGCTTCAATGGCCGCCGTACTCACCTGATCTAAACATCATAGAAAATGTCTGGGGATGGTTAGTACGCAAAGTTTATGAGGGTGGTCGTCAGTTCGAAGACAAAGAAACCTTAATTTCTGCAATCAAATTAGCGTGGAGCGAAATTTCGTTAAATTACATTAAAAAGCTATACGATTCCATGCCGGATCGAATTTACGAAGTAATTAAAAATAAAGGTGGAAGTACCCACTACTAAACTTAAACAAAAACTTGTTTCATTCCATTCCAATACCAATTTTAATTTTTGTACCTATTCAGTTGACTCAAAAAAAAGCTTCTACTTTGCATATTTCTGTTCTGTTATTTATATTTTTCGAAAATTTTTACCATCAACAGATGGCATAATAACCATCACTGTTTGGAAAAAATGGATAAAATATATTCAAAAATGTTTGTGCGTATTCAGTTGACGAGGAGTGTGTCTTCCATAAAATTAATACTTTCTCTTTAAACGAATCCTTCGGCTTTGATCAAGTTTTTCAGTACTTAAGCTAAAATTAGTGCGATTTAGTCTTTAATGAAGTTTATTTCTTGCAATAATATTTTTTTTACCAATTTTCTTTATATAAATGGTAGCTATACCTCAGAAGAGCCAAACAAAAATTATTCCGTGCAAAACAAACTATGTTATAACCTAGAACAATGAAAAGGGCTGTCATTCAGAAGAATAGACTACACAAACGAAAAGTTAAACATTTTTAAAGAAAATAAGGGAAGTACAGATGTCAAGATGTCAAAACATAACAGGTAATTAAGAATCTCAACAAAATTATGGTAAAAAAGAGAGAGAACAAAATACAAATATCAAAAAGTAAAAGATCTTCATTATAATCTGCTCCAATTTTGGTGCATTTCACCATATTTTTTGTTCCTTAAAAGTTGTAGAAAAATGCTTTTGATACCTTCTCTGACTAAATGAAGCCACAAAAACAAAACAAAAATTGTTTCCAATAAGTTTTAATTTTTGAAATAAAAAAGAATCACAGTTGGCAGAAAATCACCCATATAGGATAAATTCAAAGTTTCTTTAAATCCAGATTCTTTAAATGCAAAAGAAACTTTCCATACCCTCAGCCTCACACCTACCCCAAATTCTATAGTGTGTCCAAAGTAGGGGGATACACAACACACCTCACTGTTTATTTGCCGTAATGCTTTATCTTACATGAATACAGTGCTAGTATCCAGCATTACGACGAATAAACAGTGAGGTATGCAACCCCCCTGCTTGGGCGCACTATAGGATTAGGGGAAGGTGTGAGGCTGGATGTATGCAAAGTTTTTGCGCAATTTTGCGTTTGTGTAATTTTTATCGTTGAAAATTAGTTCCCTCTATATATTTTAAAATGTGTACTTAGTTCTCAAAAAGAAAAAGACTACTTTCTCACCTTGCCTGGAAACCTAGTCCACTTCGTTAAAGTGGATTTCGTTCCCATTTAATGAGAACTAAGACCCTCGGTGGACTAAATTCCAGGGATTTAGTTCCCTGCACCTACATACATACCTCTCATTGAACAGTTTTTTTTTTTTTATTTGAGTTTCCCCATTATCGACTTATCGTATTTAAGTTTATTTCTTGTACAAATTAAAAAAATTAAAAATTTATTTTTGAAGATTCCATTATCTCCGATACAACTACAAAAATTAAGAAATTCTATTTCTATATACATATTAATACAAACTCTAGATTTGCATACCAACATATTTGCTTGAAAATGTTTTTAGATTTTTGTATATAAAAAAATAATATCTATTAGAAAGCCGCTCCAACAATCTTAAATTTTGTTCGATCAAGTATTCAGAAAGCATCGTTTTTACCTCGAACTATTGAAAAAGTTCTTTAGCA
This sequence comes from Dasysyrphus tricinctus, assembly GCA_963921185.1. NCBI lineage: Eukaryota > Metazoa > Arthropoda > Insecta > Diptera > Syrphidae > Dasysyrphus > Dasysyrphus tricinctus. Next base: position 73,270,736 of record OY992532.1, on the reverse strand, counting down.
AATTAAATTATTGAATTTTTCACTCATTATTATGTACGTTTGTCTCTTAAACATAAGAACAAGTACGTGCAACCCAGTCGTGCACTTTTTGTGCAATGATGGCATGTGACTAAGTAACCGTGAGCTTTCCTAAAATAATAATATTTCAATCAACATAAACTATGAATTATAGTAACAGTTAGTAAACAAAATTAAAGTGTGTATACGTCCGAGTGTACCATTATTTTAATCCTAAGTTTCATCTCTTTTTATTATTTTTTAGATTAATTTTTATTCCTGTTATAAATTGAGTATAATTGCATTTTTTCATTTAAAATGTTCCGTTAGACTGTATTTTTGTTAATCTTAATTTGATTCTAGCTTTATAATAGCTAAAATAAAATTGTATCTGTTTAAGTGGAGCGACTGAATATAATTCAAGTTAAAAATTCAAATGAAGAGTTTAGCTCATTTGAGCTATTAATTTAAATTTTAGCCTTACAGTTAAATAGGTGTAAGTACAGTGTTAATTCCTCCTCACCTTTTTCCTTCAGTAACACTAGGATCACCCAGCAATGAGACTCTGGCAGCACTATTTTAAGTACTCCTTATGTTGTTGATACGGGTATAGTATCTGAAGAATACAATTTTGTAGTAAGAATATAATCGAATATTGTAAGATCTTGTTTATGAGATATTTGAGAATTCTCGTGACCTTTGATCCTTATAATGGACTTAGCGGTCATCGGGTAATTGAAAACTTTTTTCAAAATATAAGAAGCTTCAATACCGACATGTACATACTAAAAATCAGACTGTTTCTTTTTTATTCTTCTCTTTGGCATTTTATGTGTCTATTCTTATTGGGCTCCTAAGTGAAATAATAAAGCGTCATTAAAACTAACTAACTAAACTTGAATCTGAGTTCTCGAAAGTGTCCTGCTTACTTATTCATAGACAGAAGCGATTTCCCTATTGGCAACCCTGGCTTAAGCTGAAAATGTGACAAAAGTGATAGTTATTGTCCGCTCAGCGATTTACCACACCCAACATTCAAATATACAAAAAAAAACACACACACACATAATGTCCTTGAGTCCTTTTTGTCTAGTTTGAAGTTTTTTTTTGTTGTTGTTGTTCTTTAGGGGGCTTCGCTCTCTTTCTGAATAATATCTAGGTTGTTATTGTTATATTTTGTGTTTGTTTTTATTTTGCGTTTATACCATGTTATAGGTGCGACTACATATTTTCAACGTCTCTATATAAATTTTTCTCTCGTCGTTTTTTTTTTGGCATCGCCATGGGTAAAAATAAAACAAAAAACAGCACAAAAAAAGCGTCAGTTTTATGAATGACTTTAGTACGAGAGTCGTCAAAAAAGTCTTAGCTTTTATTAAAAATCATAAAGACGTTTTATTCGCCTCAATGCGGGAGTGTTGTGAGGGTAACTTAATGTTTTTTTTTTATTACTTTGTTGTCTCTTTTTTTTTATTTTTATCATCTTAACAAGATAAAAAATAAGAAAAAAAATACGTCAACTCTTAACCAAGGTCGTTCAAAGAGAGCTACATGATGTTTATAGCTATCTAATGAATATTAAAGCAAATAAAGTGTATCTCTTGGTTGTATTTTGTTTCCCTGTCGCATTGTATATAGTTTAAATTAATAAATGCGTCCTGATGCTAAAGTTATAAACTTCAGTTAACACGTGTCGAACATGACAGCGAAAAAATTCCAGATTATGTAGGTACAAAATAAGTTTCAGATTTCTGAATGAGAGCAATTTGTTGTATATTGAAATATTTGAGGGATGTATGTACTATATTATTAAATTAATATTTCGTAGAGCTTCTTTTCAATAGTTTATCATTTTATGCGTGAATAAGGTTATTTTAATTGAAGTTTAAGTTTATTTTAATCGAACAACTCGCTGGACTGAATTAAAAGCTTTCGAAAGTAGATGGACTGCTGTAGAAAAATTGATTAAAAATAATACAACAAAAAAACACAAAATTGAGCCTTTTGATAGTTCCATCATTCAGAATAGTTCATTCACTATTCTGTATTTTTCTGTATTAATTATGTACAATACCATATATCATAAACAAACCCTTATAATTAACGAATTACTGTGAACTTCTATTTCGGTTGCTTTTATTGCGACTTAACTTAATTTCTTCATCAGAACTTTCTGTTTGCCCATAACATGGCTTCGATTGCGGGAAAAAGCTTGTAATTAAATTTTATTAAGGACACACTAACAGCTTATATTTTCTCTTTCAGAAATACAACTAAACTATTCTAAGCTCATCGTCACATATTCATTAACCACACAACATCAGCACTTTTGCTCAAAGTTTTTCAATTAAATGATGCCCTAGATAACACGCAACCATTAGATGGAGCAAAAACAAAAAAAAAATATAAAAATATAATATTAAACGTGCAAGGAGGAAAAATGAAGGAAAAAAAATTTGTAAAACCCCAGAGAAATGGAATTAGAAAATTCCATAGCAAAAAAAAACAAATGCTCCATTCAAACTTATATTCATTAATGTCAAGATATTATCACACCATCTCACAGGAGGTTCTTATAGAGTCTTCGCCATTATCAGAATAATTTTCACTCATCCTCTTATTTTGGTTTTTTCTTACCCATTGTGTGTATATTGTATGTACCTATCTGTGGAGGTACTTAAAATGCATCATCAAAACATCCTGAGAGCTTGCTAAAAAGTACAAAAATGCGTTCAGCTCTATCAAACAAGAAACAGCACTTAAGAATAACCCCTCCGACCAAAAAAACAACAGAAAAAAAAAAAAAATTTAAACTTTCAGCATAGAATAATTCAATGTTCTGTCAAGGCTACCTATTTCAAAATTTGTAATTAAAAACAGCTTTGTGAAGAAAAAAAAGTTTGAAAGTTGAGTAGCTACCTTTGAATCTGCTCCTGCTCCTTGATGCTTGAATTAACGCAGACCCAAAATTCTCGACGACACTATTATCATTATCATCATCAAGTTTAAGTGTGAATATCTAATGGTAAAAATGACAAGTGACGGCCCCAATGTGACTTCGCATCGTCGTGGTGGTGGACGTGTCGTTCGAAAGGTTCCATTATTACCTTAGGCTGGGAATATCGTCAGGTGGCCCTCAACTATTATAGTAGGTCATCTTTGGTTCAAAGCACTGGACATTCTATTTTAAAATACCTCCTGTCGGTGGATGTGGTGTAAGAATGCAAAATTTTTAATAGTGCTAAATTTGAAGGAGAATATCTTTTTATAGAATGTGAAAAATACTAAAGATGCAACATCAATGCATATGCATATAGCTAAGGTCCCTGCACTTAAAAAAAAACTTAAACTTCTACAAAGTTACAATAATTTTGGTTGACAGTGAAGCCTTTTTGCAATGTTCACTTTTTCCATCTTTTCTATAGTGTTTTAATAGCCCAGAAAAAAATAGAGCTTCACTTTTAAAAAATTCTGACAAAACTCAGATTGGTGGAGACTTTTTGACTGTGTTAACCATTTCCTACAAAGTTCCGTAATTTTGGGCAGGGGCTAAAATAAAAATAAAGCTTTCAGTTTTTATTTTGAAAAATGTTAAATTAAAATCTTAGCTTAGGTGCTTCCAATACTACACAAAAAAGATTATAATACTTTTTTCATACAACATCAATAGATCTAGAGAAGAACTTCCTGGTGCAGGAAAATTAGTCAAGTTTATTAAAATTGCATGGATCGATGGGGAACAATTTGTATGGTGTCCACTGTAGAGGGTAAACCACCATCTTAGAAAGGAGGTGGTTTTGTTTTTATTTAATTACTCGATTGATTTTCCATTCATAACAAAATTACGAAAAAGTATATAGACCTTACACTTATCTGAAAAATGAGCTATTCACGAGTTCTGTATAAATTTAATACCTAATCTTTAAGTTAACTTTTGATTTTCTATTGTAAAAGGTCCAATGTTCAGTTTTTTGAAAATATTTTGTCAACTGTTAAATTTTTCAAAAAAAAATTTCATTTGGTATACCCCATTTATAGCAGTTACTTATATTATTGGTACATTTAGCGGAAAATGCAAGCTGAAAAGTGCATTTTCTAACCATAGCGACCAGATAAAGCTTGTCCAACCAGTAGTTTTGTAAATGTTTTGACTAAAGCTATCGGCTTAGAGCTTTGTCGGAATTTTTTCGTAATTTTTCCATTTCCACTTGAACTCGAGATTTTGATCAGAATTGTCATTACGATGTTATGGAAGACCATATCTAAAAGTAGGTCTTACAATTCTGTCGGTCAGTCTGTTTGGCTACAGCTAAACAGCTGTCTCAATTTTCTTAAAACTTGGTACATAATGGTATTATGCGATTCTCTCTACATATTTTTTTCATTTTTTAGAATCAAAATAACGGTAGCTACCGTAGAATATTTTTTTAGCAATTTAACAAAATTTTTCTTTTCTGAAAAATGGCTCCACAATTTTTCTTACAAAAAATTCAACAAATTTTTTAGTAAAGGCAACCGTTGGATAGGAAACACTTTTCAAAAAAAAAAAAAATATTAATGGCAGGGTAGAGCGGGGCTAGTTGGACCACGGGGCAAGTTGGACCATGCGAATAACTCAGAAACCACCAGAGTTCAATGAAGACGATCATTCACGAATGAAACATATACGTACCAACCCACATTTGTGCTAAACTGTCTGCCAAAGGAGAACCACGCGATAATATATGTGTTTTTTGGGGACAAAAGCAAAAAATGAGTTTGTTTCTTTTTGTGTTATTGTGATGAAAACGTGGGAAATTTTCAACAAAATACAGTAATTTTGTGAGTTCTGTTTTTTTTTTAATTTTCGATTCAATTTGTGAAATTGAAAAATTCTAAGCGTTTTTTTCAAAGTGATATATTCATCAAACAAGGTGTTGGGCAAGTTGGACCAAGCGAATCATTTGTCCCGCTAATAGGGCAAGTTGGACCACTTGGACTTGGTGCGCTTGCATTAATTTTGTTCTTCTGCTATAACATATTTTAAATTATTCAAATTTATTTAAGAGGCCAAAGTTACATTCCTTCTATGGATTCCAGTTTCATTGATATATTATGAATAGGTCAAAAGTTATGAGACTTCAATTAAAAAGTGGTCCAACAAGCCCCGCCCTACCCTACCTCCCATAGAACCATTTTCTTTATAATCGATTTTCTTCAAAATCGTATTTTGGATTTCAATCATTTTTCTATATAGAAGCTTGTACACAAAATTAATAGTTTTTTTTACCAAAATTTTCAATTTTTTTTTTATTTATAAAAAATATTAATTTTTTTTTTGAAAATCAAATATTTTGAAAACCAAAAAGTCGATTTTTTTGATACTCGGTATTTAAGGGGTTTGTAGTACCTCGTGGTTTGATGGTTAGTGTGTAGGACTGTCATGCCGAAGGTGTGGGTTCGATTCCCAGCCGTGCCACCTAAAAACAGAAATGTTTTATTCGAGGTAGGTACTGCTCATGAAAAAGTGCTTCTCATTTAGCCGTTCGGACTCGGCAAAAAACTGTAGGTCCCCTCTATTCCTGCCAACAAACACGCACACAGGAATGGTTGTGAGTTGTAAGTCACTATTTTTATTTTTATTTTATTTATTATTTAAGGGTTCTTAACACTCTCTGGAAAATGAAAAAATTACTTTTATTACAAATTGACAGTACCTTCCTTTACGAAGGGGTCGAGAAACGCTATCGCTTTGTTTAGTTCCATTTCAACAGTGAACTGGATTTTCGGGTGGAATCCGATGAGGATACGTAGAATATGCTTGATATTCTGACGTGAAAGTCCATCATGAAAATGACCATCTTATGTTTGACTGATATCAAAATAATACAGCTTCGGGCAGATTAATAAACTTCCGTTCCAACCAAGCCACACACATCATAATAAGCACTGCGTCCAATCTCGTGAGTAGGTAAGGTTCTTACACTTAGTGACAAAAGATTCCACTCAGTAAATAAGAAAAAAGTCACAAAAATCTCCATCGATAATGGCTATCCTTCAGCTATAATTCGTGGTCTGCCCTTAAAGCACAGACAAAAAATTTCCCGCGAACAAAATAAAGATCCTATTGATGGCTACTTTAAGAGCATGGCTTACGTGCTAAGTCTCACTGAGAACTTTAAAGAAGTCATCAGTAAAAATGTAACCGACCGACGTTCGTTTGGCCTTCACATCGAATAAAACCCTTGCACACCCTCATACAATACTTAAGACAAAACCAGATAAAGACAAACGAACAGATATAATCTACAAGATCAATTGCAATGGCAAGCCGAAAGAACCTTGCAACCTGTGCTACATCGATACCACCAAACAAATCCTTCGCCAACGCATTTCAAATCATAGATCTGACATAAAATCAAATAATCTTGCAAAGACAGCCCTTGCAAGCCACAGCATCGAAAGTGGTCATACCCCTGATTTGTATGGTGTCAAGAATGAAAAGGACGCAGAAACAAAGCAAAAACATCCAAGAAAAGTGGGCAATTCTGCCGAATAACTCGAATTCCGTACTACCCAGAAAAATGGTCAACAAGTGATATATTAGTCAGTGTTTTGCCGGTTCTAAGGATAAATTAAGCCAACAACCAGCGCCAGAAAATAAAAAGAAACCAGTTTTACAGCAATGACACATAAATTTCGCACCTTGTTGCTTGGAGTAAGGAATGGAAATGGGTGTTTCTTCGAATGAAAAAAGATTCAATCTTAACGCATTCTAAGGTTAGAATTTTTGTTTGTCTGATTTAAGGGAAGAGGAACTTTTTTTGACAAGTTTACACAGTCGTACGTCAGTTGCCCTTGGTTGGGGCGCTATTACTTATTATGGAACAATTAAATTGAAGCTTGTAACTACAACACCTAGCGGAAATAGTTTAAAATATCTGTTGGAGTGGGCATTTTATAGGTACCCAAAGATGAAAGACATTATTCAACATGTATGTACCTTGAATTTTACAACAAAATAACATCCTCCACACTACCAGGGAAGCTAGAAGCTGCATTCAGTCGAAAAACACTATCGCAAACGTTTGCGCCTGGCTATATCGAAAAGTTTATGATGCTGGTAGATAGTTTGAAGATAAAGACATCTTAATCGAAGCTTTCTGAGATACCTTGAACAAGATTTCGCTGGATTAATAAATTATTATTATTTACAGGAAAAATATTTCTGACACGTATTTATCGAGAAAAAAAAAAGGAATGCGAAAATAGTGGCCTCAAACAAGTGACACGCAGGCAGTGTATAAGCAAATAGTTTCTTTTTAAAACCACTCAAATATTTTTTTTAATTTTGTTGTTAAGTTTAATAAAGATATCTGATGTTGGACATCAGTTGGTGTTGAAACAATTAAAAAAAAAATTTTGTGAAAAATCAGCAAAAATAACGTAGGAAATACATTAAGTCATTGAAATAGGTGATTTTGAAAATTCTTTTTGTGCTTAACAGTTTTCAGATGATAAGATGATAGCTGAATATTTGTTAAAAGCTGTAGCTATTCATTAGGAAGAGTTTTTAAATGTGATAAAACCCGTAGGTCTCTACTGTTTTTTTATAAGCTCATCAATATGTCACAGTCCAAAAAAGTTTTCAGATTCAAAGTTCAGTTTGAATGCCTTTCCAATCAGTTTTTATATTGTACCTACTTAACAGTTTCCTATTTTTATCAAGTTTTAAAATCTAATTACTGAAAATGCTTTTCAGAGTGTACCAACCTATAAACATATATTTTGTATCTACTATGTTCAAATACAAAAATAGGAATGCCCTGCCCAGCCTAACCTACACTATGCCTTGCCTATATGCAAAATGGGATACAAAACTAGGAAAGTGGAAAATTAGTTAGTTGAAAAACTCTCACTTTTCCTCTTTTATAAGAAGTGTAATTACAGTATTTGACTTGGTTGTTGCGGGGTGCGCGCTTGGGTCTGGTTTGAAAAAAAAAGTCTTTTTTTTTCTTTTACTCTGTGTTAATATAAGCACATACATTTGCCCCTAGTTGCACCCCATCATGAATGAGAACAGAGACACAAGTTGGTCTTCTCGCAAGGCTACTTTGTTCTATAGTGGAAAAAATGAAGGGATACCTCTATCCACCTATATATACCTACTGTAACTGTAGTATCCGTATAGTAGCTGTGGAAAAGCTTTGTTGAAGTTGAATGAAATACGAAAATGGGATAAGCGCACGCCTTCTTCCACAGACTGAACTCAAACTCAGTCTCTCTGACACGGTTAAGCCTTACCTTCTATATGGCACGCCTGAGCACACTAATTTCAGAGTGTATACACAAGGACCTATTTTTTCCTCGTAGATTTTATTTAAACCATTCTTTTGATTCAAGAGATTTTGTTCCTCCATTTTTTTGTGTGTGTAGGTATTCCAGTGTTGTTATTTTATCTTAAAGGGTATTCACTACACACCGGTGCGATGTGGTATGGGGTATTTCCTACATACCACTTTCTTTCTTGCCTCTGCAATAACTGCAGTATGTCAGCAAGCAGAAAAAAAAGAGTTTTTGTTATTCTGCAGCAACTTTCTGTAAATGGCTGCCATGGGTTGTAAGCGCGTCCTCTTTTTTTTTCTTTGTTTTTGGTTATATAAATCCACAAAAGTACTTCTTTCCGGCGGCCGGAGGCACAGCTCAGGGACGACCAACGACCACTAGTAGGTGGCAGGATATACAAGCCCACTATTTGCTCAGATCGCGATTGCCTTCGAGGAGGAAAAAGGATGTGTGCACTCGCATCTATGTATGGAGTTATTTTTAATGGCCCACTTGAACGTCCAATATCTAAAAGCAATAAATTAGAATTGTGGTCGACATAACTTTGTACCAGTACCTATACTAGCATTATTGCGATTTTACCAACTGGCATCAGCTCCAAAGGGATCCACAAACTAATAGTTGTTATATGTACGGGTATCTGGTTGTTGAAGTTTGTGTTCGTTCTTCAAATGCGTTGGGTGTTAAGCTGTACTGTAATTTAGAACTTACGATAAAATAAGCCGATTTTAACCACAGACCATGTCGCTCATGTTCCCCCGTGCGCTGCCAGGAGTCGGTGTAGACTGTAGAGTATAGACGATGTTTCGTGGAAATTTAATATCGTATTGATTTCAATTAAAAGCAAATCAGAGGCCGCTGAAGTGTAAGTATCTGTATCTATATGACATGATGGCGCAATGGTATCTTGGAGATAGTAAAAACTAGATATACATATACCACACCCCATACCCACACAGAAGTTGGTATTGCATGTTGGTGGTAATAAATTTAGCGAAAGGAATAGGTCGATTTATTGTTATGTTTGAGAACAGAGGGAGAGCTAATGGAAAAAGTTTCCTATTAGTGTTTGGTGGCTATATACTCTCCACGGACATGAGAAGAATAGCAATTAAAACTGACAAAGTAAGATGTATTGGGTACAAAAGAGACAAGCTAAATAAAAGATTCGACAATATTAACAAGAAGTAACTGGAGGACTTATTTTTTTTCTTAGATCCTTATAAAAGTAAATTTATTGGTTTTGTTAAAAAAAATTGGTATTAATCCTGAAGAAAGGTTAAAGATTATACGAAGACATAAGCATTTATAAATCGATTATTTTCTCAAAAGCTTCAATGATGAGACATTATATGAGACGTTATAGCATAAGAATTTGTTGTAATCAGTATCAGTAGCCTATTAAAGTGTGTGTTATTAACTTGTTTTATAGAGGGCAAGAATTGGTAGCTTGGAGCACTTTTGGCTTTGGCGATTACCGAAAGACAGTTAGTTTTTAAATAAAACTTTCAATGAGAAAGTGGGTTTAATAAGTTTAGTAAAAATCACATTTTTCTTAATAAAAAGATAGATAGATAGATAGATAGATAAAATCTTTATTTAACAATACAAAATGTTACATAATACATTCAAATAAAGAATTACGAGCATGGCATGACACAAGAAAGTGAAATGAGTAAGTTTTTTTTATGAAGGTTGCTCTCAGGTCTATGCATCAGTTTAACGGGGAAGTCCGCATTGGCCTTCAAGTTTCTTACATATATTTGCGGTAGACCGGACTCAACCTTAATGGCACAGTTGGGAGTGTTAGACGGTAGGCGAAAGATTCGTTTGAAAAAGTACCTTTGAATAGATTCCATTTCTTCCAGCAATTGGTAGCCATATACTTTACTTCCATAGCAAAAGCAGCTATTAATAGTCGAATTGAAAAAATGAAACTTCGATTTTGTCTCCACAAACTGTTTTGTAAAAAACTGTGACCATATTGTGTTGATAGCTGATTTCGCAACCGAAAGTTTATCTTTAATATGAGCTTTTATACTTAAGTAATTTGAGATTGTAAAGCCTAAATATTTAAATTAACTCACAACTTCAATATTGACACCGTCCAGTTTCCAGTTCCGTCGAATATTTTCGGATCGATTTAAATATCATTATTTTAGATTTGTTAATATTGATTTTTAGATCCCATGTGTCACAAAATTGTTCCAATTTGTTTATCTGGAACTGCAATGTCACTGGGTTATCTGAAAAGATAAATAGGTCATCGGCATAGAGAAGCAGTTTCATAGACATATCACCATAAGATACACCGCCCGGCAAGTGGTTCTCAATATCATTGATATACAGAGCGAACCTTAATGGGCTCCATATACAACCTTATGGGACACCTATTTCAGATCTAAAGGATTTCGATTTGTTTTTACCACTACTAACCATCGCTGAAGTTTCCAATAAAAGCGTCGACTTGTCGACAGGCCAATTACTGCTAGCTTGTATAAAGGTGATCTCCTATTAATGGTATCGAAAGCAGCTTTAAAATCTACAAAAAAAGGTGTATAAAGGCTTCTTTTAGTCTATAAATCGCTTTGCGATGCTTGTTAGGGCAAAAATTTGGTCATTTGTTGACAGACCAGACCGAAATCCAGCTTGAAAACAACTTATCATATTATTTCTCTCAACCCAACTCACAAGTCTAGAGTATAATATTTGGGCAAATAGTTTTCTAAGTGAGCTTAGGACGGAGATACTTCTATAGTTTTCAGGAACATTCGGTTCACCTTTTTTAAAAATTAGAGATATGCTCGCTAAACGGAAACAGCTCGGAAATGTCTACTCGATAAACATTTTATTTAACAACCCCAAAATAAGTTGAAGAAACTCAGGTGTTGCGTTCTTATAAAATTCAATCGGGATGCCATCTAACCCGGCTGCCTTATTGTTTTTCATTTTATTGAGCGATTGTATTGGCTCGTTCATAGTAAAAGGGCAGTCAAGATCGGCTAACACTGTGTTTTGCAAGGCAAAACTTATGTTACTCTGTTGAGGATCTGGTAACAAAAAACTCTCAAAAATGGGGTACTTTGGACGAGAGTGCATGGAGAGCTTAGTACAAGCGACATCTTGCGACCAAATAATTGCCAAACGCAAATAAAGTGCTCATTAGGCTCATCACTTAGTGTAGTGTTAGTAGTTAGTAAGCAACAATAAACTACGTAAGATATACACTTTACAAAATAAAATAAAATTAAAAACAATAATTATAAAATAACAAATACAATGACATTGAAAAGATTAACAATTACAATGACAGAGGAGTATCTCATTTTATAGTAAGCTATTATCATAATTTTGCTCGGAACGGTTCGTAGGTACATAACATAAAATTAATAATTATCAACGTGAAATCAACGAAAGAATTTTTTGGAAAAATTTACAGTATGCAATTAATTTTTGTATCACTTTTAGTTTAATTTCAAAAATTACTTCTGCAAAATCTTAATACAATTTTTACAGATATAAGACCGATTTATTTGACTAAATTTAGCAGATTTCTGTAACAAAAACATAATATTTCTTATTTGCATTTCTCTTTTGGCTGTTTAGGGTAGAAATTGGAAAACAAATATATTTTCTCGAGAGCGTCAGATATTAAGAGGGGATATTAAGTGACCGCCAAGGATGCTCACATTCAAAAGACTGACGATTCGGATGTAATGCAAGCTTGCGGAAGCTTTTTGAAAATGCAAACAAAAATCGCCATTTTGAAATACTCGAGCGCGTCAGATTTTGATGTATGTATATCAAAAAAAAAATCAACTTGATGTCCCTTCATGTGCTGAACCTTAATCTGACGAATATCTGGAGGGGTTTTCTTAATCTAACGATTTGAATAGAAGAAACATTTTTATTCAGGATTTTTTTTAATCACTAGGGAGAATATGATAACTTGGGCGCCAAAAATTGAGCGGGGTCTATGTCGCCCTGTTTAAGTATCAGTAACTTGCAATTGTCTAAAAAACTAGAAGACATAAAATTTAGTTTTTCTTTTCATAATTTTCAGAAATATTGATCCAAACATTTTTTTTGCGTTTTTTTATCAAAATTTTGAGTTTAAATGCAAATATATTGAAAACTATTGACACAAATAATTTGATTTAAATTTATGATTAAAGAACAGACTTCTGGCTTTTAAAACAGTTTATTGTCTTGCATTTTAAGTTTGTTCCTTGTTTTTTCATATTTGTTTCCATTTAAGTCGTTTTTTTTTTCGAAAATCGCCTCTACCTTCTAAACGGGGCAAGAAAAACGGCAAATTATACTTTTCCCGTTATCCTAGAACTATTTACTTCAAAATAAAAAATTTAACCGCGTTCGAGAATGTCCAGGTGTTGATTTTTTTTTGCAAGTTTGTAACCCTCCCACTACCTTAGGTTACGCTCAAATCGTCAGATTATAGAAATACACACTTTTCAGCATGTATCATAATCTGACGCACTCGAGTATTTCGATCTACCGATTTGTTCTTACTAATCTGATATCCTGCCCTAGTAGGCGCTCGGCCCTACATAGAGGACTGATATATGGTGGAGGTACTCACCAGGGTGCAAGGTACCCCCCTTATGCTAATCTGACGCACTCGAGTAAATCCCAAAATCCCCTATGAGGCTCCCCTACTATTTACTCAATTATAAATATGTAACTATTTGGTTTGTGTAAAGTCTTTAAAATTTGTGCATTTTAGATTACGGTTTAAGGTTTCAAATAAAAATAAAAATATCGAACAAATATTAATTTTAAAAAAAATTTTAAGCTATCTTCAGAATGTGTGTCAAATCAACTCCACCCTACCCTATCGTTTTCAAGAAAATCGAAAATAAAAAAAATGGTCCATTGGAAGGTAGTATTTAATTATTTTTTTGAAAAATTGTTTTACATCCAAAGGAAGCCTTTACTAAAAATAATTTATTGAATTTTTTTTAAGAAAAAATTCGGAGCCGCTTTTGAGAAAAATACGATAAATTTGCTTTAAAAAGTTGTATCAAAAATAACGGTATTCCTGCCAATACCGTTATTTTTGGTTTTAAGAGAAAAAAAAACGTATGCGGGGGCAAGTTTGATCAAAATGTCGAGTTAGATTTTTTTACGAAAACATAACTTGCCATTCGTAGGTATCTAGGGTAGACGGGGGAGACTTTGCCAGGATTACGGGAATTTGACCTTACGCGAAACTTTTAGCTTGTTTTCAATTTTCTTGTTATCTAATATGTTCCCTTCTTTATTATCTTCATTTTAAAGTACATTTCATCTTGATACTTTAATGATTTATATTTTTAATTTTTAATCAAAAATAAAAATTTGTGATATGGCAAAGCCTTCCTGGTAGGGATGCTTTGCCATGGGTATGGAGTACGTTTGCCAGGTACCTAAATATCAAAGTCAGTAAATACAAAGAAAGACTAAACATTTAAATAACGTAACAAAACATATTAATTGATTCAATTATATTAAAAGTAACTTAAATATTTATAATTCAGACTTTTTATTTCATTTTCATGGGGTGCCTTTGCCAATGGCAGAGCCACATTATGGGGTGCCTTTGCCAGGAAAACCTACCCACTAATAACCGGCAAAGGTTACCCTCTAGCTGCTTTTTTGAAAATTTATTTATAACTCTTTTTTCCTTGTAAGCAATTAATGTAAATCAAAATTATTTACCACAAAAAATATATTAACAAAAGATATTTGAAGAGAAAAGATATTGAATGAGAAAAAAAATAGAAATTAATGAAGATTGCTTACCTTGTAATTTAGAATCTGGCACTTGAAGAAGTAATACACAGCTCCAACTCGGTTGGTGTCTAGCGGAGAACTGTCAAACTTTGTCAGAAGTGTGTATATAGGGATATGCAATCAAAATCGATTTTTCGATATTTTACATTTTGTTCGTTCGACAAAAAAGTTCGATTGGCAAAGGTCCCCCTATGGCAGAGGGTCCCTCTTTTACCCTACCTACATACATTTTTTGTAACATTAAAGGAAAAGTTTGTTACACCAGTTTTGAGTATTTTTTAATATAAAAATAAATAAATAAATTTGATGGCGCAACAGCTCGTGGAGAACCAGGCCCCAGTGAGTTACAACTCTCAACCATTAGCACGGCTGGAATTCGAACCCAGACCTTCGGCATAACAGTCTAATGCACTAACCATTATGCCACGAGGTAATACTATGCCACGACGCACGTACTTATCAATAAACATCATAAATACAATTTAAAAAAAATATCAACTCCCTTTGAATGTATTGATTTTTCAAAAAAATATATTTTTTTACTAAGTCCAAAATTTCTTTTTTCAAAATTTGTATCTGGATTATTATTTATATTGGAAAGAAGCTATGGCACAAATATTTTTAAGGAAATCATCGGAGGTGTTATGTTAATGAGAAACTCGACCATACAAAAAAACCATTCTATATGGATGGTACGGTTAGTAACAGTTTTTGATTGATTTTCTTTTACCAAATGGAACCTACACCACGTCTACAAAAACGTACTGATCGTAAAGTCAGATTTAATGTTGAGATAAATAAGCTTTTTCTTTTATGGCAAGTAGGGCCTTTGATTTTACCGGGGTAATAGATAGCTGGTTTCACAAATACAAGCTTACAAAATACCCGGGTACCCGAGTAGCTGAGTTGCGAGGTACCCGTTTAAATATGTCTTGAGTACCCAAGTACCCGGGTACCCAAGTGTCTTGGGTCCCGAGGATCACCAGTATTGGAGTACCTCTAAGGCCTAACGAACTTTTTTTGGCTATAGTATTCGGGTATTTGGGTTCTCGGGTACTAGGGTACCAGAGTATTTTGGGTAGATTATAAGTTGTTTATTATCTCATTAAATCCCCCTGGTGGCGTTCTGTTAAGTTGGGGGTATATAGAAAAGAATGCTGCCCTGAGTAGAGCTTGGGCACCCGGCTAAGTCTTCGAGTACCCGGGTTTCAAGAGCTCTAGTGGAGAGTATTGTTATTTTTTGAGCTAAAAAAATTCAAAAATTGTGCTTACAAAACTTTTTCTCAAATTTTTTTACTTGGGAGTTTTCACACTTTTAACTCTTTTGAGAAATTAAATAATTATAATTTTATTCCAAAGATATTTTAAAAAAGTTATGCCTAAAGAAAATTGCGTTTGCTCATTCAATTAAAATCGAGTATTTTTGAGTACAAAATTTGCACCCGTCAAATTAACTTTTTTAAAATGAAAGTTTCATTCTGTACAGTCAAAACAATGTTACTTTCGACACAAAATAAAAATAACTACGGCAGTTCTGAATATAATAACTTATAGTATTAAAAATATTTCAAAAATCACAATATAAAATATAAAAAAAATCCTTTAGGTAGATATACATATGTAGGTACTCTACTTTTCTCTTGAAGAGCTATTTTAAGACAAACTGATGAGCAAAAAAAAACGCACTGAACCGATACGCAGAAACGATATTCTAAAATATATTCAAATGTTCGAAGATAGGAGTAAGTACAATGCTTTATAAAAACATTCCATCTAAAGTAAAGATAGGTATAAAGGTAGAAATCCTACTTTATTGAGGAAAAAAAATTCAATTATTGAGAAATAAAAGCAGTTTTGAAATTTCTATAAAATGAAAATTGAATAGTAAAGAAAAAAACTATACCTACACATTTTCTATTAAGGAATTGTTTACTTTGATTCATTGCCTACACCATCTTTATATATCCTACACTTACCTACATATATGTGAGTCATACATACATAAGGATCCCTCTGGATATCATTTGATATCTTTCTTCAAGATGTTGTCAAATATGTAAATAACCAGCTTAACCTGATATACAGAAAAACGCCACAAAATCAAACCAGAAATAGATTTATAAAAACCCTTAATACCTACCACACGAAGGAAGTCTTGAAGGAAAACGGTAGATAGCTATGTTCTTCATTACAAAAAGATTTACTTTGGAAATTCGGGATTTTGTTAGATCACAATAAGTGTTTAATATTCAAATTTATGTGTGTGTGGGAGGGAAGGACGCACATTGGGTAGGTTTCTAAGAAAAAGTCTCTGCCGCAAACGTATAGCATATAATTTTTATAGATATAGACATACCTACATACAAATACTCCAGGATACCTTAACCTCTGCCTCCATATACAAAAACCCAAACAGATGATCCTATTTGCATATTCCTTTCTCGTATGGTGTCGTTTTTCTAAGCAAATCCTTGTTTGAACCAGCTCCGTGTATTTTTCTTTTGTTATTTTTTGTGCTGTTTTCTAAGAACAGTTTTTTAATAGAAAACTTTTGTACCATATAATCCTAGAAAAATAATCCACCCTTGTCAGATTATATTTCTAAGTTTATTCTAAAATATAGGTCCCTTAACCTATTCAGCTTTCTCTTGCATGTCATAAATTTGCCTCTCGATCCCCGTTATTTGTCTGTCTTCTTCATTTCACATCCTGCATATCGAGTTACACAGCATTACACACACTCAATTGTCACCTGGAAGCCCATCCAACACAAATACACTAACTGATATACTGTATCCTGTATCCTTTTTGGAAAAACCAAGTACCTAGACATAGCTTGTGATTGTTCGTTATATGATATGGCATTAGTAGTAGCTCTCGGCAAATTGAAAGCATTTCCCTCTCTTGTTGGTTGATGTGCTTTGTTGCCAGGAAACTGCATAATACTTGAAGTATATCCGTTTGATAATACAAACAGATACAGTTAAAACAAAGTCATTCTCATTTTCATCGTCTATCCATTGGTGTTTTTCTAAGCTCACTGTAGGTATATGTAGTATAGGTACATACCTAGTAACTGTTTAAAGTATATTCGCTATAGTGTCTACCAACTCTGATGGTGATTGTAATATACAGCAGCCAGACCGGATGCACTCCCTTTTCATCGTTTCTTAATTGAAAATGAAAAGATTCATCTTGTTTTTACAGCTAAAAGGGTTTACTATTTGAAGTATGTGTGCTTTCATAATTGCATCTAAATAGGTTTGTGCAACTGTTGTGATTGTTGTTCTTTAACTTCCTTTGTACCCGTCTATGTATTTGCAGTTCTTTGAATGAGTTGTAAACATGTGTACGTGTAATTGAGAGGAATATAAATGACATTTTTATATTTTCGAATTGAATTATAATATTTTAGCAGAATCATCTGGATCGAAACATTGCTGGCTGCAAGAAAAGTAAAACTGTCATTTTAGCATTAAGATACAGATCTATAATATTGTTCTTGTTATTTATTGACAGAGACTATCTAGGTTCAAGGATAATCCAAAAAAAGAATAGCGTCAAAAAGTTTATATTAAATTGACCACTGTCTATAAACTCCAACTCTTATATTATGTACCATTCCGTGGTGAACATCGGATACCTAGAACCTCAAATGCAGATGGGTATGCAATTCTGGTAGATGGTTATTGGCAAACAAGAGAGGAGGGAGGAATGTTTACACTTAGGCACTTCTCCTAAGCCCAGGTGGAAGTGGAAGAATAATTTTCTAGATGGAATCAATAATTCCAGTAAGCATGATGTATTAATACTCAGTGCACACCTTATAAGTGTTATAACGATGTATTGGAGCTCAATAGGCCTATATAAGGATCGGTTAAACTAGCTCCCCATGCTCGAAGTTATGCAAAGGGTTTGGTTATTCAGGTTGGATGTTGTTCCGTTGGGGTAATCCAGGCCGAGTAAAGCTATTCCTTAACGAACTGACAAAAAACCTTGGGTATGGACAGATTTACTGTTGACCTAGCCTATCAAACGGAATAAGGGTGGCAATGAACTTTAGATTTACACGTGGAATGTTCTGTTGACTTTGTTGTGGGGTGAAAGACTAATTGATTGACAACATATGATCGACGTAAGGTATCAATGATTTTCGAAAGTTCCTAGGGGACAATGCTGATCCAGACCACTTCCTATTTGTTAGCTCAGGTAATGCTTTTGAATTTAGTTATCTCGACCGAAGCCAAAACCGAGAAAATCTGTGAAAAAATTCGACATTTGCAAGAAATCGCCAGGTCCTTTTCCGATCGAGTATCTTATAACCTATTGAATAAACTCATGCCACCACCATTTACCAGTGAGAACAAGTTGAAATATTACCAGAAAGCCATCAGAGATGCCTCCTCTATTGTACGACCAACACAATGAATTCCCTGGTTTGTTGATCAGTTAATAAAAATGGAATTCAGCAAGAGACTGTCACGGTAAAATTTTCCGTGACAAAAAACGTTCTTTCTGTTGTCCAAATCCACGTTCCTACCTTTCCAGTTTTTTTTTCTTTCCTAACAGGTGTTTCTTTCAATGTACTGAGAGAGAGAAGGGCAGCCATGGTCCATCAGCCATTGGTTCACTCTCTCAGTATCTTGATGAAACAAAAATCGTTTTTATCACTCCTGGCCTGGCACTAAAGTGGGTGAGTGATCCAATCCATACTAAATAACAGACGGGCGGTCTGATTGTATCCAAAACGCAGGTGACAGATGGTCCCCAAATATAGACAAATAACTGACAGACGGGCGGTCTGTTCTGAACCATAATCCAAAAGAAGCATGGGTGACAGTTGGTCCTCAAAACCATGATGTAACTCCTACGAGAATGACCGAGTGCCCAACATAACTTCGTACTATTGAAACATGAAATTTCGGTGAACATTTGGTTCCCGAAACGATGTGATGTTGGTCCTCAAAACCATGATGTAACTCCTACGAGAATGGCCGAGTGCCCAACATAACTTCGTACTATTGAAACATGAAATTTCGGTGAACATTTGGTTCCCGAAACGATGTGACCTAAGGGAATGGCCGAGTGCCCAACATAACTTACATACTGTAAGAGAAGGAACGTTATCGTCTTATTCCCCAAACCCCTCAAATCTAACAAAAATCCACCGAAGTAGTTTGCTTAGAATCGCGAGTAGGGAAATAATTGCCAACTTACCTCTCCGAATTTAAAAATACTGGTTAGGGTTACTTATTGTTTATTTTCGCTGCCGAAGTTCTCTTTTAATTTTTTGGGGTTTACTTGAGAATCTTGGAGGGGAAAAATGTATTTGTTGGTCGAAATTGAATTTTTTGAACTTTTGCACTTTCTTTTCTTCTTTTGATTTTCTCAAAAACAGTGGGAAAAATAGTGGGAAAATGGTTGAATGCGTTCATCGTATTCGCCGCTCCTGGAAGTGAAACCAGCGATCGGCGAATTATAGGATGACGTGGCATTAACAACATGTATGTGCGAGTAAGTAGGACCGCTGGATTTCAATAAACGGTAGCGCCCTGCAGCAACTAAGCTGAGAGTAGCTTACAAATCCGCTTCGAAATTCGCGGCTGAAAGCACGGGGATGAGTACAAGATGTGGTTCGAATAGACACCGAAAAATCTAGACGGACACTTCTTGTCAGAAGAGCACAAAAGCGAGTTGAAAAAAAATGGAGAAATTTGGAAGAAGAAATAAAAGTGGGTAAGTTTAAGAAATTTAATTTTGATTTATGTAAAGTAGTAAATTAAAGTAAAGTAAATTAAAAAAGTGAAACTAGTGGTTGGAGTTGAAGGAGAATTTCGAGGCAGGAAAAGTTGGTGAAGCAGGAAAATTTTGTTTACAGGAGAGGAGAGTTGGCAGTATTTTTCTTCATCCAACAAAGAAAAAAAAAGATAAGTAAATTACACTATTTAGTAGGTAGATTTTCAAATCGTTTAATTCGCTATTTGGTTGCAAAATTGTGCTAGTTTTTGTAAGTTCGGTTGGTTTTTGTTTCCGCTACTTCATCCTGAAATTGCAGGACTCGTGACCCCGCTAGAATCTTCTTTGTTCATTCGGGACAAAGAGATAACGTTCCATTTTAATAACTGCTATTTTTGTTATAGTTGATTGAAAAGATTTTGGGTTTTAGCCAAGCCAGCTACGATTCAGGACTTAAAAGGTTAGAAGCCAAAATTACCCCAGTATCCAAAGTTTTACCTTCCTTATTGATCATGATAAACGGAACGGCCGGAGCGCAGCGGCGTATTTGCGGCCAGCATTTTAATAAAAAATTAACTGTCGGAGGTTGTTCTTTCGGGTCATGATTAAAATTCCAGCATTCAATTAAAACCAAAATTTAAATAACTCTGACTCTGAAGAGGCCAAATTCAAAAAAGTTTTATTATTCAATTGAAAATTATCCACACACATACAGCTCACCATAATTGCACTTAAGAATTAAACAAAACAAAAATTAAAATTAGCTTGAATTATAAAAATTAAAACAGAAATAACCACAATAAAACAACCAAGAAATAAAAATTATACTCACTTAACCGTATGTTAAATCAAATATACATAGGTATAATATATTATGATATTATCTTTGGTTAAATGCCGCGGGTCGATTCAGATCGAGCCATACCAATATAATTGACTGGATTCTCACCAGTAAACTTCAAACAGTTTTAAAATTGACAAATCAAATATAATTTTTTTCTCTCAAATAAATAAATTATAGAAATTGAATAATATAACTAAGGAATTTCTTTTTATCATACAGCTAAGTTATAATTTTAGCTTGTCATGCTTTTACTTCCACCACATAGCACTTTTTGATATAAAAGGTATGTAACAACACGCCCCTAATCCAATTATTCATTGCTTCAAAATTTCAAAGTAATTGGTCAAGAACTTTCAGAGATCCTAGGTTTAGCACAAACGTACATTTACATTTTTATTTATATAATATATTTATATTTATATATAAGATTATGCATTTCAAGAGAAGGATCACCCCAAACTTTGAAGTCCTTACACAAAATAAGTTTCATATACTGTACTCGGCAAAATTCACTTTGAAGTAAGCCATGTCAGCCCCACCCCATCAGAGCTAGCTAGAAACTTGCAGTAACGATTTCAAATTTGCAGTTTAATTTGCATTTCAAGAAAAATTCAGGTTCAAAGTTCGAAGTCCAAATTCGAATGGATTAATTTTTCGCTGTTTAACTTCACTGTGAAGTTAGCATTACAGTTCTGTTGTCATGCGATGGAGCTATGTTAAAATTTGCGGTAATACTCTAAATTTTCAGTTTCTTATGAACTCCAAGAAAAAAACTCAGTTCAAATTTTTAAGTCAAATTTTAACAAAAGAGTAGGAAAATTAACTTTGCACTTTTAACTATGCTGTGAAGCCAACAGGGCAAAATTATTTTTCTTATATTTTATTTTAACTAGAACATTAAGATTTGGACTTTAATTTTTCTTAAAATGCATAAAAACTGGAGCCTAACTGCAAATTTCTTGCTCACCTTGTTGATGAAAAATGACTGTTATGTTAACTTTGCAGTAAAATTAACAATGCAAAATTAGTTTTTCCATTTTTTTTTTTTCAAATAAAGATTTCAAAATTTGGACCTAAATTTTTTTGAAATGCGCATTTAACTCAAATTTGGAACCTTGCTGCGTTCAACCTAGTTGACGACGGAGGCCGATAATTCTGCGGTTCACACGCAATTTCAACGAAGTGAAGATATGTGTACAATGTACATTGGGCCCAAATCGGCTCTAAATGAAGAAAAAAATGTCCCTAATTTTTTCAAAATTGTATTTTCATCTCCTATAGTCGCTGTAGGGGTAAATTAAATGTCCCCTTTTTTTACTTACTAGAAAGTTTGCGTAAGATCTGCCAAAAAAAAATCAGTGCATGTAGGTGGGAACTAGACAAGAAAAAAAATCCTTGCGAAGGGGGGTAATATCTCCACCCGTTTGGACGGGAGGGGCAAATTAGTAAAATATTTGCATAAAATACACAAAAATTAATTAAAAAACAACGGCAATACTTACAGTAATGTTTTGTAGGTTTTTGAAAAGCCAGAAGTCCATCTTACGGCTTGTTTTTAAATTAAGTATTTTTGATGAACAGTTTTGGCAAGAAATTGTTTCAAACTCAACCTTTTGAAGAAAAATTATTATTTTTTTTTATTTATAGGTTTGAAAACAGATTTTGCTGAAATTGTTTATTAAAAGGAATTTTATTTTATAGTCAACTACTAAAATGGACTTCTGGCTTTCCAAAAAGCTACAAAACATTGTTGAAAGTGTTGCCGTTTTTTTTAATTATTATTTTTCTATTTTATGCAATTATTTGATTAAATTGCCCCTCTCGCCCAAGCAGTGGGAGACATTTTACTCCCTCCAGTAAGATTTTTTCTTGTCTACTTCTCACCTACATGCTCTGAATTTTTTGGCACATTTTACGCGAATTTCCAAAAAACAGGGAAAATTTAATTTACGCCCACAGCGACTATAGGGGATGAAAATAAAAATCTGAAAAAAATTAGGGAATTTTTTTTCTTCATTTTTATCTAGAGCTGATTTAGGCCCATCCAAATTTTAAAACTAAAAAAAAACATTATAACGACCACCCTAATGTACATAGCTACTGTCTACATTAGAGTGGTCCTTATATTGCGTTTTTTGAAATTTCAAGCTGGATAGGCATCAAATGGCTCTAAATAGAAAAAAAAAATTCCTATTTTTTCAGATTTTTATTTCACCCTTAATCTCCCATTTTGCATTTTAAGTCACTAACTATGGGTTAAGGGAGATTCCCATAACACAGGAGAAAAAATCAAAACTTATGTAGACTAGATTTAGACGAGAAAAAATTCATATTGGAGGGGATTGGGGGAGTCTGTTTTTAAAAATTTCACTCAAAATAGAAAATAATTATTAAAAAACAACGGGAACACTTACAATACCACACTATAGCTTTTTTTAAAACCACAAATCCAGTCTCTAATATGCTTACTAGATAAAGTTTTGACTGTAGGTATATGGCTTTTGAAAAAATAATTTTAAAGCTTAAAATTTTAAAAAAACAAAGTAGTTAATAAAGTTTTTCTCCCTTGGATGAGCCCTGGGCTCGAATCATGTTCACCGCTGCGAAATAAAGTTATTCTCACTTGTATCCACCCTGACTTGAAAGCAGATTCCTGCCATTGCTCTCATTGCCTGCTCCTTTTTAGTTGGTTCGGGGCCAAATGAAGTTTTTCTCCCTTAGATAAGCCTTTTTCTGGAATCAAACTCCTATACCGTTATTCTCCTTGCCTGCTCTTTCTGAGTCTGTTCAGGGCCAAATAATGTTGTTCTCCCTTGGATTATCATTGGGCAGGAATCAAATTCGTATACCGTTGTTTTCCTGCCTGCTTCTTCTCAGTTTGCTCAGAAGCAAATTAAGTTGTTCTCCCTCGGATAAGCACTGGGCTGGAATCAGATTCCTACCGTTTAGTCCCCAGTTCACTTCTTCTAAGAGAATTTTGTGGGCTGAGTCTACTTCTGTTGTAGCCCTTCAAAACCAAGCCATTGTACATTGTTATTCACGATAAGTTGAAAATTGTAAGATTGTAAGACCCTTTTGTAGTACCTCGTGGCATGAGTAGTACCTCGTGGCATGATGGTTAGTGCGTAGGACTGTCATGCCGAAGGTGTGGGTTCGATTCCCAGCCGTGCCACCTAAATACAGCAATGTTTTATCCGAGGTTCTGCCTCCTGCGAGGAACTGAAAAGTCCTGAGTATATTTATCATGAAAAAGTGCTTCTCACTTAGCCATTCGGACTCGGCAAAAAACTGTAGGTCCCCTACATTCCTGCCAACAACACGCACACAGGAATGGTTGAGAGTTGTAAGTCACTAGGCCCTGGTTCTCCACGAGCTGTTGTGCCACCCAATTTATTTATTTTTATTCAACCCTTTTTCTATTGTTAAAAATAAAGAGTAAACATTATAAAATTGGTGTTTGGTCCGAATCCTCTTTTCCTTATTTACCCTAGTTTTACTTGCTTTCTTCGGGAAATCCTGGACTACAACGAGCTTACCTCAGCCTCTTTAAAAAAAGTATCACAATTTTAGCCTTGTTCAACTTAATATAAACAAACGTAGCAAATCACACAACCTTGTTTAACTAAGCACTATAACCTGTGTGATAGAGAGTGCTTAGAAGAGACAACGATCAGATTAAGAGATTAGAATTCATACGAAACAAATACCAGATATCTCTTTCAAGATGTAAACCTCTCAACAAAAAGTAAACTTTGTGATGTAGGGTGCTACGTAAAAAAAAATGCAATTAATATCAACAATGGAAGACTATCAAGGGAAGAACAAAATTATTGTAAGAAATTTTCTCTAAATCGAGGTTACCGGTGAAAATAAATCGAATATCCAATCTCCAATGAGTTTTTTCTTCCCTCATTCAATGCATACTTTTTTGCAATTTGTTTGTGTACTCTGAAAGGGGGATACCTCTCTCGTTTACCTACACCTCTCAAGGGTACCCAATAACAAACCAAACCAACCTTTCTACCGTATATAATATCATCCCCTAGAGGCAATAAAGTTCGCAGCCGAAGGTAGTGAGGTTCATTTATTAAGCCTCGTTTTAAGACATAAAATGCCGATACGAAGAGGAGGCATGAAAAAAATTACAGTATCGATGAAATAAAATTACTGAATGGAAATTGGTGAGAGCTGGAGATACATTACATACCTTCGACAGGGCTCATGGGGGTGGTACTTTGGTAACTCAAGCGATGTGTTATTGTTAAATAGATGGCAGATTAAAAGAGCTGGGATTTGAAGGAGTGTTATTGGTTAGGGAGGGCAGGGGAAAAGAGCGTTGGTCTTAACAAGGATCTGTATTTGGCGGGTACCTTTAATGGCTTTCAATTACGAGCTACTTTCATGAGCTTTATGACCTGTTTTGTGTATTAAATTGGATCCTTTTTTCAATTTTCCTAAATAAAGAAAATCGAATGAATATACAAATGTATGTATACACCTGTATACATACCTACATATATATGGATATTATTTAGGTATGTGTGTTTGTATTTGAAATATATATTCTTAACAAAGTGATGGGTAAAAGGAGTTTACCTACCGGTCCAACCTATAGGGATGGATTTACTACTTCATACATTCAATTTCGAAATTGAAAACCTTCATATTTGATGGTTTAATTCCAATGAAAATTATATCATTTTTATTTTATCATCCTTTAGCCTTAAATAAATTATTTAATAAAGTGTTTTTTGGAATTCATTAATCTCCCCTGGAAGCTAAGGACCTGTATACCAACAAAACTTTATCAAATAAAATCAGAGTAGATTCTTCTTTACAATGTTTGCCAAAGGCTAATAAAGTTTACAATATAAACAATTAAATAATTACAAAAAAAAATAATAGCATCAGAGACTTTATGATTCTACGTCAGTCACCGAATAATAAAGATGTTTTTAGATAAAATTTGTTTTGTTAAATTTCTATGAAAAGGAAAAAAAAAATAAAATAAAAATGAAGTTAACTGAACCACTCAGAGTAACTCATGCGTTTTTCTGGTAGCAGGATTCTTCGGCGCGTGGGTGATTTACATAGATTCAAAGGATGAAGCGTTTCACATGAATCATTTTGCTATTGAAAGGAAATTTAATTTGAAAAAGATATTATGAAATATTTTTTCATCCGGTGAAGCAAAAAAATAAACAAAGGTAGATAAGCAAATTATTTTCCACGAACTTTATAACATCTTAATGTTACTGATCGCGGTAACTCATGATTAAAATTAAAAACTGAATTATTGTAAGTGTTAAATCAGGCCTAATAGTGGCCTAACTGCAATTTTATCGAAATTGAGTTTACTACAAAAACTGAATTTGTATGTACTAAACAACAGTTCTGCATTAAAAATTTTCAAATTATAGTCTTCCTGCCATAGTTACAGGACTTTTATACTTAGGCCAAACACAAAAAAATTAAAAGCTTTATGGCAAGAGTGGCCTATCTTTCTTAAATGCCGCTATTGCGCTCGCATATTTGATTTTATTGTTTGAAACTTTAAGTTAGGCCAATTATTTAACTATTTGCTCACAGGTGACATCAATGCAATGAACTAAACATAAGTCAGTACCCTGATAATCACCTTCGATTAGCCAGAAAGTTACGTCTGGGAAGTTAGCAGGGCTACTTTCACCCACGCAAATGGGACCTTGACAGGAACTTGCATTTTTTTTGCATTTTTTTTGCATTTCAATTCCCGATTTTGCAGTTCGCCAAATAACGGTGTAATTTAGTGACCTGCTAACTTCACAGTGAAGTTAGCAGGTCACATGGTGTATATCTCAGGAACCAAGCGTGCTAGAAACTTGTAGTAAGGCTCCAAATTTGCAGTTTTTTTGCATTTCAACGATAGGCTATGTTCAAAATTTGAAGTCCTCAATTTAAAAATTTCCCAAATTTGACTTCAATATGAAGCAAGTAGGTCACATCGTGTATCTCACGAACCAAGCATGCTAGGAACTTTTTTTCAATTTGAGGACTTCAAATTTTGCTTGGTTCGTGGTCACGATGTGACCTACTTGCTTCATATTGAAATTAAATTTGGGCAATTTTTAAATTGAGGACTTCAAATTTTGAACATAGCCTATCGTTGAAATGCAAAAAAACTGCAAATTTGGAGCCTTTCTACAAGTTTCTAGCACGCTTGGTTCTTGAGATACACCATGTGACCTGCTAACTCCACTGTGAAGTTAGCAGGTCACTAAATTACATCGTTATTTGGCGAACTGCAAAATCGGGAATAGAAATGCAAAAAAAATGCAAAAAAACTGCAAATTCCTGTCAAGGTCCCATTTGTGTGGGTGAAAGTTGCCCTGCTAACTTCACAGACGTCATAAAGTTAGAGTTTCATACGCTCAGCGAGAAGAAAAACCATTCAATGTCATACAAATTACCAAAAAGCAATTCTTCTCTAATTTGGAATTGGAAATTTCAATGGAATGATCTCTACAGAAGGACTGAAGGTTAACTGACTCAAGATTTATGAGCTTCAATATTTAAAGACCGACCATACACATTGTTTAAACATTTTTTTGCATTTCTTTTTCAACATGTTTGTTTTTCGAAAAAAAAAGCATAAGCCTAAGAGCCCACAGCAGATTTTGGGTGTGAATGGTATCAAGAAAAGAAATATTGGAGTTGACAGCTTGATTAAAACTTATTCAAGAAAAAGTCTTGCCGTCCATAACTGGGGATTTAGTGATTAAACACTGCATCGAAAACAACATCTTTATTAGCAAGCTTTAACTTTGATACTTTAAATCCTAATACCCGCTAATACAACATAGTTTTTACACCGATCAGAGGAATAACAATTTACAAATACTACAAAAGCTTTTATGGATTTTAACACATCTGAAAGTGAATACAAATGTTAAATTTCAATGTATTTAAAAAAAATAATAAAAAACTCATAGAAATCAGTTTTATTTACAAATGATTGGCCTATCTTTACAGGATTTTAATTTTTATATTTATTCCTCTGTGGAATAGTGGCCTATCTGACTTTATAATCAGTTATAACGGTATTTTGAAAGATCATGTATACAAAATCAAAGACCACGTATTTTTTATCATATTGCAAAAAGAAAATCAAGCCTATGTTTCTTTATTTTAAAACAACAAGTGTTTGAAAATAACCTGTTTCTTATTTTTGCTCTAAATGCAGTTAGGCCACTATTGCGCTCATGGCCTCAAATTAAAACACAAAAAATATGCAAATAAGGGTAAGGGAATAGCTATTTCGATAACTTACAACTCAAACTATGGATACATTGGGTTAAATTTTTGTTGTAAAGCACATTTGAGGATCTACCAGTCACAATAACCATTGAAAAAAACGACCATGTGCCTCATAGTTATACCTACCATAGTATAACCAAGATTTACGAACGTTTATATTGAGGTTATAGGTTCTTGATTTCAAATCCAGTCATCTGACAGGATTCTTTTGTCACCAGGGCTACAGAAGGGGGGTTGAAAACGGTGATTTTACGGATTTTTGGATAGTTGGTATAACCACTTTTATATAAGTTTAAACTATAAGGAACAACGCTTTGGTTTTGAATTTTGGGGTCCCAGACGTTTTAAGTGTCGCCACACCCAGCCAGACCCCTACAAAAATGTGTCAAAGAACAATTTTTGGTGGTCAAGAGCAGGGTTGTAAAAGAATGCAATCTTTTGTGAATGCAATCTGATGTGACTTTTACGAAACGATTGCAATCATTGATTCCGCTTTGAGACTGCGACTTTAAATTCTGCAATCACCATTCATTTGCTTTAAAATGATTGCAATCATTTTTCCCCAATCATTTTACACTAATCAGTTGATTGCAATCATTTGGGAATACATGTATTCTTTGTCATCATTTGCATTCTTTGCATTCAAGTTACAATCTTGCATTCATTTGCATTCTTTCCATTCATTTGCATTCTTTGCATTCATTTGCATTCTTTGCATTCATTTTCATTATTTGCATTCATTATACAATTTTTGAAATCTTTGAATTCATTTGCATTCATTTGTATTCTTTGCATTCATTTGCATTTCTTGCATTCGATGAGGTTAATGATTGAAGTAAATTATTGAAGAAAGAAATATTTTCAATTAGGAATTAGGAAATCATAGAAGATAGCATTTTTTGAGACACCATAATGTGAAAATACTGAATCAAACTTTTTTTTCTAGAAATTCATGGTTGTAAAACTTTCTGTATTATTAAAATATAATTCTTCCTTAATCTGCAAAAATATTTTTTGTTTGACCACCCTAATTAAAAATATTTTGTACTCCAATAATTTGCTTCGATCATTGACCACGTCGAACGCAAAGAATGCAAATGAATGCAAAGACTGCATGCATTCCCGAATGATTGCAATCAATTGATTGGTGTAAAATGATTGGGGGAAAAAATGATTGCAATCATTTAAACCAAAATTAATGGTGATTGCACAATTTGAAGTCGCAGTCTCAAAGTGAAGTCAATGATTGCAATCTTTGAATGGAGGTCAGTAAATGATTGTATATGATTGCATTCACAAAAGATTGCATTCTTTTACAACCCTGGTCAGGGGTATAACCAAATAAATAATGTGTCAAAAAATCATGAAAAACTTCCTAATCACAAAAATATGCATGCCAGACGCTGTAAGTGTCGCCACAACCAGCCAGACGGCCAGAGCTCAAAACGGGCGAAAATTAGTTTTTGATGTCGTGAGTATAACCATACAAATTTTATGTGTCAAAAAATGATGAAGAATCTCCTCATTATAAAAAAAATGCATGCCAGTCGTTTTAAATGTCACCACAACCAGCCAACGACGGCCCGGCCGATATCTTTTGGTGTCGTGGATATAACCAAAAACTTTATACCTATGTCAAAAATCATGAACATCTGGTACGCATTTTATTGTGATGAGGAGATTTTTCGTGATTTTTTGACATATCAAATTTTTGGTTATACCCAAGACATCGAAAACGAGTTTTCGCCCCTTTTGAGCTGTTGGGCCACTTACAACGTTTGGGACCCCATAATTCAAAACCAAAACGTAGTTCTTTAAGCTAATATAAAAGTGTGGTTATACCCCCTATCCAAAAATCCGCAAAATTACTGTTTTCAACCCCTTTTCTCCAGCCCTGGCGACAAAAGAACACAACACGACGCAGATGCAGACGGAACTTTTGCTTACAGCTTTTTTGACGTTTCAATATCGCGAACGCAACCAAGTGTTTACAAGTGGGTTAAAGTCATTTTTAAACTCTTATGAATTTATCATAAGGACGTAAAGTTATTTTAGCTTCTTTTTCATCATTATCCATTTTATATTTTTGTTTTTATTTTATTTTATTTTCGATACTGAAATGTCAGAAACTTGTACAGCTGCATTGTGGGCACGTTAAAAAATCATATACGACATTTTTGTACAGCTATTTCAGCTGCAGCTCCAGTTGCAGCTCCAGTTGCAGAACTCTTTTCTGTTCAGGATAGGTAAATAAAATAATAAAAGATAAAGAGCTTTTCATCAGAAACTTAGATTACAATATTAGTAGTGATTCAAAGAAATTTATATGAGCTTCAGATAGTAACAGCATGACGCCAAAATACATACAGCCGAAAACTAAACGCAGCAATATTGAATTTTTTTTCAAGAAATTCACAGCAGTCTGCTTGTTGCTGAGGATCTGGTAAGGTGGCACTTTTGCGTGACGCTCATGTCGCCAGCTCTGGAATTTGGGGACCCCTTATTTTGGATGTGTACATACATTTATATATTTGTATTGGTCAACAATGGTCAACTGAATTTATAAGGTCAGCTATAAATAATTTATAATCAATGATAAATGTTTTACCCATGATATTACGGATACTATGGTATCCGATTATACTACAAGCATGTACGTCATATTATACCATGCTTAAATTTTATCGTATAGTATACGGTAGTATACATAGCCTCTGGGCGACACCAGCGTTGATTTTGGTTTTCCTTGGTGATGAATTCAAGAACTTAATTTCAGTATAAAATATGTCTGCTTATAAAAAGCAGGATGTGTGTCACCCTTTGCGGTATTGTTGATACTACAGTGCGGTTCATATTTATAACCCACCTTAAAAATCGTTAATTTTTTGGTCGTCTATACATGATCAAAAATAAAAATGATAGGGAATAATAGTAATGGTCATGGCAGTTAATTACAACAACAAGTTAATTTCAAAAACATAACAAGTGTATTTTTATTTCTTAGTAATACAAAAATTACAAAATTCAAGTGTTTCAAATTTATAACCCATTGCTTCAAGAGTTAATAAAAGTAAATGAAAACCCGAAACTAATAATTAATTTGGGAACCTATGGCAAGAATCAAGTCAAAAACTCTTTTTACTTGCGATTATAGGTACTATAAGGCAAGTTTTGGATTCGTGCAAAAAAAAAAATTTGAAATAACAATCAAACATGATATTACGATGATAGAGAACACCAAAAAAGTGGGTGGCAAAATTCTGTCTGTCTGTCTGTCTGTCTGTCTGTCTGTCTGTCTGTCTGTCTGTCTGTCTGTTCGTCTACAGCCTAAACGGCTCGATCGATTTTCTTCAAACTTGGTACTTAGTGGTTTTTGGTGATTCTGCCGACACGTTTTTTTCATTTTTTTTTAGAACCAAAAATAACGGTACCTGTCATACATTTTTTTTTGGTAAATTTACATAATCGTATTTTTCTCAAAAACGGCTCGACAACTTTTCTTAAAAAAATTAAAAAATTTATTTTAGTAAAAGCTTCCTTTGGGTGAAAAACCATTTTTCAGAAATGGTTATTAATGGTACCTCCCAAGGAACCATTTTTTTAATTTTTGATTTTCTTCAAAACAGTACGACCGATTTAAATTATTTTTTTTATACAGAAGCCTCCAAAAAATATAAATAGGTTTGTGTACCAAAATTTTTGAAAAAATATTTTTTGGATTTTTAAAAAATGTTTCAAAATTTTTTTTGGAAAATGAAATATTTCGAAAACAGCATGATCTTTTTTTTTGAAACTCCATACTTATAAGTTTTTAGTACTTTCTAAAATATTTTTAGAAAAAAATTTACATTTATGAAAAAATAACGGTACCTACCATACAAAAGTAAAAAAACCGCAAAGGAAAATATTTTTTTTCTCAAAAACGATTCCTACGATTTTGATTAAACTTTTTTCATATACTAAAATTAGTACGATCTACTACCAAAAATTATAAAATTTTACACTTAGCAACTATTAACAGTACCTGTCATAGAACGTATTTTTTTATTTTGAGTTTTCTCGTTATGTGCTAAACGGATTTAGATGATTTTTTTTATATACAAATTTCAGATAAGATTAAATAATATTGCATATCAAAATTTTCAAAAAAAAAGTTTTTGGATTTTTAAAAAAAGTTTAAAAATTTTTTTTTGAAAATTCGATATCTCGAAAACAGGTTGACAATTTTTTTTTAAATTTTTTTTTTATATACACATAAATATATACTTCAGATTTGCATACCAAAATTTGTTCTTAAAAATGTTGTAAGAATTTTATATATAAAAAATTAATTTTTTAAAAAACCGCTCCAACGATTTTAAATTTTTTTTTCCCATACAATCATATTTAATCAAGAATTAAGATGGCATTCTTTTGTTCACATCAAACTGTCAAAAGAGTTGTTTTAGCCAATTTAAATGTCGTATTTCATGCTTCTTCATACATTTTTCTCTCATAATTTCAATGTTTTTATATACAATTTTCTTAAATCCGCAGTGTCTTGAACATAAGAGCAAGTACGTGCGACCCAGTCGTGCATTTTATTTCAGTGATTTATCAGTTATCCAAAAGTTCTGGCTTGATTTTAATCCATTCCTCACGAAGAGAGGGTTTAACCTCTGATATCGTTTCATACGTCCTTCCTTCCACGTATATATTCCTGACAAGAACTCTCCAAAGATTTCCAATAGAGTTGACATCGGGAGAGCATGCGGGTCAAAGCATTAAATCAAAAGAATTTATTCCCAACCAATAAATTGTCTCGCTACTGATATGGATTCTGGCATTGTCCTGCTGAAAAATCCAATTTCTCTCCTGATGATCTCTCAAAAAAGGTACCAAACTGCGTCGGAGAACGTAATCATAATCTCTGCTGTTCATTTTTGATGAAGTGAATTGCATTTTTACAGAAAAAAATGGAATTTAGATGGTCCTGATGGTGTGCACTCTTATTGGCGTGACTTACGGAAGGAACCGTGATATTTTTATAGGCAAAATTTTGGTGGCGGTTCGGTGATGATGTGGGACGCTTTCTCAACGAAGGGGTGCGTGGAAATGGAATAAATTTCTTCGAAAATGAACAGCAGAAATTATGTTCAAGTTTTCCGACTCAGTTTGATACCGTTTTTGGTAGATCACCATGAGAGAACTTGGATTTTTCGGCAGGACAATGCCAGAATCCATATCAGTAGAGAAACAATTTTTTGGTTGGGAATAGATTCTATTGATTAAATGAACTGGCCCGCATGCTCTCCCGATGTTTACCCTATTGAGAATCTTGGGAGAGTTTTTGTCAGAAGAGTATACGCAGAAAGAAGGACGTATGAGACGATATCAGAGCTTAAACACGCTCTTCTTTATGAATGGCTTAAAATCAAGCCAGAACTTTTGGATAAATTGATAAAATCCATGAAAAAAAGAGTTTTTGACTTGATTCTTGCCAAAAGTTCCCAAATTAATTATTAGTTTCGATTCTTCATTTACTTTTATTAATTATGGAAACAATGGGTTATAAATTTGAAACACTTGAATTTTGTTATTTTTGTATTACTAAGAAATAAAAATACACCAGTTACGTTTTTGAAATTAACTTGTTGTTGTAATTAGCTGCCATGACCATTACTATTATTCCCTATCATTTTTATTTTTGATTATGCATAGACGACCAAAAAATTAACGATTTTTAAGGTGGGTTATAAATATGAACCGCACTGTATAACATCCATAAATATGGTATCCATACCACTAGCTTTGTATATAAACTTTTCTTTTGTTTATATACATCAAAGCCACTAGTATCTCGCAGGTATAAAAGACCACTCAAACGCCTTTTAAAGGTAAACTAATTTCAGATATTGGTCAGCCACAGAATTTTTTATGAATTTCTAATTTTTGTTTTCGAAGTTTTTCGAGTTCGAATTTAAATTACAAACAAAATTAGAAATTCATAAGCTCATCAAATCGTTCAAAAAAAACCATGTTTGAACAATTACTGAAACTAGCTTATATTTAATGGCCATTTAGTGACCTTTGAAATGGCTTACGTATTTTTTTTAATTACCCAAATGAGATGTCAAAAATTGAAAAAAACATTAAAAATTAAAAACATACAAATCTAAACCTGACCAATTACTGAAACTATAGATGACCTTTTATCAGGACTTGTGACTTTTCAGATCGTATTTTATTTTTCGAATAAAGCACAAATAAGGTGGCCAAAAACATGACAGACCTTGAGTGACCTTGAAAAATTGTATCCATTGCACAGTGGTTCCGTTTGTAAGGGGAGGCGATCATAATTCAATAAATCCTCAACAACTTAACCAATTTTGATGAAAGTTTTAGATATGACTAAAAATGCCTTAACACAACATGATCGCAATAAATGTTGGCACACATAAACGCCCACTTTTTAAAATAGCCTTATATAATCCTTAAATTGAAGAAAAAACTTGGGTTTTATTCTCGGAATATTTTAATGACAATGTTCTTTTAAATAATTCACCCATACAATGCTTTTTTCTTCTTCAAATATCAGTTTATATCTTTTTAATATCTTCCTTCCTCTCTGATCAATCTTTTGTGGAAATGTATGCGTTTGGTGTATTTTATCATACAAGGTTTATTTTACATTAAGAAATATAGAGTGAAGACTAATATCTACCTAAGAATTTCTCAGTATATGTAAGTAAGTGAGATATTGAAAAGATTTAAACTGATATTTGAAGAAGAAAATAAGTGCTTTCAGATAGT
The DNA here is from genome assembly GCA_963921185.1 of Dasysyrphus tricinctus. Classification (NCBI taxonomy): domain Eukaryota; kingdom Metazoa; phylum Arthropoda; class Insecta; order Diptera; family Syrphidae; genus Dasysyrphus; species Dasysyrphus tricinctus. The sequence continues at coordinate 73,235,953 of OY992532.1, read as the reverse complement.
TTCGCAAAATTTGTTAAAAAATAATTATTTCTAGATGTTACAGGCCTCAAAAATTGCGAAAAAAACGATTGTTGGTAATTTTCTAACGGGAATTTCTTGAAAACCCGAGTTGATAGCCACAAACAGATGACGGATTTGAATTTGAATTCTAAGAGCGTATTTAGAAATAATCTTCACTGCCTGTACTAAAAAGTTACCCGGTATTTGCAAGCCTTTTTATTTTTGTGAAAATACTTTCTTCCCTAGGTATACGTTTTTGAAATATAATTTTTATTTTCAAAACTATAATTATGAATCTAACTTTTGTATGCTTTTTTGGAAGCTCATCTTGATACCATTATAATAAATTTTTTTTCAAATTTTTTCTATCAATTAAACGAAAGATATAAGGAAAAATGCTAAATATTTTTTTTGTCAAAATACTTTTTCCGACTACTGTATATCAAATTGTTGTTGTATTTAACATGCTACTTTTTTCAAGCGAAGATAAAATAGAAAAGAAAATATGTGCAACGCTCATTCCATAGAGCTGGAATCCATTTAATTTAAATCCTGTTTTACTAAATCAACGAAAATATGGCGTTTTTAGCGGAATTTTAAGCCGTTGTAGTGAAAAGCGTTTCTGTTTATTAACTCTCAACTGGGCAATCAAACAAGAAATTTACTGCCACAATGCTTATTAAGAGTGAACAAACAGGACGCTCATTTAAACTCAATTTAGGGCTAAGGGATGACATTATTATCAGCTCATAATAACGAAAAATCTATGGAATTTTAATTAAAAAGAGTTTTTAAATAAATGGCTTATTTATTGACTCTCCATTGAAATTTTAATTTTAATTTTCTGATTTTATAGACATTTTATTTATTCACGGCTTTCAACGATTTGAATTGACCCTTTCTTTTTTAATAATAATTTGTTCATTTAGTTTTAATTCGATTTATGTGAAATTGACACATCACAAGAATTTTTAGCCTTAATAAGGCCGTTTCTACTGTACTTTTTCAAATGGAATTTATAAATGCTATTCATTAAATCCACATCTGATTTCAAAATGTTTCCATTTCTTAGGCAGTTGAGTGTATCAATTTTAAACTGAACAAAGGCAGTTTTTAATCGAAAAGAATAATTATGAAGTTGGATTCGAATTAAGAGCATTTAAAATATTGAAAGGCAATTTATAAGACACCGTTTTTACATTTTGTGTGTACCTAAATAATTGTAAAAAATCGAAAACAACTAGTAAAAAATTTAAAAACGTAGAAAATTGTATAAAACGGTAAGAAATAGTGGAATGAGTTTTAAATTTGATTGCCCTTCGATGTCAAAGTTTTTGGTCAGAAGACTTCGTCAGTGTTGAATAGTAATTTGCAAAGTTATTGGAATACCACGCCAGAAGACCCCAAAACATCCAGGAAGAATACTTAAGTAGAAAATTATATGGCACTCAATAATTAAGCTCTAGCTCTAGCTGCATACTTTTTACATACTTTTTTTAAAGAAAAATTTTAAATATCACCAGTAGCTTTTTTGGGCTCATTTGACATGGAAGAGGGAGAGGACTTGAAGATTGGCATGATTTTAAGCAGAAAAGCAGCTTATTTGAAGCTTTTACTTCTACACTTCTGAAGTGAGACCTTTAAAGCTTAAAATCTTTTAAAAAACCTTCTTCACCTGCTCAAATTGGGTGAGAATTTATACTCTTCTTCAGAATCTCTTAGCGTTTAAAATGTTGCAAGAAATTGGTACTCAGCTGTTTTACAAATAAAACAGAATGAAGTATCAACTCTGGACTTCCATAACGGCAGTGGTAAGGAAAGTATTTATCACTTATTACTTTAAGCAAACTTATTTTCCATATATATTGTATAGGGTGGTCCTTAAATTGGACATAAGTCTTGGATAGCCCTCAAAACATTAAAAAAACAAATTTCTCAAATTTTTTCAGATTTTTATTCGTCTCCCTCTTTCCACTTTAAGTTACTTATTATGAGCTCAGGGTGATTTATATAACAGGTGATAAGAAATCAAAGCTTTGGTATTAAGATTTAGACGAGTTAAAACTGGATCGAACTTTCATGGAGGGAGGGGTCACTTTATAAAAAAAATTACTAAAAATAGAAAAAATAATTTAAAAAACACGTGTACACTTACAATGCCACGCTTTAGCTTTTTTTTTACTGTTTTTAGTAACGGGGGAATAAAACCCCCTTTCGTCTGAATCTAATCTAAACCTACGCTCTGATTTTGTATCGCCTGTTATAAGAATCACGCTAAGTCCATAATAAGTAATTTATTATATGTAATATGTATACAAATTTTTTCTATTAAGAGCCTTTCCAGTTTGGATTTCAAAAAAGCGAATATAAGAACCACCATAATGTATATCGGTGGTGTTTGGTAGAAATATGATAACTCCATTTTTAAATTTACGTCTTTACGTCCACTTCACATTGAGCTAGAGTCTAAACATGTTTTCCATTTGTCTTCAAATTTTGAATATTTAGGAAGATAATTTTTGAAGAAATATGTTTCAAATTTTAAGAAAATCGGTTTAACCGTTTAGGTTCTAGCTCGATGGACGGAAAGACGCAAATTTAAAAATGGAGTTATCATGTTTCTCCAAAATACCACAGATATATATTTGGGTTCTCAGAAACAGCTCCAACGATTTAGATGAAATTTTCGGAAACTGTTCTTATGAACGAGAAAAAATACAAAAATTAGATTTTCTTGTTGCTTGGTTTCGTAAAAACGCTTTATTTCGAAACGATTGATATTTTCAGTGTTTCCTATAATGAGAAAGGTAAAAATTGAAAAATATTTCAATTTAATTCGCCTACTGCCACGCCCATTTTTATTATTCAATGATTTTAGAGAAATGTCTCCAACATTTCGATGGAATTTTCAAAATTTATTTATATGAGCCAGAAAAATATATGAACACGCCCATTTTTCTAATTTTTCAATTTTTAAAGAAGGATAGATTGATTTAGATGACGTTTTCAGATTTTTGTTCTTATGAGAGAGAAAAATTGCGATTCAATAAAATCCGCCCACTGCACTTCTGGAATAACGTACGAAATATAGCTGGGTTACAGAATGTATCAAAGTTGTCGGTGGACTTAGATACTCTTGCAATACACTTTTCAAATCTTTTACAAGAAGAGCCGGAACAGATCTCTTTTCAATACGCTATGCCTCATATAGTAGTAGAAGAGTTGGATAGACAAATTGATCCTGAAGAAATAAACAGAGCGCTCATCAGATCAAAAAACAATAAAGCTGCAGGTGAGCACGGGATCCCAGCGGAGTTTTTAAAATATGCCCCAGGATCATTTACTGAAAAGTTAAGAAGTATTTTCAATCAGATGCATGATCGCTGTGAAACACCTGGCAGTTTTAAGAAAGCTCTAATCTATCCCATATTTAAAAAAGGTGATAGCTCGGTTCCTGAAAACTATAGAGGCATATCTTTTTTAAATTCAGGAAGAAAATTATTTGCTGATATCATGAACAGCAGGTTAGTAAGATGGGTTGAATCAAATAAGCTTTTGAGCATATTTCAAGCAGGATTTTGAACTGGATATTCAACGGTTGACCAAATTTTTGTACTGACCAGCGCACAGTGGGCCCACTCATATGAAGGAATCGGAATAAACTCAAAAAAAAAATTGTAAGAGATGAAAATGAAAACTGATTTTCCCGTAAGCACACATTCTAAGCTTTCATTAGCTTAAACAGTTATATTTTTAAGTAATTTTTTTACTCCGTAAGGCTGAATTGTAAGTCACATTTCATTCACTCTTAAGACAAGTGTTAAATAAGTAGTGTTATCAGTTGGCTTTTGTTTATATATATTTTAATAACGTGAAAACTAAAAAACAATATGGAATCAATAGTTTCAAGTATTTACTTTATTTCGAAATATATTTAAGGTTCTATTTTTCCTTTTTCAATATAAATGGGATATAAATGATGTGATATTTATAATTAAGGGCATATTGCACGTATAGTTAGAGCAAAAGTAGGTTTCTAGACGTTTCTATGTCGAGATTTTTATTTTTAAAAATTGTTTAATGTCTCTTGTATTGTGCGAAAAAAGAATCTGGTGCTCATATGTACACCATTTTTTTTATTGAGATTTCTTTAGTAGAGTACCTCAGAAAATTTTGAATGTTTTTTTCACAAAAAAAGCCTCTTTTGTGTAGGTTCACATTCGAACAGTATATTTTATACTCGAATGGAGTTGTATGAGCTCATGAGAGATTCAGGGCTCCAAACACTGAAAACAAAATTCAAATTTTTTTTGAAAAATTGTTTTAATTCTTTCATAAAAAAACTATAAAACAACAAATTATTAAAAAAAAAAAAAAAAAAAACTAACTGCAACGTTACCAAAATATGCGTAATACCGAGCTATGATTAGGAACAGGGTTGTCAGATTGGGCTATTTATCATAAATTGGGCTATCTTTTTCCTTAATTTGCGACAAGAATTTGAAAAAAGGAGCCCAATTTCATATTACTTTTATAACTTTTAAGAAAATTCGTTACATAAGGTCAACGATATGTTTAAGTTCGTCCAGATTTAAAGGATTTGTCCTTGGAAATTATTCCAAAAAACAAGAAAAACGTGGAATGTATAAGTAATCCTAGATTTTTTAGATGAGATTTGGCTAGTTTTTGGGCTACATTTTGGGCAGCGATTTTGGGCTACAAGAATTCTGAAATTGGGCTACACAAGTGCTTCTTGAGCTGGCAGCCCTGATTAGGAATCGAACTTCTAAGGCCTAATAAGCTCTCTTATGGTTTAAAAACATATACCTATTACAAGCTGAAGGCCTAAATTATATAATTTCAGCAATTTTGATTTTTCAAGAATTCTATGACCTAGTGTAAATCGGGTCACCAAGACTAATTCAACGCCAAATCATTCATCACAATCGGTTTTGTCGTTGAATTGTTACGAAAGGACAAACGAATAGACGAACATAGGCCCACAATTTGCCGCCAAAAATCCACCATTTTGTTTTTTCGAGAATTTCATGTACTTAGTTTTACTCGCGTCATCAAGACAAATCCAATGAGGTATAATTTTTCAAAATCGGCCTAATGGACACTCGAATACACATACATTCCCAAAATCACTATTTCCCGCCTAAAAGCCGCCATTTCGATAAAAATTTAGGTACCCCTTGTTAATCGTGCCGTCAAGCCAAATCCAATGCCGTATCATTTGTTGTAATCGGTTCAGTGGTTGAGGAGTTACGTGCGGACAAAAATAAATATCTACAAAAACACCATTAACGTGCGGACAAAAATAGATATCTACAAAAACACCATCGGTAATAAGCATCAAAACATAATTCTAAAACTCAATTTTGGTTTTCCTATTAATTTGTATGGTACTTCAACTAAAAAAAAATGTTTTCAGTAAAGCAGACCCATCTGCTGAATTAATTCCGGTTATTGGGGTATCTTGCCCCAGTGTGCAGCGTAGCCAGTAACTTTATAGATAGAAAAAAGAAATTGTACTCAGTCTTTGTCGACTTCAAAGCAGCATTTGATAAAATCAACCGGAAAAGCTTAATATACAAACTGACGTCTATGGGTGTTTCATATAACTTTCTTCAAATGTACGCTGAAATACTTAAAGACACAAGCGGTCAAGTTTATAGCGAAGGCAAAAAATCGCAGAACTTTAGTACTTCTGCTGGAGTACCACAGGGTTGTATATTAAGTCCACTTATATTCGCTCTATTTATTGACGACTTGATCAATTACTTATCCGGAGGAGTAACTTTTACAGGGACCCTAATAAAAGTTCTCTTATATGAAGATGACCTGGTCCTTCTGGCAGAGACTCCACATGCGTTACAGCTGATGATAAATCAATTAGAAAAATATTGTAAGCTATGGGACCTTAATATAAACTTGTCTAAGACAAAAACTTTGGTTTTTGGAAGTTCTCGAGTACAGCTGGCTACTGAACGATGGACGCTTAACAACGTACCAATAGAATCTGTTTCTGAGTTTAAATACTTAGGGGTAAATCTGTCATCAAATTTAAGTTTTTCCAGTCACATTAAGGAGAAATGCACCAAGGCAAAAGTGGCGATCAACACAATGTGGGGCAACTTTTTCGGTGTCTCAAAAATCAGCACGGTAGCCAAATATAAAGTCTTTAATGCAGTTGTAAATTCCTGTTTATGTTACGGAAAAGAAATTTTTGGATACGTGGAAATCGAAGAATTTGAAAAACTGCAACTCTATTTTTTCAAGAGGTTATTTAAGCTTCCAATCAACGTACCAACATATGCAATTTATGTAGAATCAGGTATTGAAAACATATATATAAAAAATTTAAAAGCATGCTGTGACTATGTATTGAGAAAAATTATGGAAAAGATTATAATGAAATTATACCGTACAAAATCTGGAGTATTTGGGGAGCTGTATCGTTTAGCTGATTTGCATCATATCCCGCTGAACCTAACAGAGAGTAGAATAGAGGAATGGAAGGAAAACCTTTACAATTTAATTGCAACCATCGACGAAAATATGTATCTAGCTAACCGAACCAGAGTCGCCTTGTCCGAAACACGAGAAACATACAAAAACCTATCTCACACCTAAGGTGCGGGAAACTATACTTCCAAGTTCTAATGTCAATAGACGAAGTAAGCCACATCTTCCGAGCGAGGATAGAAATGCTGAATCTGAATTTCATGCCCTATAGATCAGACCTTCGTGTCAATTGTAGTTTATACAATCTTAACGAAAAAGAAGACATCATTCACTTCCTAGGAAAATGTCCTATTCTGCGCGAATTCCGACGAATATATTTCTCGAAGAACTCCCTAACTGTAAGCGAAACATACGATGTACTCAATGGGTCGTACGGTTGGAAAAAGCTTGCACATTACTCTTGAAATGCTTTGCTCTATAGGAATAGTTTTACGTAAATTAAAACAGAAACAATGATATTGTACTTTAATTTTCAATTTAATTAGTTTTGTGACATTATACACTTTTATAAGTCTTATATTTTATTTTCTAAAAGTTTTAATTATGGAACGTTCAATCTGGCAGACGGCAACCATGCCATGTCATAATTATTTGTGTATAACTATAATTGTAAAACAATTTGATATGAAATAAATAATAATAATAAAAAAAATAAATCCGCCTACTGCCACGCCCAATTTAATTATTTCTGGATTTCTTGGAAAAGGTTCTTATGATTTTTATGGAATTTTAAGAGTTTATCCACATGAAGAGGAAAATAAATTAAAATTTTTATATTTTGAAATTATGTCCAATCTCGAATGCCACGCCCACTTTTACTATGTATTTAATTCTTGGAAATGGCTCCAACGATTTGGATATTTCAGAGTCACTTACTCTATATGAGTAAGTTACTAATTAAGAGCAATATTTTTGTTAAATTTGCCCCCAGCCACGACCTCTTTTGAAATTTCTCTATTTATCAGATAAGAATCTATCGATTTAGATGATATTTTCAGAGTTCGTTATTATGAGCAAAAAAGGTAAAGAGCTGTTTAAGTTAAATCCACTCACTACCATACCCACTGTTGTTATCATAGAGCTTCCCGGAACTTTATCTAATGATAAAATGAAATTTTCAGAGTTTCTTTGAGATAGAAAAACTAAATACCTACCTAAGGTTATTTTATTTAATCCAGTCTACTTCCATTACCACTTTTCTAATTACTTGATATCTCAGAGACGACCCCCGATTTAAATAGAATTTTCTTATTTTGTTGTTATAAGCGAACAAATCTTAGAAAGTGATGTAAGTAAAAACCGCTGACACACTCAATTTTAATATTTTAAGGTTTCTTGAAAATGGCTCAGAGTTTAATGGCTCAGAGTTTCAGAGCTTTCCATTAAAATGCACCCATTGACATGCCAACTTTACTAGATATTTCATAATTCATCGAGAAAAGTTAATACAATTTAATTGAAACTTTCAGAGTTTGTATGAGGACACATTTCTATAAATCAGTTAGTCTTCGATAATTTAACGATAACATTTACTAAGCACAGGCCGAGAGAGAGAGTTTGTGGTTTAAAAATTGAAAGCTCGAACAAAGTTTTGGTTAAATTAAGACAAAACATGCCCAAATCCACCCAAAAAAAAAATACAACTAATCGTGTTACATAATCATGGACATTTTTTCCAAATTCATCATGAAAAGTTTGATTGATATAGAACATAGAAATGTATCATTCGATTCGTTCTCCCACAAATTCAATCTCACCTCACAAACTCTGAGGTCCCTCCGCTCAAATTACCTCAACGACGCACATAGGAGTATTTGCCTACAAAACTCGGCCAAAAGTCGATTTTTCAAGTGTCAAAATTGAAAGGGGAACTTTTTCCAGACAATAGCTAAGATCCCATGGAACAATAGGCTAAAATATTTTTTTTTTATTGCTCAACATATTTTGGCTATGATATTAGTTCAAAGTCTTCGATTAAGAATTTGTCACTTCTTTTTGTAATCAACCTTCAACAAATTTGAAACATTTTATTAAATTATTTCTTAAAAATTTTGTGTAGTCTGATGAAATTTTTGGTATATAAAAATCAACTACAGATGTTCACTATTATATTGAGCCATTTTTACGACAAATATTTTAATATTTATATTTTTTTCGAATTTTTGTCCTAAAAATGCAAAAAAAAAACACTATTTTTGTTGGTTCTTTTTCATTGGGAAGTAATTTTTTTATAGATGTAGGTGGAATTGGGTTCTCATTTGTATATGGGTGGATAAAATAAACCATCAAGCTTCATTTTCAAAAAGAATCGGCTGCGGATATTTGCGGATGTAGTTGTTTTTTGTCATATCGTATTCCCACTTTTATGTCCATTAAAACTGACTATTTGTGCTGTTACTTTTCCTTGGGATTTCATTTTTTTTTTTATTTTTTGGAGTTATTTGGTAATTATTTGTATAAGATATGGTTTAGCAAAGCTCCCAGTATTAATTAAAAAAAAAATATTGGCTGCAACTTTGATCCTTTTTATCTTTTTTGGTTATATCGTATATCCGATTGTATGCATTTTTTCTTGTTTCCAGTTGAAAAATAAAAAAAAAACTTGAATTTTTTTTTGTTTTAAAAGAGGGTAAATTTATTAAAAACGGTATTTATTACATGGTTTAAGATGAAAATATTGCAATCAAGACAAAAAATAATTTTGTCCGGTTTTTGCATACAAATACTCCTATGTGCGACGACACAGTTTCACAAATTTTTCCTTATTTCACTGTTTCAACAAACAAATTGTTGTCATTTTAATGGTCGTTCATATTTTGTATTAATGAATAAGGCACGAATCTAAAAACGGTTGGTTGTTTTCTTTATAGACCCCTTGTGCCAACAATAAAACTAATTTTAAAGTATCCACTCCACCAAGTCCACACCCTTTCCCAACAAGATCATTATCGTTAAAAAGATAGGTAGAGCTGAACACGCCCAAGCTGTCCAAAAATTTGCCAAGAGGAGTGTTTGTTGACCTTCTCAAATTCACCAGCTCATCGGTTGGTTGTCTTACCCAGCCTAGGTAGGTATATATGAAATACTGATGCGAATACCTTTATATTGAAGTTGTTATCATGAACATTTTACTTTTGCTTTCTACTAAGGATTGTCTTGTCTGTCCTATTTGAACTCTAGACCCAAAATAAGGGCAGCATTTTGTCCATACTAAAATGTCTTACTTACATTTAAAGAACTTTATTTGCATAATCAATAAAAGATTCCCCATTCGAAATCACAAAAGGCTCCTGTTTTGGTTGTTTAAGTATCAGCGCATTCCTGAATACATAACAAGTATTTTTCGCCTTGGGAAAGTAAGATATACGCAGGTGAAGATGGGCAGAGAGCAAAAACAAAAAATAAAAACAAAAATGAAGACAAATATAAAAACAAAAATAAAACCCTTAAAAGGGAAAATCTGTCATGAATAAGCAATTTTATGTATTTTTCGCTCGTCCTGTGTATGTATATACAATATAGTGTATGTACATGCCACACACAGGACCCAAGAGGACAACTGTCACCGTCTGGTGTGGTGAAATTAATATGGCTGTCAGGGCATAACAAATTTGCCTTTAAGATGAACTACAACCTGAAAATCTGATGGATCTGCAGAGCGAGGTATCGATTATTATTATTAAATTTCTTATTTATTGTGACAGATATGGATATTAAATTTTACAAATCAATTCATCAAACTAACTGAAATGGACGGACAGATCCGGTGCAACTACGATTGGGAGTTGGGCCGCATATACATAATACATACAAGTTCAGGCAGGCTAAGCATATCTCCTTGTTCTTAGTCTTGATTGTGGGCACCTTGAGGTGCAGACGTCTAATTCAAAGCGATGATACCCCGCACACATGACAAGCAATTATCTTTGAAAAGGATGGGTGTCAAGATAAACGCTCAAACATTCACATCTGGTTTACCTCAAAGTGGCTGTCGTATCGTCCTTTAGAGAGTGTTGTCACAAGTTGAGTACGGCAACGTGTGGGACACTAGGGCGTATGAGCGACGTGTGCCTATGAAAATTAAATAGTAGTTAACCATTATGTAGGTATGTGTTGTTTTTATGTGAATGTTTCATGATGGTCGTAAAAGAAATAGGGCGTAGATGATGTAATTAGCCTTAGCACTTTATGGGATATAATGTGCACATACAGAAATATGCTCAAATTTGAATTGACTTCGAATGACATATTATTTTGTCATAAATAAATTAATGTTTGTGAAAGACAAAATTAATCATCACTTCTTTCTTCTTGCACAAAGATTGAAAAGAGCCATTTATCGCATTTTTCAACCAAATTGGGCAATTCAAATTGGGAAAAGGCATGATGGTAGCCAACAAACCAGAAAAGGGTTTTACTTTTTTTAACTTAATAAGTTGTTTTTTGCATACATTTTTCAGCTCTGTCATTGTGAATAAATATATGTATGTGCTAAGAATATACTTTGAATGGTTGGTTTGATTCAATTCTCTGGGTCACGGCACAAAATTAAATTTAATTTTCGTTAATATATTACAACAAGATTTATCTAGCACATAAAGCGAGGGCGATTTTAATACTAGTACAAATATGGACGGTGTTATGGAAAAGTTTCAATTAGTTTCCCAAAAGCTCTTATGACATATATGTAACAGCTCTAATAAACTGTAAAACTAAGAGGTTATTGTCAGCACATCATTCATAATAACATTATTTGCAGAAAAGTCAGTGTAATTTTCCGACAAATCCTAAAGACTTTAGACAATTTTCTTGAAGTTTACCCTCTAATATTTATGTATATTAGGAAAAAAGATAGCCTAGATGCTTTAAAGCCTAAAGATAAATGTGGTATTGATCTCACCTCACCAGCTGAACAAGAATTCCAAACATGAAAAGCAAAACAGTGTATACTACTTACGAAAGTGGCAACACTTTCAAACTGGCAGAATTTCTATATTAATGAAGAGAAAAGCTTTAATAATGTTGAAAAAAGTACTTCTACATTAGTCAACGAAATTAAAGGAACAAATTTGTTTTCAATTTTTGTTAGTGTTTTTTGAAATGCTGTACCAATCTTTGTAACGAGAGGTCGTATTGAAATAAAAAGCATTCTACAGCTTTATATTTTTTGTTTTGAGATTTGTTTGGAAATTTTTATTTTTGAAGTTCCGTTATTGCGTTATTGCAAAAAATGAGACGAAACAAAAAATTTTTTTTTTATTTTTTTTAAGGTCCGCATTTCTATGGATAACTTTTTTTGAGTCAATCAAATGTAGGTAAAGATCAGATACCTTGTTTATTCAGCTTCAATTCTATATTTTTGCTGTCGTGCAATTTTTGTTTGCATGGTTCATCTGACAAAAAGATACTTTAAGCTTTGATTACCAATATCTCAGCAAATAATGAAGCTATAAAAAATTTAAATACAGCTTTGGAAATTTGAGAAAGTGTTTTATAATATTTTTTTAAGGTAACCGTTATTTTAAAAAAGTACTAAAAACTATTTTACATGGTCTTTTCGTAAATCTTGTTTTTCTTTGCAAATTTTGATTGCATGGGTTGCGTTGGTATGCAGATTTTTAGCCTTTTAAAGCATCAATATTTCTGCATATTTTCAAATTGAAATTGAACCGTTTTTTTTTTCACCAAAATTTCAAATTCTTACAAACCAAGGTAAAGGAACAAATTGTGTTGTTCCTAAACAATGCGTAGTCGTCATCAAAATGACAAGGAAAGTACAATTTAGATTTTTTCACTGTTTTGCATTAGTTAGATACTTTTTGACTTGTAATTAAATAAAAAGTACATTTAACAAAACAAATTTTAATTCAAACTTTATTCAAACAAAAAAAACTTGAATTTATTTGTCGGAAAAATGAAGGTACCTACTTTTTATTTCATTTCAAGTCAAATATTCAAGTTTTTGCAAACAAATCTCGAAACAAAACCCATAAAGCTGTGGAATGTTTTTTTTTTTTTTAATACGACCACTCGTCACAAAGAAACAGCTCTTCAAAAAACATTAACAAAAATTGAAAAAAAAAAATTGTTACTTAAATATCGTTAAATAGTGTATTTGAAAATTCCTATCTAGACACTGTACATATGTATGTATGTATGTAAGGGAAAATTATGTACTCCGTAGAGAGACTATTCCTTGTAAAAAATATTATGAAGTTTTCACGACGTATACCTAATAATTGTCTTAAAAAACTAAAACATTATATCTTCAATTTGCCTGCCCAGGTTATAGACTTGAACCTTAGAAGTTTGTAGGATCCATTAGGTCGTTTTTTTATGGAATTTTACAATTTAGATACTTTTGAGATACCTATGCTTTTTTTCTTAATATTCTTATACATTGGTAAATTTACTATCAATTTTTATACAACTTACCCTGGCTTTTATTAAAACTTCCGATTTTTTTATTGCAATTATATAAATATATAAATTTTTAATATTTGGGAATGTTTACATAAAAGATTCAATATAACTTCGCTCAGAGAGAAAATTCTGTAAGTCACCTTATCTTAATTTTATTTACAATTATTAACAGAACCTATTTATAGTGTAAAAGTGTATAACTTTTGGTAGTAGATCGTACTAATTTTAGTATATGGAAAAAGTTTAATCAAAATTGTAGTTCGTAATCGTTTTTAAGAAAAAAATATTTACCTTTACGATTTTTTTAACTTTTGTGTGGAAGGTACCATTATTTTTTCATAAATGTAAATTTTTTTCAAAAAATATTTTAGAGAGTATTAAAAAACTCTTAAGTATCGAGTTTCAAAATCAAATCGATCACATCGTGTTCAAAATATTTTATTTAACAAAAAAAATATTGAAGCATTTTTAAAAAATCCAAATTTTTTTTTTTCAAATTTTGGTACACAAAACTATTTATATTTTTCGGAACCTTCTGCATAAAAAAAAAATATTGAAATCAGTCATACCGTTTCAAAGAAAATCAAAAATTAAAGAAATGGTTCCTTGGGAGGTACCATTAATAACCATTTTTTGATGAATGGTTTCCCACCTAAAGGAAGCCTTTACTTAAATTAATTTATTGAATTATTTTAATAAAAGTTGTGGAGCCGTTCTTGAGAAAAAATACGATTATTGTAAAATTACTAAAAAAAAATTGTATGGCAGGTACCGTTATTTTGTGTGGGCAGGCATAATCAGCAAAAACTACTATGTACCAAGTTTGAAGAAAACCGATCCAGCCGTTTACGCTGTAGACGAAAAGACAAACAGACAGACAGAACTGTGCCACCCACTTTTTTAGTAAAAAAAACTAATTTTAAATAATTATTTTAAAGTCTTAAAATTAAAAAAAAAATATTTTCATAACATTTTTTATATTTGTAACTATGCGATGCACTTCCGGTCTTACAAAACCATACATCTTCCGGCGAAATTTGTCGATTCCAGGTGTTGTTAAGCCAAGGTCTTTAAAAAAAAAATTGGCATAACAACTCCTCGAAGCAACGCGTTCCGCCCGAATGTGGTTTTATGCATATACCGAAACCCGTCGCATAACTATAAATACGAGTATAACAAATGTTGTGAAAATATTTTTGTTTAAAATACCACATACATTTTTAAAATTTCAAACCAATTATTTTAATTTTTTAAGTTCTATTTTTTCATAATTAGATTATATACTTCCCGAAATCGTTGAGTTGAATGGATGTATAGGGTTTTAAATAGGTTCCACTCGTTTCTGCCCAAGAAGATTGGTGCTTTAGCTCCTTCAAGGAGTTTTTAAGTGACGATCGTCGAAAGCTGTTGCCAGAAAACTTTAAAAAGCTGTTTTTAGTTTGATGCTTCTATAATTGAAAGTTAAAATATGTTATTACTCTCTTAGTTTAATAAATGCCTTTCTATTGGCTTTTGAAGGATTTTATTTTGGCTTTTCTAATGTTTGTAGGCCAAAAAAATCCTTTCTCTGTTTATTAACAATGCCACAAAAATTTTGTCTTGGTATGCCAAAATGCATAAATTCAGCGAATAACTTTTTTCACACAGTGATTTGAAATGAGGTGCTGCCATAGTAACTATTGTAGTACTTAAAAATACCTCTTTAACGACATAATGCCTCGATGTTTTGGGTATCCAAGGCATCCTTCCATTAGTTTTTTCCGATTGTCCTTTCTTCGGTATGCTAAAACTAGTACAAGCGAATATCAATAAAATGTACACTAAGCAACTATTAATAGTATACCTCCCATATATAGAACAATGAACCACTTTATGTTTTTGTAGGTTCATAAATTCATGACAACTTCACATTAAGATTATACAATCTTATCAGTTGTGGGGGTCTTTACAGTTAAAATCGATTAACTATAGAGCTATAGTAACGGGAACACGTTGTCCGTAATACAGGTGTTATTAAACCTTATACGCATTTATTGGAAGACATTATAATAAAAATGTTGCTAAGTTTTTTTTTTGTAAAATTTAACAATCAATTTTATAGTCCAAATTTTCCTTAAACTGGTCTTGAATTGTTCTAAAATACAAATTCATTTGTATTCCTTTGCCATTTGACCCAGTGCACCAATTTTTAAAAATAATTTTTGTTTTTTTTTTGCTTTGTTTGCAAGTTAACCAAAATATTGTCAGTAAGTGTATCCCTGTATGTTCTTGTACATATTTTAAAATCTTATCACATTATAAACAGGACTGAAAAAAAGGACTGTTCCTTGCAGAATAACTACTGTCACGTTGAGCTTAGTTAAAAAAAAATCATTTATACAAGGACACAACGACATCAAAATAATAAAAGAAAATAACAGTTGAGAACGATGTTGGTATGAGAATCATTTTTACATGTTTTGAATGCTTGACAATATAAAAGACTTTTTCCTTTTATATTCGTACGTATATTCCTAATGTTTTTGAGAATATTGCTATCACATAAAATTTAAATTCTTTATTTTCACTTTTAGTAAGCTCATTGCTTTTAATCGTTTAAATATATGTATATGAACATTAGGGTTGTCGTTATAAAGGTCATTGTTTAATTTAAGTTGCTGCACCCCCTAATTTCTTTTAAACATCAAATAATAAAAAAAATGCCTGTAAATTGTAAGCTCATTATTTTGCCTTTAACCCGCCCGCCCTAAGACGAAACAAGTTTAAAATGGGAAAACTCATGTAAAATGTTCAATCAAACACTGAATTTTTATAACTTCCTCAAGTTTTCAACGGGTTTAAGCTACTATTCTTTTGCTTCACTTCAAAATTTGTAGTTACAGGAGGCTGGATTTTATGGTGTGTTGGTTTTCAAATTATTTTCATCCATAATCCTAACATCGGTCTTTGATTTGATCCTTGCTTAAATTCTATTAAAAATCCTACAAATTTATATGGCTTATGGTTATGGGTCAGTATTAATATTTATGCAATTTTTTTTTCCAGTTCACTAAATTCCATTTGAATAATCAAGAAATAAAAATGTTCTAGTTTCCAGTACCATCAAAAGCCATTATAAATATAGCATCACCCAGGTATTTATATCTTGATGCATAAGTTCTCATGCCCCCTCTGTGAGAAGAGCATTATTATATTAATGGAACTTAATCCCTTCCTTCTGATATACTTCTAACAGAGTGAAGGTAAGATATTCTGAGCAATCAGATTGATTTTGGGATGCCATGATTTTTTCTTAAGCCGGATAAAATCACTGAAGTGTTTAGGTTTCGATTATGCAGGAAGGCATATAACCAACCTTACCTCGATTTAAACTTATTTTTTTTTCTCCCCACTAAGGGATTTGAAATTTTCAATCATTCAGTGAGGCGAAAAGACACGGATGTGTGTATGTGTTTATATAGGTATAGAGTGTATATATGAAATGTATGCTGTTGCAAGAACCACGTATCTATATATTGTGTGTAGTAAAACATTGATACTGTAAATCCTTGCAACATTTAGCGGAAACGTTCAAGCGGAAAGCTCATGTTATACATTGATATGGTATCAGGATTTAATTCTATTTGTAGCTGAAACTTACTCAAGAGCAAAATATTTGACGGATAACGAGCATTTGGTGAAACACCCACACAAAATAAATACCTATCACATCATTATACCTAAATAATTACATGATATATATATGTTAGATTCTTTAAATACACTTCCGGATAAGAACAGGGACATTTCCGTTTCCCTTAACATCTTTTTGTGTATGTGTTTTTTTTTTTTTTGAAACATCAAAGCTTAGCTAGATGGCTTTCATCCAAGAGGATATACGAGATCTTTGAATTTTTCAACACTCTACTGCAAGGTTGGTACACACAAACATATTGTATTTACTATCCTTCATCTTCATTCAACATCCATATCCGTATTGGCAATATAGTCTCCAGTATATACAAAAACTGATGAAAAATGATATTCAGGTGTTGGCTGCCATATATACATACCCTTTAAGGTTCTTGTTCTTCTTTATATTACAAATCTAAAGTGTTTTTGACGTTTTGATAGAAAAGCTGAGAAGTTTTCACAAAGCGTTTCGTATGCTCTTATACACCACATTCCCTTCCAATTACTGAAAAAGGAAGTTAGTTCACTAGTATTCAAGGGCTAGTTATCCGATGTGTCTGTCCAGAGCAGTCAGTCCTTTAGCGTCGGTTGTCTGTCTGTAAGAAGTGAAAGAAGGTTTTTTTTTTTTTTTTACCAATATACGTAGGTACTCATATTGAAGAATCTCATATAAAGGTTCTACATTATATATATTTTGAAACCACCAACAATAATTGGCATTCTTCCTTTAGATCATTGAGGATGTTCCAATAAAAATGTGAAGCTTATTGATGATAGATATTCAATTTAAAAGATGAGAATACCTACACACACACACACCTATACCTACCTAGAATAAATAAGTATATTTTTATATTTTTTCAAAGTTTTTTTTTTACTTCTGGAAGTACCGATATAAGTAGGTATTATTAACCTTCTTACCTCGTTTTTCTAGATTTATTGCACATACCTAATACTGAATTGATTTTTAAAGCCAATTCTTTCTCATCAAAGGAATTTTATGGGACGTGAGTGGTACTTCGAGTTTCAGTGGTCAATTTTATCAACATTTTCTTTTTTGCTGAATTGGAGTGCGTTTTGCCTAAAAAAGAATTATGCCGTAGACCGAGAGCTTGAAACATAATTTTGGCGTGAGAGGAAACCAGACGATATTAGTGTTACAGGTGATGCTGGTAAGGGTGATGACGAATATGTTCGTCTGCCAGCACGTCGTAGTGTTCAAAAGTACAAACGTTAAATTCCTGAGGAGAAACCACTTCAAATGCAATACATCCTGATTCCTGAAGCCCTCCACTCATTGATTACAGAGAAAAAATTGTCACAAGAGACGTCTAAGTGGTCCCCCAAAACCCTCGAATTCATATTTTTTTTTTCAATGCGCACTGTTAATCGCAAGGGCGCCAGTTGTGGACTGCAAGACTTTGATTTTTTGAATAGCCTTTAATGAAGCTTCCGACGCATATACTTATTTTTTTGCTATCACTCACACCCAAAATCTGCTGTGAGCTCTTAGTCTATAAATCTAGGTTCCTATATTCCTTTCGTGGTTTCCGCATCGTTTATAGTTCTTGAGCAGTCTACGGAGTTTTAATCACCGCTTTACCTCATGTTCGTGGATTTTGAGAAGAACCTTGACCGAGTCAACCGTGAATGTATTTTCAATTGTCTCAAAAACTAAAAACCCTACAACCGTCTGGTTTTCAGCATTCGACTCAAGGTTAACAGCAAGATTGAATGATAAAAGACAATTTACTACTTTATAGTGTAAAATAAAAAATCGTTTAAAAACATTTTTCAATTTTTCTTTTTTATTTTAGAGTTTTCAAACGAATTTTTCAAAAATGGTTAACTTGATTTGACTTTATAATAAAAGAACCTGTTTTAAGCTATTAAAAGCACAATATTGTAATATTTCCGTTGTTTATAAATAGCCATTTTTTTATTTTCAGTCAATGCTTAGGAGATTTGTCCCCCCTTAAAGAAAAGTGGGGGAAATACACCTCCCCTTCTAAAGAATTTATTTCTTAGGATATGTCCAAAAATGCTTTAAGTATTGGCTTGTAACTTGGAAATATTCTGTGTACTTCTTACCTTTGAAGAAACAGTGTTTCTAATATAAAAATAAACATTGTATCAGAAAAATTAATTACGGACATTTTAACACAACCAGCTTCTGTACACTTCAACTTGTTCTCATGACGTCACTGAAATTACCATATGAATCAATACATACGAACATTCCGGTTATTTCGGGGTTAATTGATCAAAAACCATTGTTGTTTTTAGACGATAACATTGTTTTTCAATTTTCTACTCCCCGTATCTTTCTTAACCTCGCTCCTACCGAAAATATGAATAAGACCTTTTTTGTAGGAAATTTATTATTCTTTCATTTTATGTCTACACTTTTACACTCAAACGCTTAGTTTTCAAAATATTCCCGAAATACTACAAAAGGGGACCTTTAACCCCCCCTCCTGGCTATATCTCGCGGCCATGGGCTGGGGACTTTTAGTATGTTATACCTGTGGGTCACCCCTACCGCACTAAATAATAACCCAGAGAGCATGATTTATAGCATTTATTTTATAATTTTGAGTCTTCGTTGACTGGACTATATAACAACGCAAGATATTTTGTTTTACACAATAGGCAGCTATCCGACTCTTTCGAAGTGCGGCAGGGTGTGAGATAGGGGGATGTTCTATCGCCAATTCTGTTTCCACTGGCGATAGACGATGTTTTGACGGCCAGCAGCGGAGAGACAGGGCATTCAATAGAGATCGTTTGAAAGGCTTAGTCACCAAGGCTATGCCAATGATATATGTCTTTTGGCAAATAACATCAGCGGGCTGACTGGGATGTGTCAAGCTCTGAAGGTGAAAGGAGAGTCGGGTGGTTCTTACAATAAATAGCAAAAAGACAAAAATAATGCTCACAGGCCGCTCCACACATCAGCATATTTTTATATAGAAGACGCCAGTTGAATAGATTGAACAATTTAACTATCTTGGAAGTATTGTTTCAGTAAATGATGGAACTGATCTGGACGTTCAAAGTAGAATAAATAAAGTTCGCGCAGCCTTCGGTTCTATGTCCCAAACTTGGAAATTCAGTCAAATCTCCTTACGCACAAAGTTGAGATTCTTCGAATCCAATGTCTACTCCGTGCTCTTATATGCTTGCGAAATCTGGAAAGTCACGACTACCATCTCGAAGAAATTGCAGGCTTTTGTGAACCGCTGTCCACGCCTTATACAAAATTTGTACCTAGTAAATAAGATTATAGTCTGAATGCACAAAGCTATTTTCGTAGTTATTTTTGAAATTTTATTATTTTACTGTTCCGGAACAATTTAGCCCTATTTAGATTTGTAGAAAATTAAAAAAAAAAATGTTTTATCATTAACCGAGCCTCTTTTATGTTACAGAGCTAGTCGCGCTACCCACATTCATAACCCCGGCCATTACAAACTTCGAAACATATTTCAATTTTATTGCTATGCCGGTAGCTGGCTTTAATTTATAGACTTAAATCCAGATGTTTATGATGTGAATTATGAAACAGCGTTAATAAAGTTAATTTAATATAAGGGTCCCTATACCTATGTTTGTATATACACATACATACATAATCGGTCGCGGATAGTTACTCATTTGGCTTTTCGAATATAAAATACCCATTTAATTTTATCGAATAAATATATGTCTGACTGGACTTTATTATGTGAAAACAAATTTAAGATTCATGTTTAACATCGTATAACACAATATAATTGAATTGGGTTATTACCTTCATTCAAAATATAATACCAACCAATACTTATATTGCTTCTAATTCAAAAAACTTTTACAATGACGTTCAATCTTGGGCCGGGTGAAATTGTGTTACGCAAGTTAAAGGAAAACTTAAACCTTACCTTTGTCAACTTACAGACAATTTAATTTATATAAAACGTAAATTGGCTTCCATAGGGTTCATGTATTTTTGAATGAAACAACAATTTATATGCAAAGGTAGTAGCTACGTGTCGAGGATAATATTCCTAAATACAAAATAAATCAATAACATTTATTTGAAATTAAGGTTCAAGTTACTTTGTTTTAAAAGTCTGTTGCTTTTCACATGACTAGAATAGTTTTAAACAAAGGTTTGAGATTATGAGGAATAGTTATTTCTCCAAAACTCTGACTTTTCAGAGAAAATTACTATCGAAGGTTTCTAAATAATAAATCTTTAACATTTTTCAGATTATGTAACTTATTAAACAGGTTAACAAACACATACGTATATCTGTTATAACTTTCCCTCCTTTGTATTTAGTGTAGCTCACGACTCAGAGGTGATAGCGCTGTGATTTATGCGTGTGGGTATATTAAATGTATTTGAGTAGACCGTTACCAAGTGTAATTTTGCGATATGGAATCTTGGCACCCCAAACCTAATTGGGATATTTGCAGATATTTGGCACCATATTTTTCAGTAATTGGTCAGGAAAAGTTGAATAGTTTGAGAAATTGGTCAGCTATAGAAAATTTTCAATCAATGATTCAAATTTTTCAAGGTGTAATTTTTGGCACCTCATTTGTTGGATATTCTCAATAAATCTATACCATCTGAGATCCTGCGATGATAGGTAAACTAATTTCGGTAATTTGATTGGTCATAGCAATTTGTGGCCCCTCATTTGTAGGATATTCGCAAAAAAATACACCACCTGAAAAGCCGTTAGATGGTGATAACACGTGAACCAGTTTTCAGTAATTGATCAGGCATAGATTTTTATAGCTGAAGGTTTTTTCAAGGTGACTGCACAATATGCATGCAATTATTCACACTGTGACCTTTAAAAAAGCTTTATGAAATTCATAAAAAGTCTATGGCGTGATTTCACGCTTTTAAACATTTGTCTCTCTTGCTACCTGTCCATGTTTTTATATATTTTAAAATTCTGAGCTTCTTGAACATAGGAAGAAGTGCGTGGGATCGAGTCGTCCATTTTATTTGTTATTTTCTGTGAATTATTAAATCTCGTGTGGGAGACTGTTGTTCAGCATTTATTTATCAATAGAAAGTTTTAAAAGCTTAAGGGCCTTAAGTACTCATAATTTTTACTTGCGAATTACATAGGTACTAAGTATAAGGCAAGGTTTGGATCCGTGCAAGGAAAAATTTTTGAGATAACAATCAAACATGACATTACGATGATAGAGAACACCAAAAAAGTGGGTGGCACAATTCTGTCTGTCTGTCTGTTCGTCTACACTCTACAGCCTTAACGGCTCGATCGGTGTTCTTCAAACTTGGTAAGTTTTGGTTTTCGGTGATTATGCCCACACGTATTTCTCATTTTATTTTAGAACCAAATACCCAAAGTTCCTGCCATACAATTGTTTTTAGCAATTTTACATAATCGTATTCTTCTCAAAAACGGCTCGACAATTTTTCTTAAAAAAAAATTCAATAAATTACTTTTAGTAAAGGCTTCCTTTGGGTGGAAAACCATTTTTCAAAAAAATTTTATTAATGGTACCTCCCAAGGAACTAATTTTTAATTTTCGATTTTCTTCAAAACGGTATGACTGATTTTAATAATTTTTTTGTATGCAGATGCTTCCAAGAACTATAAATATTTTTGTGTACTTAAATTAAAAAAAAAAAATTTGGATTCTTAAGAAATGATTCAAATTTTTTTTTGAAAATCAAATATTTCGAAAACGTTATGATCGATTTTTTTCAAACTCTAGGTATACTTAAGAGTTTTTTAGTAATCTCTAAAATATTTTCAGAAAAAAAATTACATATGTATATGAAAAAATAACGGTACCTTTTATACAAAAGTTAAAAAACCGGAAAGGAAAATATTTGTTTTCACAAAAACGACTCCTATGATTTTGATTAAACTTTTTCCATATACTAAAACTAATGCGATCTACTACTTTTTTTGATCTACTACTAAAGTGGAAATGGAGTTATCATGTTTCTCCCAAACACCACAGATTTGTATACTTTAAATTTGCATTCCAAAATTTGTCCTTAAAAATATTTTAAGAATTTTATATATAAAAAAGTATTTTTTCTTTTAAACCGCTGCTACGATTTTAAACATTTTATTTCCATACAATCATATTCAACCAAGAATTAAGATGGCATTCTTTTTTTTAACCTAAAACTGTCAAAGGAGTTGTTTTAGCTAATTTATATATCGTGTATTTCATGCTTCTTTACATTTTTCTCACATAATTTTCTTGCTTTTATATACAATTTTCTTTGGCCCGCAGCGTCTGAAACATAAGAGCAATTACGTGCGATCCAGTCGTGCATTTCATTTTTTTATTTGTATTCAAAATGAGGGCTCTTTAACATGGGAAAAAATAATTTAGTCAAAGTTCGTATAGTTATATACTTATATTTCTATCTTCAGACCCAGAAATTCTCTCTTCTTAAAGCTCTATTTGCTAGTGAATACTATTCAAAAATCGATTTCCGAGACAACCTTCCCAAAAATAACGTCTTTCATCTTATGTCAAAATCATATCCTACGTATTTAATTGTGAATTTAAAATTTCATTTAACTACTTTGTGAATAATAAGTATATTTTTCTCAAATAATCTTTAAAATTCTTACCAATGGCTCTCCTGTATTATTGCTTTACACTTTGTCAAAAATAAAGCATGTTAACTTCCTTTTTAATAGTATATCAACAAAAACATTAATTTTATTTCGTAGCAACAGCAGCAATCACCCGTGCAAAAAACAGCACAGTGTTTTTTTTTTTAGAATTTAAAATGGTATTTTTACAATATCCAGAGCCGGATCATTACTTTAAATGTAAAATAATCATTTTCTCTATTTTTGTAGGTTATTGAGATGTGGCATAGAGCATCAACTTCTACTAAAGGCCAACTCCTTATGCTTCTTAATAAAGCATTTGAGTCCTCAAAATTCCTAGGATCTTAGACACCGCATGAACCTAGCAAAAACCGAAATAATGGAAAGCGTGGAAACTACAATATCATTTTAGCGTGAATATTTTCAGAACCAAAGTTATCTCAAAATTTTGCATGCAGTTCTGTTAAATAAGGCATTAAGATAGGAAAGTATCAAATCAACAATAAAAATCTCGTACACATCAAATTCCTTTAATGCGGACCTGGTTTTCTCCCAACAGTAGGCTTTTCCACCACCCATTATAAATTATATCTAGCAATAAAAAAGTTGATTGATTACCTTCCAACCTCTACTTTTATTTATCGTACAGTTTCAGTTAGGCCACCATCACCGACAACGACAACAGCCAATTTCTTTAAAAATTTTATTGAAAAACCTATGTACCTTGAACGTTTTTGTTTGCCAAAGGACATGTTGTTACAAACAGTGTTCATCAAATATGTTAGAATTTTAACATTAATCATTGTAAGATCAGTGTAGAAATATTGTGGGCTTTATAAATTGAATCGAACAAAGGTTCTGTCAATGTATAATGATGTGCATCATGTGTCTTCAGATGAAGCTATTGAGGAAGTAATGAAAAAACACAAAACCATTTTTATAATAATAATTGATGACAATTATTATATTTTTTCTAGTAAAATTCTAGATTTATAGGGTATAGTCATAGCAAAGATAGTATAACAAGTTATACCTACTTGTTATATTATCTTTGGTCATAGAGTATTGATTGTTTGTTATATTATCTTTGGTCATAGGGTATTGATTGCTTTCGCGTATAAATAATCGTTTGTGTTTTCATATAAACATCAAAGTACCAACTTTAACGTTTGGACAAGAATTACAGATTGAAATTTGAAAGGTATTTTTAGAATTTTTGTATGTGAACACAATTCCATTTTCGAAAATGGCTCTCGTTTCAAGTTTTTTGCTAACAAACCACATGTTCTGTTTTACAGTAATTTTCCTATTTGTTGACTTCACTTGAAAAATTGATTACCCAACACAAATAATGTAATTCCAAGAATAATTTATAAAAAAAAGACCAATCCGCGGAATGCATACAAGTGAAAATTTTTATATTCATCAAAAAGTCCAATGCCAAATCGTGTGCAAAAAAAAGTTACGCAAGGTCAAATGTCAAAAAAAAAAATGTTTTCCATATAACTTTTAAATAATGATTTTCTTTAAGAATAGGTTCACATGGATTGCCAAAGGAAAAACAATTTCCAACGTTTCTTATTTTTCATTAAAGGATGCTCGTTGACTTTTTGTTTTTGCTATAAAAAGAAACGTTGAATATATTTGTATCTATAAGGGGGACAAATGACTTGTTTTTAGGTATCCATGGACAGTGGGTCGGCAAAGGAACCCTATCTCCATTACATAATAAGTTTTCATTCAGTGCCCAGTTGGGTTGGGCTACTTTTTTGTTTTATGATGTTTGCTATAAAAATTAAAAGTTGAATAATATTTCCCAGTGGTGCGGAAATAAAATTTGTTTTTTAGATACCCATGCGCACTTTAACAACCAGTGGAAAACGAACCCAATCCCATCCCATTCTCCTAAGTTTTGCTTTTTGTTTTTATAAATAGTTGCTATAAAAACAAAATTATTGATTATTTTCTGAAAGTAGTCAAAGAATTTACTGAATTGATTAACGGATAGAGAGTGATGGTCAGTGGGGTAATTGAACCAAATTGAATCCAGCTTCCATAGTTTTCAATGGGGACTGTTTCCTATAAAAATAAAAATTGGATTTTTTGACAAACTTTTTTGTTGGTACCCAAAGCCGGTGGAAAACAAACCTGATAATTATCCCATTCTCTCAATTTCTTATTTTCTCTTTGATGGTTGACATAAAAACGAAATATTATTTTTTTCCCTGAGGGTATCGGTTTACTATTTTTTGATATTCATTTTGAATTTATGGAAAAATATGGACGGCTGGAGAACAGAAGAACTACAGTTGCGGTCAAAATAATAGTAGTACAAGTAAAAGAATTGCGTAACTTAAGTTTTGTAAATTTTATATTGCGTTGATAGTAACAAACTGTTGCATTTTGACTTAATAACATTTTCTTAATGAGCGGGTACACATACATTTTTATTTACAACGGTAATATGACAAAAAAGCAACCGTTATTAATCAAAGCTACGAATTCTGTCGGTCAAAATAATAGTAGTGCAACGGTTTATGTGAAGAAATATTATTTTGCTCCCTTATTTTTTAAATTGAACATTTAAAGAAACGTTGATTTTTGTTTATCCATAACATCTTCATAGTTTTTATTGAAAATTTGGTCATATTTTTGCCAGCAATGGGCAGAGGCAAACTCCGAACACCGGAATAGCGTGTCTTAGTTAGAAGACTGATATCGAAAGGCAAAATTTATGCGCTGGTTCAATGCCAAGTTGAATGCTCACCAAAAATGGTAAGAAAAGTCATTATTTAACTGCCAAAGTCAGAAAATGGCGGGCGGAAGCTGCTTTTGCCACCAAAGTTGATGAAACGAGTCACCAGGCATTTAAAAATCACTCCCGTGACGCCAGCTTCTAACATTAAAAACATATTTTATGTTATTGCCATCAATAAAACGGTTCGTAGAAAGTCACGAGAACATGTTCAAGCCGCCCACAGCCTGGAGGGGTACCATTGTTGACAAAAACAATGTAACAAAATATTGAAATTCGCAAAGGAACCACTTTGACTGGCCTGCATCAAATCGGAGTAATATTCTGTGGTCAGACGAGTTCAAGATTCCCAAGTAACATCGTTGGAGCTAATAGAAGCAAAACTGTTCTTTAGCAGCTTGTTAGCAGTGAAATCCAAAGCTTAAGCTCTTAAATAGATTATTTCACAGCTCCCTACATTTCATATAAAAATGATGTTCTATAATCGAAGTTTCAGAACACTTTTAGCTTTATTAATTTTATAACGACTCACGATTTAAAAATAGCTCTTTAATAACGTTCAACGTTTTTTAAACGAGCTAACTATTGATATCAGCACATAAAGAAGCATTGTAGAGCTGATTAATTTCATGTTCAAAATACTAACACATGACTTTATAGAAATGTCAAAAAATAGCACTTCAAAAGCTACACAAAAAACGGCTGTAGAGTTTAATTACTAATACTTTCACACAAACTCTTGTGAAGTTAACACTAGCGCATGCGCTTGAAATCTCTCTGAGCATTATAAAATCTATCTCTGAGCATTGGGAAATGTGAAGACTCGATAGAGCTACAGCAAATCGACTATAGAGCTCAATACTAAACCTCTCTCAAATAAAATACTAATACTCAATATTAGGGTGTTCCACAATAAAATATATTAGCCATGACTTCAACGGGAAAAATTAAACCAAAACTTCAAAATAAATGTATTCCTTTCACTTTCTGGTGAATACCGAGTATGCACCACAAATATCAAATAAGATCCTAAATTCACATTTTTTTTATTAAAATCAATTAAACAGTTTACTAAAAATTTTTTTTTAAATAATATTAAATCTATGGCTGAGTCGCAAAAGTACTTGCTTACGTGCTAAGAAATCATAATGCACTTCCATGTTGAATAGAATTTAAATAAACAAGATTTTTTTTCCAGAAATTAGAATTAGCCAATGACTTTCAATTTCCGAACACCCTACTTTTTAAGTACTGAACGCAAAACTCTCATGTTGTGGAAACTAGCTCTAGAAGAGCTCGGTTGAAGACAAACTATGTTCATAATAAAAACTATGGCAACGAAAAAAAAAATCATTGAATAATTTTTCTTTATTTATTTAAACGAATGCAAAATCTTTCCTTTCAACAAAAACACAATAAAATATTGCAATGAAAACAAAAATATTTAATTTCATGGTTTATTTAATTTATTTATCAATTTTTTACATTGTTTAGGTAAACTTTTTTAAATATTTCACAGCGTAAAATAAATAATTTCGTAGGCGCGTTGTTATTTTTCGAGGTACCTTCAGTATAATTGTGATAAAACTAAACGCGCAATTTAAATTAATACGAACTCGCTGAGCGTTTTTAAAAAAATTTTATTTAATACAAACAAACAATTAATTTACAATTATTATAAACCCGACGTCTGCTTCTCGCAGTTATCTGGAACAAACTTAAACTATATTTCTACTCTATGACCATCATGGTCTTTGTATCTTATACCAAAAAATGCTGGTCAGCATAATAACCTACAATTTATTTAAAAGTATTCATGTTACACTGTCTGCTCCGTGAAGGAATGTGCAGAGTGCAACAGAATCTATGGGAACATAGGAATATTAAAGAATACTCCCATGTAAAGAATTAAAGGTATCCGCTAACCGGATATCTAGAAGTGATGGGGAAGAATGTGTCATATACATAACTTCTCCCCCCTTTAGTTTAAAATTCTCCTGAATTTTATTATTTATTTTTACTTTAATTTTCTTTTGTAACATAAAACCGAAAATAATTAAAACAATTAATAAAATAATTAACGTGAAGTTAATTCCATAAGATATATTCTTATGATACTTTAATTCTTGAATATTTTCAATATTATTTTCATTTTCAAATTTAATTTCTTCCAAAGTTATTTTACTGCTAAAATTGGTAAAACTTTTATTCATTGGATAGTAGAATCGATCTTGAAAAATTTCTTTTATATTTGTCCAGTAATGGTCTAAAATTCTTAATTCACAATTATTAAAATTAATTAACAGATTTCCTGTTACATTTAAATTTCTGTCATCACAATTTTGTGTTATATTGATATTTTTAGCATTTTTTATAACAATGGTTTCATCGTCTATAGTTAAGATATCGGTTTTATTATTTTTTATGAGTTTACAATCTTCTTGGTATACACAATGTTTACTTATTTGTAGTTCATTTAAATATTTGTTTTCTTCATATTTATATGTTACATTATTATATTTAAATATGATTTCTTTTGGGCTATCAATTTCTTCTTTATTTAAATTTGGAATTGGTAAAATAATTTTAAGTTGAATTTGTGCAAAGTCTTTGGGAATTTTTATGGCAAATAACAACAAATTTTCTTTAAATTTAATTACACCCATTTTAATATTTTTCATTTTATTCAAATCAATTTCATATTTTTGTATTTCAATATCAGTTAACATATTTGGATTTATGTGCCCATATCTAGCCGAAGCTATATTACTTTGAATATGATCAATTTTTTCTTTTACAATTTGAAGTTTAAAGTACTGGTCATAAAATAAATTTCTCTTAATAACATTACTTGATACACTATTTAATTGTCCTAATATGACTACTCTATCTTTTTCTTAAACTGTTTTTAATTGCTGAAAAGTTCTATTAAAATGATCGTTTATAACTACCTGTTGATTAATATTACCTATAGCATTATGATTATTTATTTCTATACCAGTAAAATGTTTTTCTATATTAATTCTGTCCTCTTCATCCATGGTTCCAAACAACCATTTAGATGCACTGCCTACAATATTAGCCAGTCCTCTTTTATATCTTTTGTCCTTTGGTAATAAAGTTTGTACTCTGTTTTTTAAATGTTTTAGTTCAGTTCGTATAAGTTCCATGTGTTCTATGTCCAGTCCTTGTATATTTGTTGAAATGTTGTCTAAAATGTTTAAGATTTCCGGTGGGCTCACTACGTGAACAATGATGTCTGTTTTTGTAATTATGTCTGCATTGTTTATTTTTATTTCAGTAAAACCGTTCTGTTCCTTTATTTCGTCAATTGTAAGTCTTCCTTCAGCTAGTGTTAGCATCAGAGAGAGAAATATTATCATGAATAGCTGCAAATTTCGGTTGTCTTTTAATATTCGTAACATGTATATTAGAAAGTTTACTCTTCCTAAATCTAGGCTGGTGCTTATGCCTTACTGCCTTATAATTTTTTATAAATCCTGTGGATCTTGTTTCTTCATAATTTTCTCTTCTTTTGTTTGCTTTTGTAATGTTGTTTCTCTTAATAGTTTGTAAATTGTTTCTTATCTTATCAAATTCTACTTTATGGAATTGTACATCAGAAGGACCTGTTTTAATAGTTGAATGAATTCTCTCGTTATAATTTCTAACTGCCTGTTGAACTATTCTTTTAACTGATACGTTTACTGTATTTAATTTTAAAATTCTACACTTCTCTAACAAAGTACTATGAAATCTTTCAACATCCGAATTTCCGGTATGCGAATTGGGTTTAGTAAAATGGATATCGATATTTTCATTTTGTAGAAATTCCTTTATGTGAATTGAATTAAATTCATTGTCTGCAACTATCTTTTTAGGTTTTCCTGCTTTAGCAAAATGACTCTCTAGTTCTTCTACTATTGTTATATGATTTCTATCTGATAGAAAATAGGCAAATCCAAATTTGGAAAATTTGTCAATTATTGTTAAAAAACTACATTTTAAAATTACGAATGTATCAATGTGAATACATTCATTTAGTTCCGATGGTGTTTCTGTCAAATTAAGTTTTGGCTTAATTGGTCTGCGATCATATTTCACTTGTTGGCAAACTTCACATTGATTAATTACAATCTGAATTAATTCTAGTAAATTGGGATAGTATATTTTGTTTTTAATTTGATTGAAAGTTTCTTGAATACCTGAATGTAAACTTTCTTTGACATGGTAAATCGAAATTTGTTTAATTGCTTCTGTTTCTATTTTTATATCTTGTGCTCTGTATGAACACTTTATAAATTTTATCTGACTATCGTTTGAGAATAATTCTCTTAATTTTTCTTGTACTACATTATACTTAATATCGCTTAGTTCTGAATAAATACCTGTCAATCCTTTTTTAATAAATCTTCTTAATATATCGTTTAAATTTTGGAAATCGTATTCTGCAATATATATTACTCTTTTACCATGAACTATTTCTATTTCTTGGACTTTATTATTCGTCAAAATTATTTGAGTCTTATATTTGTTCACGATTTCTTCCTTAATCGGAATATGATCTAACAATTCTTCTTCTGCGGAATGAATTGTTGCCATAGTGGTTTCATTTTCATCATCTTCTAAATTAAATAATAAACCTATTTCTGAAACATCGTCTTCATTTATTTTTGAAAAGTTATTATACATACTATTCCCTCCTTCCTCAGACTTAACGTCCTCGTTAACTTCAATTCTGCTTAAGAAATCGGCCACCTTATTATCTTTACCTTTTAAGTACTCAATTTCAAAATTATATTCTCCTAATTTTAGAAGCCACCTTTGATGTCTGGCTGACATATCTTTTCCTTTGTATTTAGCATGTAAGTATTTTATCGGTTGATGATCCGTATAGATTTTAAATTTATTACCGTACAGATACGGTCGAAAATAACTGACTGACCACATTATAGCCAAAAATTCCTTATCCGTTGCGGAATAATTAATTTCATGCTTATTTAGTGTTCTAGAAGCAAAACACACTGGGTGTCCTTCTTGCGACAGAACTGCCCCTAACGCATATTTTGATGCGTCCGTTGTTAATTGAAACTGTTTCTTAAAATCTGGAAATCTCAAAATAGGATGAGAACAAATAAGGCTTTTAAGTTTCTCAAAAGCAACTATATAGTTTGGATCGGTAGTCCTAAGTTTAGTATCTTTCTTAAGATACTTTGTCATAGGCTGCGCAATTTTTGCGTAATCTTTTATGAATTTTCTATAAAATCCACTAAGACCTAAGAAACTTTTTATTTGTTTTTGGGTTTGAGGTAATTCTAAGTTTTCAATTACTTTAATCTTATCAGGACTTGGTTTAAAACCATCTTCTGTAAGAACATGACCCAAGAATTGAGTTTCTTTTCTCATAAAACTGCATTTGTCTATTTGAATTTTTAATTCCGTAGCTTCTAATACTTTAAATATTGCTGTTATAGCTTGAATGTGTTCCTCAAGTGATGTACTAAAAATCAGTATATCGTCTAGATATACTACACATGAAACGTTTATGAAATCTCTTAGAATTTCATTCATTAGCCTTTGGAATGTCGCTGGGGCATTCTTCAAGCCGAATGGCATTCTAACAAACTCATATAAACCTTGGGGTGTTACAAAGGCTGTCTTTGGAATGTCTTCCTCTTTTACTAAAATTTGATAATAGCCTTTAGCTAAATCTAATGTTGTAAAATAGTTTGACCTACCCATCTTGTCTAATATGGCGTCCATATTAGGAAGTGGTTGTTTGTCATCTATTGTTATTTCATTTAGTTTCCTATAGTCTATGACTATACGAAATTTTTGAACTCCTGAATTATCATTTTTTTTCGGAACGACTATCAACGGACTTGAGTATTTAGATCTACTTTTTCGGATAATTCCTTGTTCTTCCATTTCAGCTATCTGCCTTCTCACTTCTTCCTCATGTTTAGGAGGATACCTATATAATTTCGCATTGATTTGACAATCTGTAGTTGTCTTTATTTCATGTTTAATTATTGGAGTGCTCGTTAGCTTATCTCCTTCTTTAAAAAATAAATTTTGAAATCTTTGTATTATTTTGGTTATAGCTACATGTTCTTCTTTGTTCAAATAGTCAAGTTTAAGTCGATTAATTATGTCACTATCGTTTATTGTTTCCAATGTATAAATTTCTTCATATGTATATGGTTTCCCTAGTATTTTTATTCGTTGTTCATTTAGAACTATTGTTCCTGATTCTAAGTCGATAAGAGTGTTTAGTTTGTTTAGTATGTCTATACCAATTATAAATTGGTAGCGTCTGTTGGGTAAGTTTTTAACTTTCCATCTTATACAAGCTCCTTTAGGAAACTTGAGTTCGTCAGGTGCTGGTGTATGTGCTTCGTACTCAATGGCATCTTTACCATTTATGGTTGTAAAATGCATTGGTTTTATTTTGACCCTCTTAAAAACACCAATCCTATCGTCCATAATACTAAGGGTAGAACCCGTATCTATTAAAGCTAAATATTTTTTGTTTTCTATGGTAATTTCTATCGTAGGTAATTCATCCGAGGCTAATTGATAAAAAACTCGACATTATTTATCTCACTGTTATTTTGTGAATTATTTGCCTCTATATTGCCTATAGACATAGGTTCTTCATACCTTTGTAAATTCTGATTTTGAGGTCGATTTTGACCTGAGTTTCCGCTATTATTTGAGCCATAATAATTTCCTGAATTTCTATAACCAATAAAATTACCTGAATTTCTATAACCATTAAAATTACCTGAATTTCTATAACCATTAAAATTACCTGAATTTCTTCTATTAAAGTGATTGTAGTTATTTGCATTTCTGTTATTTGTATTATTACTAGTGTTTCTACTGTTTGTAGTGTTAAAATTACTAGTATTTTTATTATTAGGATAATTATTGCTTTGATTAAACTGCCTAAAATTTCCTGAACTTCCATTATTTTGTTGACTGTTATTGTAATAATTATTTTGATTTCTAGCAAATCCTATGTTGTTCTGATTTTTAATTTGTCTATTATTTATTTTATTGGCATTATTATTTTTCTTAAATTCATCCCTTATGCAGCTGTCTTCGTATCTTCTCCTTATCATTATTTCAAATACTTTATCTAGATTTTTCTCTTCATAGATTTTGTCTAACAAAACACCCTGACTCATCTCTTTGATCATATTAACCAGCATCACATCTACAGTACTTAAGTCTATGGCGCTATCGCCTTTATAATATTCTTTTAATTCGTCACTTTTGTATTTAATTTTTTGCGTTTCAGATAATAACTCACTTACTGTATTCACCTTAAGATTGTTGATTGTCCGGTATACTTGTGCTGGTTCCATTTCCGGCCGGTAGTATAGTTTTAGTTGCCTCTTGATGTCTTCCCAGTTTTCCGGGTTCGATACATTAATTACTAATTCCTTGGCTCGTCCTTGTATCCGTTCGTTATAGATGGTTCTCACCATAAATTTCTTTAGGCTGATATTGTCCACCTCACCGATGTAATATTCTACGTTTCTGATGAAACTATTTATAGTGACGTCACCCGACCCGGTGAACGTACTCATGTGCTTGATTTCTCTCAGCACTCTTTCCTTCTCCATTCTTGCACCTTCCCTTGTTTGCAGGTTTTGGAATGCGGAGTTCAACTGCTCCAGCTGCTGCTCCCTCAATCTTAATTGTTCCTGAAGTTGCTCCATTTCATAGACTATTAAGTGCCTATTTTCGTCGAAGAGTTTATTTTGCTTTTTACTTCTTGTTTGCATTAACTTATATGCACTTTAGTTAACTATTTTGATCACTTCTTTATTTCTTAATCTTTGTCGATTTTTTAATAGAAATATTTCACAGTGGATCTATTTAGTTTTTAGTGTCACTTTTATCTTTTCGATATTTTATTTTATTTTACTGTCGTAGATACGTATCACTGGATTGTTTATTTTACAACAATCCTACCGACTGCGCCATTTAAATTAATACGAACTCGCTGAGCGTTTTTAAAAAAATTTTATTTAATACAAACAAACAATTAATTTACAATTATTATAAACCCGACGTCTGCTTCTCGCAGTTATCTGGAACAAACTTAAACTATATTTCTACTCTATGACCATCATGGTCTTTGTATCTTATACCAAAAAATGCTGGTCAGCATAATAACCTACAATTTATTTAAAAGTATTCATGTTACACTGTCTGCTCCGTGAAGGAATGTGCAGAGTGCAACAGAATCTATGGGAACATAGGAATATTAAAGAATACTCCCATGTAAAGAATTAAAGGTATCCGCTAACCGGATATCTAGAAGTGATGGGGAAGAATGTGTCATATACATAACTCGCACTAAAAAATCACTTACATGGCACTCACAAATATTAATTTTATTGCTCACTACGACATTTTCTTTGCGAATATTTAATTAATTTCCACGACATCACATGACCTTTTCGATTGCTACTATCACACACATGAAATATATCTCCCTAATATTATTTTAATTTATCATTTATATTATCTAAACCAATACAAACAAAGTGCTGTCAAAAATGCTGCTTTAAAGATATCTGAATCATGAACCAAAGAGCTTCAAAGCCATACTAGCCACTGACAAAGAGCTGGCTTCGAGCAAAAATTAGCTCTCAAACTCAATGAATTCGCTGTAAGCATGCTTTACACTTGCTTTAGAAGCGCATCTGGAGCTTCTTTTGAAACCAAAGAGCTTTAAGAT
This sequence comes from Dasysyrphus tricinctus, assembly GCA_963921185.1. Lineage (NCBI taxonomy): Eukaryota > Metazoa > Arthropoda > Insecta > Diptera > Syrphidae > Dasysyrphus > Dasysyrphus tricinctus. The sequence continues at coordinate 73,201,200 of OY992532.1, read as the reverse complement.
TTGCTCTAAAAACGCAGTTTAAGCATTTGAAGAGCCTAAATTGTTACTTGGGTTGTTTTATATGGTGGAAATTGACCTCACCAATATGTAAGAAGGCCAACAAAAACAGAATATAATCCACGTTTCAAAGCAAAAACACTTAAACACAGAGGACTCAGCATAATGGTTCGGGCATGTTATTCCTTCTATGGTGTTTTCCCAATACACCAAATTGAAGGTATCATGGATTTGGAAATCTGTATTAAGATCATGCAGGAAGTAATGCTACTCTATGCTGAAGATGAAAAACCCACTGAAACGTGTCTTTCAGTGAGACCCAAAGCCTACTAGTAAACTTGCGAAGCAATGATTCCAGGCAAATAGAGTTGATGTGATGGACTGGCCGCACAGTCTCCGGACTTAAATCCCATTGAGAACTTGTTGTGCGATGCAAATAAATATGTCGCTAGTTGCCATCCAACTAACAATAAAGCCCTTTGGGAAGCTATACAGCACTCATGGAGCTCGATAAGCGTAGAAAGGTGTGAAAACCTGATAAACTCGATGCAACGCGGTTGTGCTGCTGTTTTTTCCAACAAGGGACTTGCGACTAACTGTGAGTTTAAGGTTCAAAGCCTCAACTAAATCTTATTATCAATTTTGCCCTAAATTTGATTTTTTGTGATATTTAAAGGTGTATTATCTGCGCGCTACTATTTTTTTGACCACTGTTTTTCAAAAGTTCTTCAATAAATTTGAAAATATCTTATAAAATACTAGCTATTACCCGCCCGCTTCGCCGGGCCACCGCAACCACTTTCTATTATAAAATATATTCTTTATCACAAATTGGTTCATTTACTAAATAAAATTTAGCAATGGAAAAATTGTTCCTTATCGAAATCTCCCAATACCAATTTTGAGCATCAAAGTCCCGGTGCACTGCTATAAGCCCCGGGATAATATTTAAAGCCATGCCATACAGTCTTTTATTCTTTTGAGGGGACTACAAAAGCCATATGGTTTTGTTAAACAGTACCATACGTAGCCCGCTTCGAGAGTTCAAAGGATTTTAACTCCCTCTTTGGAACCACTGTCCGTCCCGCTTACGCAACTCCGATGCCATTGGCGTAGGAAGGAATTTTTTCTAAGGTGGGCAACCAGTCCAAACCAAACCTAATCATTAAACAATTTTTCGGTGCAAATGGTTCCTCAATAACTATGTATTTATTTGGGCTTGAGCATTTAATTAATCAGAAGAGATCTAATGAATGAAGCCGACAACCACGTCAACAGTAAAGCAAATTAACAGTCATTAGAAGTTCTACCAAACTCAACTCTGCAACAATGTCTTACGATGCATCTACATTAAAAATGATTGGTTTTGGATAAAATAAGTTCTCAACCAAGTTTTTATCCACCGCACTGCCGATAAACTTCTTTCACAAGTGGTGCAACTAACCGGAAGCGGTAATGGGGTCTTTTGCAGTTTGTTTATACATTTGAAAATTTTCAATATGTTTTTTTTTTAATTGTCAAGGTTTATTTCATAGCTCTTTAATTAGAACATATTTTTTCATAATCTAGACTTTGACACTTAGTGCTACATATATTGAATTAATTTTAAAGCCTCTTTAAAGTTATTGATAAAATTTGTCTGCAGTACTCATATATAATTTGACGAAGGCGAGTAATGAATGGGCCAAAAGAATATTTTCAAACCGCCTTTTGAAGTTGACATAATATGTTATCCATCACCTTAGTCGAAAAAAGAGTTATACGGTCGTACTTATAAGCTTTGATAGACGTCGTACTCCAAAAAGTTCTTTAAAAACTTTGTTCACCCTTGTCCTAAAGTTATCTTACTTGGACAACGGCATCGGTTTTCTAATATTTGACGAACTTTGCATTTTATTTAATTAAGCAAAGCATATTTCCAACTAATAAGAACTTTTAGAAACTGTCTAACTACTCAACCGTCAAATAAATTTAAATTCAGAGTATAAACATTATTCAATTTGATTTTTCTTTAAAACAGAGCTTGTCTTTTGAGTCATTGAAAAGAAAAATAGTTTTGATCGCATTTTGAAAAGAAACTTCAAAATATGAATTTAAATACTAGACCATTAAAAACAAATCAAAGCTGCATTAAAAAAAAAAAAAAATTGATTAAAAAATCTACCTGGGTACAAATTATAATATTTATTCTCCAACAATCTTCGGTTTCGATATGGGATGCCAAATCAAGTGTATTGCTTTCGCCACAACTGTTGCTGGAAAGTAAATTTGTTTTTCCTGACGTCTCCTTTTTGGTACTCATATAGGTTTTAAAGGAATCTCATAATTTTGTGAAATTTTTTCTATTTCAAACCAAATTTTAAAATCATTCCTTAATGTTTCAAAAGTATGGACTATACTGTCTGTAGAGTCTGGCACAGAAAAAGTGTATTTTGATCCAAATGTCACCCAATTGCCCTAAAATCATCTTTTTCCGGAACAGTAAAAAAACTAAAAATTTCTGATTTTGTTGGGGTTTTTTAATTCATCCACATTTTACTGTTCCGCAGGCAATAAGTAGAAGCAACTCGACTTAGATTTTTTTATAAAATTCCAATTATTCGGTTCGATTTGCCTGTTACAGAGCAAATACTACGTTAAGTCTATACATACCGAAACAGAACCGTAAGCTTTAATTGTAAACAAATCAAATCGAATTACGTTTCGGTTCATGTTCCAAAGGAGAATGGAAATTTTTGGGCGTTTCCAGCCATTAATGAAACTAGTGTCAAATGAAAGATATGTTACTCAGGAGCAACTTTCACTATGGGTGTTTCATTGCATTTAATTTAGAAAAAAAAAAATATTTCAATGTTAATGTATTGCAATTGCATAGAGCAACATCGCAAAATAATTATATTATTAGTGCGTGGAATGCTTTATCCTTACTTCAAAAGTTTTAAACTGAACCAGTACGATATAAGAATCTGAACAGTTTGTTTTAATATTTTTTTAACATATTTCAATCAGGATTAAAACCTCATGTTTGAAGGCTTTAAAGTAAAAGGCTGGCTGCTTAACGCTTTTCAAACAACAACGCCTGAGAGCGTAAACACATCCACATTTGTAGATATTAGTTTATGACCACTAAAACGACTTATTCACTTAGTGGGCTATGATGCTCGAAAAAATATGAATAGGCAAATGGCAACGTTCCAAAGTACCACTCGTATTGGCCCTTTTTTGACGAAAACAAGACGAAGAACATTCGATTACACGCAACGGAATCAAGTGCGATTTATAGCTTGTCTATATGCAGTAAGCAGTGTGCACTTTGCTTATACATACATACATTAATTTTTTTAAATATTATGCAGATTGGAATAGTTATATATACATGGGATATTACGGAAAAAGTACTTATTGATGATGTTATATGACCATTTTTGTATATAAAATATTCTTGAGGTCCTTTAGATTTCTTATTGCACTCTGCTTTCCCATTTTTGCATTGGTATAAGATTCCAGAATACTAAGTAAAACTTTATTGAAGTGTTAAAACAACAATGCATTTTTTCGTTTTTGAGGTACATACACCACAATGAAAAAATTTCTGCACGGTGATTGTTCGACAAAAGCACATCCAAAAATTACAAAACCATTCTTGGTCGCTCACGCCCATGTTTCATACAAATTTGCCCATTCTCCTTTGTCAGATGTAGCGATCTATCGCCAAACAGAGGATTTGAAATTTCATTTGGTGGCATGAAAATCGATTTGGCGACGTACACAAAACAGGCAATATTTTTAGCTTTTGGTGATTTTATTTATTTGAATTCAAATCTTTATATTTTTTCCAAGTTTTTACTAGAACTTAACATTCGTTTTATAATTTAATATTTTGCTAGATGGAGCCATCGTAGTACTAAATCTGAACGCACTCCAAATATCTTACATTTGGTGATTCCACTTTTTAAACCTCAAAACCTACTCATCTTCAAGGTTCAAGCTAACTCGGTTTAAGACAAATTTATACCCGTTCAACTAGGTTTGAGCGTGTTGAGGCTTCCCGGACAGTAAAGCAATGTGCAAACACAAACAAAGCTAAGGTGGGCAAAAATTGCTTTTATGTGACGACCAACTGTAACTGTAGGCAAAATTTTAATTTTCGTGTCTGAAATTTCATTCACAGTTCTTCAATCTTGATTCTTGGGTGGGTTGTAGAACCAGAACAGTTTAAATGTCGATTTTTATAAGGTGGGCAGTTCATTTTTTAAGGTGGGCACTGCCACCTCCGCTCCCCCCTTCCTACGCCTATGTCCGATGCTCAACTTAGGGTTTGGTCACCAAGAGAAGAACCTATATCATTATGTTTCTTATATAATAGTACCTTACTTGGGTGACCCAATTCGTGGGGTAAAAGGATTTAAGCTTAATCTAACGGTCCTCTCAAAAAGTCTCGGATTCTGTGATATGTGATCCGAGGTGCTTATCTAAAGAGGGTTGAAAACCAATTTCGGCAAATACGAATGCATTCATTTTTTGTATGCACTTCTTAATCGTTAAGGCCCCCGCTGTGGACTGCAAGACTTTGATATTTTGAATAGAATTTATTGATGCACTCAACGCCTATATGTACATATCTCTTTTATCCTATCACTCACACCCAAAATTTGCTGTGGGCTCTCGGTCTTAATGGTCCGAGATTATGAAAGTCAGATAATGCAGTAAAACTGTCGAACTAAAAATTTCCCGGTTAAATGGGTCCTCAGTTCCGGATAATCGAGAGTCGAATGTAATATGTTTTTGTTTTTTAAATTTTACTTTTGAAATGAATTTTCAATTTTGATAGATTTGTTCGTTCACCCCCACCAAAGGCTGAAAACAAAACCTGCCAGACTTTAATATTCCAGATCACGATACATGTACCTATAATCCCTCATACTCCGATTTTGGTTATACCTCCACTCCCAAAATTTGCTGTCGGCTCTTGGTCTATTATTTTTTGAGTTTAAAAATAATTTCAATTTCCCCTCTGAAGAGTTCCAAAAAAACCTTAAGTTAAAAATTTGAAGAAAATCGCATCAGTGGTTTAGGCTATAGGTTCAGGTACGGACAGACAAACAGACAGACAGACGGAATTTTACCACCCACTTTTTTCGTGTTCTCTATCATCGTCATGTTTGATTGTTATCTCGAAATTTTTTTTTTGCACGAATCCAAAACTTGCCCTATAGTACCTACATACATCGCAAGTAAAAAGTAAAGAAAATATGAATGCGCAGAAATATAATTAGAAGTAACGAACCTCAAATTAATAAAATAAAACTATCTTTCAAATGAAATTTCAAAATTGATTGATTTGTTTTCAAACTTTATTGATTTATTTTTTTCTTATATAAAATGAAGTTGTTTTGGTACCAAATATTTTTTCCTTTTTTTGTTTCACATGGTTAAAAAAAGTATCCTATTGACGCTTCCAGAGTCCCATCTATCTCTGTATAAAAATTCATCATAATTGATTCAGCGGTTTAGGCGTGAAAGCGTCACAAACAAACAAACAAACAAACTCACTTTCACATTTATAATATTAGTAGGATTATATTTGGAATTTTTTCTTTTTTCGAAAATAAAAGCTTAAAAACACCAATTTGAAAATCACATGGGTATTAATTTGTTAAAAATTAAGGGATCAACTTTTTTTCAAGTTTGATTTTTTACTAAAGAGTACTACTATTATTTTGACCGCAGCTGTATGTCGTCCAAAGTTTTCATTTGTTTTTTTGATCGTTGCATAGTTTCTATAAAAGAAAGTAGAATTTCATCCTTGATTTTGTTTTATGAGAAATGTGGACAGTCGGTAGACAAAGCAACCCTACCGTTCAAATGGGCAAATACAAATTTTTTTTTTTTAAGCTGCCATAAAAAATGTAGAATTTTTTACTTGACAAAGTTGACTTGGCAGCTTGGCGCTCATAGGAAACAAATCACACAAAAATACATAGAAAACATCGCATGTCAAGTGATTTTTTCACAACTAACTAACGACTAATATGTACATAAGTCGGGGAAAAAATCATTAAGGAATAAAATATTAAGTTTGGATGTTTTATTTCCTAAAAAAACTGAATCTAAATCTGGTTTCAGAAGAATTCTATCACGTCCAGTTTTTTTTAAGTTGATTTTTGAAAAATATGATTGATTTGTAAAAAAGAGCCCTCTTAGATTCGGTTGACCTGGTAAAAAAAAAACTATTGTGACTATTCTGCTCAAATTTGGAGGACTTACTACACATAATATAGGTTTTCATATGAAACCAAATTTGTCATTATTCATTATCCATCATTGTTTACCCATATTTTAAACCGTTATTTAAAAAAAAAAAAAAATCGAAATTTCGTAGTTTTTATGATTTACGCTATAGAAAACATATTTTTTGAGAAATAATGTAATTTCCCTATATTTGATATTCATAAAATCAAGTATATTAAATAAATTTTAATCAAAGACTTTAAAAAAAGAAACAACTAAGCGTTTTAAAATCCCAAACACTTTTTCCCATATTTCACTGAGTGCCTTGTATAAAAAACTGGTAAAATATTTTACAATATAAAAAACACACGGATTCTACCAAACTACACCTTAAAAAAGTAGTTTTAAAAAATAAAATAAACTCAAAAATCCAAATAAACAATTTATTTAAGGTAACTTTTTGTAGCTTTTTTTCTTTTCATATTTTCTATTTGTGTCTGACGAAAAATTGACCAGCATTGCTTCTGACAATTTCCCGTTAAATATTCGTTCTATGTGCATCATGTCTTGATGAAACCTTTCACCATATCCATCTGAAATTGCACCAAGGTGGGAAATTGCACCGACATGTTGCAATAATTAAGAGCTTTATAAGAGCTAAGTAGTTCTTGGATGATTTCCTTGAATTTACAATATCTTTGCGAGGAAACGAGTTTTAAAAAGATTTAGAAAGATGAAATGTAGTTTTTTTAGGTCCTGTTATTAGTTTTTAAAAAAAGTTTCTATTGGTGAAGAAACTCGACGTCAAATGTAATAACGGGTTTTTGACATGTTTGAATTGGAATATCTCAAAAACGTGATGTGCTAGAGTAATTTTGACATCGGATTCGGATTCAGCATGCCAAAATCCTTTAGAAAAGTATATTTTGGTTTAAAGGTGATTTTCGATACAGACCAGTGTTATTGATAGATTATTATGTTATAAACCATTGGGTATAAACAGTTGTTACCTCACTTTCAGGTGATACATTAACAACTTAATGTAAAATTAGCAAATAATCCAAGAATAATCATAGAAAAATTCCACTTAAATTCAACACTATCACAACTAATTGAAGTTAATGGCAAACTATTAAGCCATAGACTTCAGTATTAGTAATTTTAAATCCTTTTTAAGGTGGCGCTTTGTTTACTGGATATGAAGCTAACGAATAATTAAAAAAAAAACATTGAAACATTGCTCGATTGAATTCAATTTTGCACAACTAATTAATGACGAATTTACGGTAAATATTGAAAGAAGTTTTTCACGCTTTTTGAGTTGTGTCAAGTTAGCAAAGCACCAAAAATAAACATTCCATCATTAAAATAATTTGTCACAACTAATTATTGACTAATTCACGTTAAATTATTAATCCATAAATCATCAGGTATAAGAAGTTTTTAGTGATTTTCCACGAAAACATAGAAAACATCGAAAAGAAAATCCAAACTATCACAACTTATTATCCACCTAATCATTTTTCGATTCGTCAGTCAAAATGGCCTTTCTAGCTTGACACTCATCAGTTATTTGAACAACTAGTATCTGGAGCTTACCAAATTAATGGTGGTAAAATTCCAGAAATATTTATGAAAGTAAAACATTCGGGATTTTGACCAATGGTGCTGAAAAATTCAATGTTTTATCTGTAAATTCTTGGATTTTAACGTTTCGGGATCTGACATTAACATAAATATTTTAACGTCATTGAGCTCTTAAATTAGAGCAAGGACATCAAACATTAAATAAATAAATAAATTGTGGATAACCAGGGCCTAGTGACTTACAACTCTCAATCATTCCTGTGTGCGTGTTGTTGGCAGGAATGGAGAGGACCTTCCATGTTTTGCCGAGTCCGAACGGCTAAATGAGAAGCACTTATTCATGACAAGTATAATCTTGGAGGATTTGTCAGTTCCTCGCAAGAGGCAGTAGGATCCTCGGATAAATCTTTTAAGGTGGCAGCCGTTAGAAATGGAACACACACCATCGACATGACAGTCCAACGCGCTTACCATTATGCCATGAGGTACTACGAACATCATACATGCAAGTATCTTAAAGGTTGATCAATCGCTACATCTAGTGATTGAAAGCTCTGTACCAAAAACATTTCTTTCGCATAAATTCGCTTTAGCCATCGATCACTTGAATTCGCTTACTCACGTGAGGAAAAATCGCTCTACATGAAACCACATTGTAAAATCACTGTCACCGAAACCACAACATAGGAAATGTGTGGATGTGTGTGTAGATTAGGGTGGTCGTTAAAAAAAAGTCATCCCGGATGGGCCCAAATCAGCTCAAAATGAAGAAAAAAAAATTCCCTAATATTTTCAGATTTTTATTTTCATCCCCTATTGTAGGGGTAAATTAAATTTCCCCTTTTATTTTGCATACGAGAAAATTCGCGTAAGATCTGCCAAAAAAATTAAGAGCATGTAGGTGGGAACTAAACAAGAAAAAAATCCTATATGAGGGTGGTAATATCTCCCCCCGCTTGGACGGGAGGGGCAATTTAATAAAATATTTGCATAAAATAGAAAAAAACTAATTTAAAAAAAACGGCAATACTTACAGCAATGTTTTGTAGCTTTTTGGAAAGCCAGAAGTCCATTCTTACGGATTGTTTTTAAATTAAGTTCTTTTGATATACATATTTGGCAAAGACTTGTTTCAAACTCAACATTTTGAAGAAAAATTATTATTTGTTTTGTTTAATTATAGGTTTGAAAGCAGATTTGGCTGAAATTGTTTATTCAAAGAATTTTATATAATAATCAGCTATTAAAATGGACTTCTGGCTTTCCAAATAGCTACAAAACATTACTGCGAGTGTTGCCGTTGTTTTCTAATTATTTTTTTTCTATTTTATGCAATTATTTTATTTAATTGCCCCTCTTTTCCAAGTGGTGGGAGGTATTACCCCCCTCCGCTATGTTTTTTTTCTTATCTACTTCTCACCTATGCTCTGAGTTTTTCGGCAGATTTTACGCGAACTTCCAGAAAAAGGGGAAGTTTAATTTATCCCTACAGCGACTGTAAGGGATGAAAATAAAAATCTAAAAAAATTAGGGATTTTTTTTTTCTTCATTTAGAGCTGATTTAGGCCCATCCAAATAATAAAACTCAAAAAACCCCATTATAACGACCACCCTAGTGTAGATACATATTTCAAAATTTGCACGAGCATCGGTAAATCACGAAAAAAATACAGCCGCCGAAACCATAGCCTAGAAGCTTTATTAAAAGTAGTTGGAACAAGCTTATCGAATCTTTGTAAATGATTTGACTAAAGCTATCAGTTGGCAACCAATTTTTGCGTGGCCGTGATGAGATAGGTAATCTTACGATCGGCTCCCGAATTATAATAATTTTTTATTAGCAAAAGCATATAAATAAGCTTAAATTTGTTTAAGTAATTAACAAAGCAGTCAAAAACACGCCGCGGCCATGGTTATAAGAAATATATATCTAATGATTTTCTATAACAGCTGTTCCCCTTAATAAAACTCATTTGACACACCCCACGTTTCCAATTAAAACTGTCATTAATTTATTTTGATTCTTCTTTATTTGGTAAAATCTCTAATGATAATAAATTTTGATGGCATTATTATCTATCTATATCCACTCGAATACCTACCTATGCATATAAATTTAGTCTAAAAGCAATAAAATGTGAGAAAATCGTCTGCGAATTTTTCTTTTATTCTTAAGGAAAATATTTTTATCATCCCGCCTGGTCGGGAATACACAATTTAAGTTTTTATGTGTTTATATACATATTCCTGACCAAAAAGTCATAAAAAAAAGTATGCTCTCAATCAACTTTAGAATACAACCAATGAACGTCCTCGTTCTGGTTTAATAGGAGCAGCTTCATCAGCAATGGGAAATAAAAGAAAAAATTTCCACTTATCAAACTGGAATAAACTCGATAATGAGTTCTGCATTATCTTGCTTGGCTTGGAGTGAAGGTGTCGATGGGTCTGCCCCTTCGTTGTAGAATCTTCATTTGCCTTCGAAACCAAACGAAACACACGCTCAGTTTAACCCTATCTCGTGATGTGAAAGCCTTTTAGCACTTTTCTTTTTTTCTTGTGTTCTTCTTTTTTTTGTGTAAGCATCTATAGAAAAATGTATATGTACGTTAAACTTTTAGCGTATGTCTATGTATCAGCTCAAGGATGCTTGCTCATTCTTGTGAAAATGAGAGAACGTAAAATAGTACCACAAACACGGCACACATCCTATAATGGCTCGAAAATCGTTTCGTACCCTTTTTGGATTTATGTACGAAGACCGATGGTTGTGGCAAGCACATACAGTACAAGCTCGAATTAAGGAACAATTTTTTTTTTTTTTTTGCAAGAGGATATTGATGTTCTCAACATCTTAATTGGCATCCTTTAATCCAATTTAAATTTTCTTGGAAAAACTTCAGACTATCTAGAGTTTACTCAATTAAAATGCATTTGAGAAATATAGATAACTTTAATTTTGGACATAAGGATTCTAATTTTGTTGGAATGAAATTTTATTTTTTCTATTACCTACTCCGTTTTTTTGTCAGATATAAAGAGAGCTGGATTAACGAGATCGTACTGTATTATAAGTTTTCTATAGATATGTTTCTATTCACAGCAAAACGAATGAAAAAGCACATAGTATAGATTTCGCTCATTTAATTCCACATGAAGTGGAAATTAAAATGTTTTACTCGTGTCCTTGGGAGTGGGTGGACACCATCAGCTTCTTTCCCTTGTCCTTCGGATTCAGCTATTCACTCTTGTAATAGCCTTTCTTCATTGTTCGATGCTGTATCCGGTAAAGAGCTGTCGTGAATATAAATTACAAAAGAAAAGCTCTACGAATGACAGCATCGCAGTGTCGGAGTTGGTATGGGGTATGCTCGTGCCAAATACAATCGTATACCTACCTACATAGATCCTTGCATCCTGATGAGTCCCGGGCCCAGAGTCACAGCCACAGCCACAGTGATGAACTTCAACCAACGATTCCTGTGGGAAATAATGATTCGATTTGTTGAATAACATCTTAATTCGATTTTTCACAAGGGAAATTCTTTTCTTTTATTTTTCTACTTTTGTCGTATTAAACAATGGTGCATTCCTCGATCCTTATATAAGAACTTGGTTGTTTTATTGTTTGAGAAATATAGGAATGTCTATGTATAAGTATATAGGTGAGACAGCTTTTCTGCGTGCTACCTGAGGGTTAATGATTATTTTTATTTTATTTCTCATTAAGGGGAGGTAACAGGGTGTTTCAACTGGTTTTAATTGAAACAACTGACATGTTTTTATGTTCCCGTATTTCCCAATAAATGGCTTTACTGAATTCGAAGTGTTTTATAATATGGTTAACATAAACGAAGAATAAAAAGAAATAAATTTTGTTTGGGCACTTAATGTTTTGCACAACCCTTTTAAAAGTACCTACTTAAAATACTCAAGTTTCTTAAAGAAATTTAATTGGGAGATAAGCTGTAGAATGAACAATCTAATCCAGCTCTAGACGGGGGCATACTAGATCGTTATGGTTGCAGTGCACTTAGATCCCAAACCATTTCATTCGCTCAATGCTATATGGACTTTAAGGACTATAACTTTCAGCAGGATATGGCATGGCGGGCGTGGTACCACGTGTAATACAGCTCATCAAACAATTGCTCTATTACTTAACTTTATTTTACTTTAGATGGCGCTTACAGTTCCGTGTGGACTACGGCCTCAACCAACAAGCCCCTCCAGCCAGCTCGGTCTCTAGCTAGCTGCCTCCAGTTAAGCACTCCAAGTTAGTTGAGGTTGTTCTCGATTCGTGTGCGCCACCTAAGGTGGGGTCTTACTCTGCTGCGCAGACCATAAAGGCTAGATTCGAAGACTTGTCAGGCTGGTGCGTGCGTGCGTCGGTGTCCATGAGTACCACGTGTCCCAACCATCCCATCAGCCGCTGTATTTTCAGCCTTTTGACCAGGTCGACGTCGCTGTAAGGGCCGTAAAGCTTGTTGTTAAATCTTCTCCTCCATACTCCATCGATACATACTGGGCAGAAGATCATCCTAAGAATTTTCCTTTCAAAGCACCCAAGAAGATTCTCATCCGTTTTGACAGAGTCCATATGCTTCTGCCCCATACAGCAAGACCGCCATGTTTAGGGTCTCCTTGGTTCATTTGCTCTATAACGTGACAAATATCCTGGACGAAGGGTTTCTCCAAATGGAGGCTTCAATAATTGGGCACATCGCACATGGATTGTGTAATGTAAAAAATAAAGTAAAGGTGAAATTGAAATTGTTGTAGAGTTAGTAGAGATCGATTTTAGAGCTTTGATAGTTGCTTGCGTATCTTTGGTTGATATTACGTTATCTTTCAGTTAAGACAAGGCTTCTTCGATCGCCTTAAGTTCCGCCTTAAACTTGCTACAATAATTAAGAAGACGGAAGGAGAGGCGCAATATTAGTCTTTCTGAGTAAACATCTCTCCCTCATCAGATTTCGATCCGTCGCATCGTCTGTGTAAAAACTGTGGCCACAAGCAATAACCGCTTAAGTGTGAAAACTAACTTTTTGGGAAAAGCACTTTTAACTTTCAATTTGAGATTTGAAAAAGTTCCAAACATCTATGTTGCAAATTGGTACCTATTTTTAAAATATATAGTTTTAATATTACTAAATAAACATTTTTTTGTTTATAAATAAACTTATTTACAATAGTTATTGCCAAAAACGTGTTTTAAGCTGTTATTGCTTTTATAAATAACTTACATCTCATTCACTTACATCATTTAAGCGGTTATTGCAAATCAAAATTTTAGTTCACTGGCATCTAATAATGATGTAAGCTGTTTTTACAAATTTAGTTTCTTATGTTTTTGATATGTAAGCTATTTTTGTAGAGAGAATATTGAAATATTTTTGTAGTAATGATACAAAATTATTTTTTTTTTTGTTGGAAACAGAAACAAAAATATGTTACGTATTGCTAAAAAGAGTTTTATAATCGATCTTCATAGGAAGTAACGGCATCTTAATCAACTTCAATACATAAATTAATTGACATAAATGCATAAATACCACTTTTGGGCATATTAAATTCAAAGGGCGTACGCAAGTTGGGGTAGGGAGGGATGCTTGCCCCCCTAATCAAGATATTTTTCATACATTTCATCCGATTTGTTTTCTGTTGAATCTTAAAGCTAGATTTCTTTGCTAATACTAATTTTTGAATGATTTGATTAAAAGCTCAGCCTATTTTATATACATCTAGATTCATTTGATAGTGAATTCTTCCAATTTTTGACTGCTGTATCTTGCCAATTTAGTTTTGCAACACAATTTTTTTTGAATCTGCATTTCCAAGATGGTTTTGATTTCTGAAATCTTCAAAAGTCGAAAAAGTCTTGAGGAATCATTTCTCTTTGCTTAATTTAGGTTTTAACTCTAACAACCCGACAACATAGAGCCAGTTGATGACAATATATATCTATTCCATTATTTTTCTCCTTCAACGACTGCATGATGTTGATTCTTAGAACTTATGTTCTATTATTTAAATGGAAAAGCTAGCGTTCGGTAAGACAGAAAAGCAGCTCACAATTGAGATTGTTTTCCAATTTTAAAGAAAAACAAAAAGATATAATTTTTACAGATGTACCAACCATTATACAAGTAGCTATCCCTCAACGACAGATATTGTGTTAAAGTATTTGCAAGTACCTAGTACCAATAGCAAAAAATCGCTTTCGTAGACTGGAAAGTTATTTGTAAGGGCTTTCACACTATCCGAATCACTCCCAGATATTTTTCCAGCAGAAATACTCAAGTACCTTCTACCGATCAGTTTGTGTGAATTTCTTATATGAAGCTATAATGTAACTTCTTTTTCATAAGTGATCTTAGAAAACAAAGAAAAAGAGTGGATCTGACGAACAAAATGTTCTCACAAATTCTTTGAAATTATTCGTCAGAAGCGGATGTATGAATTGGAATTCCAATAAACTTTTGAATAAAATCCATTGATCTATTGTGACAATTCCATTCACCTTCTGTCGAACCAAACGCATACACTATAAATGCTTTCATAGTTACTAGCAACAGAATTTATTGTCCATGAGATTACGCATCCACTGTAGCGGTAGCCATAGCCAGAGGCACTTTTGGTTTTATATTCAGGTTTCTGTACCACTCCCATCTGCAATCTGCACAAGGTACTCATCAGGATAATCTAAGTTGAAATTAATTTCTGAAACCTTGATATTATTAGAATCCATCGGATTTCCTGAAATTTGGACAAAATCATCTAAATTGAAGTTGAACAAGTGAAGTTCTGGACTAACATTGCCACCAAACATTTGAAAAGAATATTTAGATTTCTTGTACCTATATATTGTTGTTTTGAATACCTATTCATATGAGATAATATGTCGATACAAATTTTTTTTAATTATTTTCTTTTGTTTAACAATAAGTGCGACTGTCCCCTTTTTCTAGATATCTTAAACATCAGTACCTCGTGGCATAATGTCTAGTGCGTTGGACTGTCATGCCGAAGGTGTGGGTTCGATTCCCACCCGTGCAAACTAAAAACAGAAATCTGTTATCCGAGCTACTGCCTCTTGCGAGGAACTGACAAATCCTCCAAGAGTTTACTGGTCATGAATAAGTGCTTCTCATCTAGCCGTTCCGACTCGGCAAAAAACTGTAGGTCCCTTCCATTGAGGGAAAAGCTAGCTAGCTGTTTTAAAATTTAAAAAAAAAATCAAATTTATGGTTCACCATTTTGAGAACATGTAACTTATACTAATTTATACATTTTTGTATGAGGTAGTCAAAATTTGTTTTAAATTCTTCAATATTATAATCTACAACTTTACTATTTCCCTTCAAAAAAACACTTAAATTCATTGAAAACTCCTTCATGCATTCGAGATAACAGCTTAAGTCCATTTAATTCTCTGTATGTGAGAGTTTTCAATTAGCAATAGTAGCTTAAGTAACATAAGATTTCTCAAGATACAAATAAAAATTTGCAAAAATGACTTAATTTATTTTAGTATCGATGAAAATATCTTTTTCGTTTTGCAATAAGCGCTTAAATCGAAATAAGTTGTTTTTGACTTTTTACAAATTTCTGTGTTTGGAGGGGTTTTCAATTTAGAAAAGCAGCTTATGTCAATATAAGCCGTTATTGTAAACTGCATTATATTTTTTGTGAATTCTTATTTGAGCTAAGCGTTTATTGCATATGTTGCTTAGAGTGAAAATCACTTAAGCGGTGTTTTCATATTGGTTTTATTTTATGAAAAAAGTGGTTAAATTAAAGGGGATTTTTTTCGAAAATGCAATGAAGCATGGAGAACATGATGAAACAAAAAACTGATTTTTGTCTTAAATCGACTTAAGCGGTTATTGCTTGTGACCACAGAAAATATATTGATTCACCTTTCAAGAAAGCCGTATCTTCCTAGAGGGCTCTAGAAGGAATGGTGACTTGAAAGTTTTTGCCAAACTGTTAGTTTCGGGATGGTATAACTAGTGTGACTTGCGATTGATCCAAGAGAATTCAGAATGATGGAATGGGCAATGTTATTGCTGGTCTATTGTCAGTAAATTTTTAGGCGAATGTCAGTACTTGCAGCCATTATTAGCTGAAAATATTGAGGGGTATCCGATGGAGAAAAACGCCTAGAGCGGTGGTGGGTGCTCCACTAATGCACAAACAAGCAGAGCGTTGGACTTAGTTTGTCACAATTTACCGCTTTACCAAGAGCAGCTAACCATATACTGCCACTTTGTAATTGAGAATCGTCTTAGTCAACGAAGTATATGGCCAGTGAGTTCCCAACTGTTTTTTTTTTTTTTTTGCATGAGAAAAGCGCCACTATGGCCTAGTGAATGTTAGTGGAGTACCTTTGATAGAAAGAGCATCTACATGAGGGATTTTATATTTCCTTGAGAGGCTGTATTTTATGCGGGTTGACACCCAGACCACATTGGTCCGCCCAGTTGGTAAGCTTATTTAAAGCGTTTTGTAAGAGTTCTTTTGAGACAGAAGGATGCTTTACTGATTCGGCAATAGCAACATCATCCGCATATGCAATCACTTTGTAACTCTCCAGGCATGTCAGTAGTTCAATTATTACCAAGTTCTAGAGAAGGAGAGATAGGACACCTACTGACATACCTTTTAGCAAAAAAGCTACCCAGTTTTGAATTGATAACTCTCCTAGTCAGCATTTCATACATAACCACCAAGCGAACCATCTACTTTCAAGGATGCCAGTACATATGCCATACCAGAAGTGTCGATATTGTTAAAAGTGCCCTCTTTATCCAAGATATATATTAAAGGTCTGAGATCTTTCAGGTATATACTTTTGAGCTTTTGCCTGCTTTGGTTATAAACACAACCTTGACTTCTCTTCATAACAGGGGACCTGTGGGCCAAGTTTAAGCATACCTATAGTTAGAATAGTCTCCAGTATTATGTTGTGCGGTGCTGCTGACAACTTTAGCACACTGCTTATTGGAGACCTTAACGCAAGAGTAGGTAATAAACGAGGAGTTGAAAACAATTTAGCGGGCTTCCAGTACAACTCAAAAAACCAAACGAGCAGGTAATGTAAGAGGAAACAAACTCATGGAACTGTGACGGTGACCGAGCTGCAGAGCTAACATTTGTCGGGTGTCAGGGAACCTCAGTTATTTACTATAGTTTCCTGGGTGGTGAATGGACCAACTATGTCACTGACCAAAGTCAGTCGTAAGTTTTATGCACAGAAAAGTGGAAAATGAGCCAAATGAATGGAACTCCTACCCAAAATAGTATGGAATAACACCAAAACATGTATATATAAAAGGGGCCTGAAAACCAGTGCCTTTCCTAGTCCGTAGAGCACCTGGGGCAAGCTCAGAGAACCTGCCTTTTCCCATACAAATAGATATTCAAAAATAAAAAAAAAATAAAAATAGTAAATTGTGAACCCGTCACTTTCACCGTATTTATACTGACTCCAATCACACCGAAAAAGTTAGGGACTGGTTCAAATGTCGATTTATGTCTACTTTCTTGCGAAATTTTTAAAACCCGACTTGACAGAAAGTGGACTGTATGGAAAAAAAATTGGAGAAAATATCGATAGCACGGTGGCACCTTTCACGGAACGGCGCTCCCTTTGCGGTACGGTGCCTTTTGTGGCAAGACACCTGGGGCACCTGCCCCATTGACCCACACCATGTAAGCCAGGAAGCTTCTAGCTTAAGTCAATTGGAAGAAATAATTAAGCTAGCATATCCAGTACTCAACATCATTAATAAAAAATCTCCAACCTTCAAAGAACCTTGGTTCGATGAAAGTAGCAAAAGCAAGAGACACATAAATGCTTGGCTTAGACAGTTTTGGAAAGTCAATGACGCAGAAGCAAAAAACTTATATATCCTGAAGCCAACAAAAAATTCAAAATCTTTGCCACCATTAAGAAAAAAGAATTTTACGAGAATGAGGCACGTAAATTGGCTCTAAGTAAGAGCAGCTCTAAGTTCTGGAACTTGGCTCGTAAACTTAATGGAAAAACTATATTATTAACTTGAATCTAAGCCCACAGGTACTGCAGAACCATTTTGAGTAACTTTTAAGTGGATCAACACTATATCCGGTTCAATTTTGTTATGCTGCACCTCGCTTTTGTAATGTCATTTGGACGCTTTTTTCATGCAGCCTGATGTGGAGGCCGTGATAGAAGGATTAAGAGATGGCAAAGTGACTGGATCGGACAGGATACCTTCGAAATTGTACAAATGTGGGACAGATAGCCGTATTAAAGCACTCACTAGCTTGTTTAATAACATTTTCTTTTCGGAGTCATACCGGACCAATTCAAGGAAGCTCTTATATTCCCCATCTATAAAAAGGTGGTACAGCGGACCCTGCCAATTACAGAGGCATTTAGTTTTTGAATACATTGTATAAAATTTTCTCCGCAGTGCTACAAAGGCGACTTAAAGTGTGAATTGCGGAAAACAACCTTTTGAAGAAGTTTCAAGCGGGCTTCCGAGCTGGGTATTCTATGATAGATCACGTCTTTGTACTTAAAAGTATTGCAGATTCATATTTACGCGAAGTAAAAAGGTCTGTTGCGAGAAACAGATTGACGGATGTCGATGTCGATGTTGCTGTGTTAATGTATTCAAAGCCATTTAAAACCACTGGCTCTAAAATGAGTGATATGCTTGTCAAAGTTGCTGTTGAAGTTGCTGTCCCAATCTGTTTATCGCATATGTTTCCTTCGTGAATTTCAAGGCAACATTCGATACGGTACACCCAAAAAAATATTTCGTAAAACCACTACGAAATAATTTCGTAAAACTTTTTATCGTGCATTCTACAAAATTTAGTTAACTGAACAAATATTTCGTAGGAAAAATTGAATACGAAAATTTTGCATTACAAACAATTTGCACAATTTACGACAGGCCTTTCGTAAATTTCTTTTGAACGAATGTTAGTTATATGTACAAATCATTTCGTTGATTTTACTAAATCTGGGTGAAATAGGGGAAATGCTAAATGATTTCTTAATATAACAAAAACATTTGTAAATTTATCAAAAAAACTGTCAAATAATTATAAAATTATTTCGTAGATAGTACGAATGTTATTGAAAATTTACAAAATTTTTCGTTACTCAAAATATGTTTAATATTTTAAAGACTTTCTTCACTATGAATTGATTACGGGTAGACATTTTCATCATTTGTGTTTCAACCGTGTTAGTGTAAATAGGTGAAAAAAGGCAATAGAAGTAAGTAATTTTGGAAATAATAATCAGTAAACTTCATTTGATCTACTATTATAGTTTCCAGGATTGAATAATAGCTTATGCTTTCTAAAATGTATTTGTATTTGTATTTGTAGGAAGCGACACATCATCCAAGCAGTAGTTTCCACTTTTCATGAGAGTGCGTTTTATATGGTTTTATCAACCCCTTTCGGACTTAGCAAAGAATTGTTGGATCCCAACATTATTGTCGACCAACTACACATTAGTTTCGTTAAGCTTATGTTCAATTATGCCTGTTAGAGTTGGATGTATACACAGGAGCTCTGGTTCTCCACGAGCCGTCCGCCCATCATACAAATACACTTGAATTCGTACAAATAATTTGTAGGTACTAGATTTATAATCCAAAGATTTCGTAGAATATACGAAATATTCAAAAGCATTTCGTATATCCTACAAAACTTTTGAAAAATAATTCGTTAATTCAACTAAATTTTTGTTCACAACATTTGTAAAAATACAAAAGTTTCGTAGTATTAACGAATGCAAAAAAAATGATTTCTGTAAATTCACGAAAGCCAATTTGTATAAATTACGAAAATTATTCGTGGTTTTGCACCACGAAAGTTTCGTAAGATAAACGAACTTTTTGGTTGAATACACTAATTATTTTTTTGGGTGTAGATTGCTGTGCATGAATTTTCAAGCTTTACGGGATAAGCATATCACAAAAAGTTGGCCACTTAATTCACAACCTGTATGAAGATATAAAAAAAGCTGATCGGACTGGTTTCAAAAAAAAAGCAGGAGTAAGACAGGGTTGTACGCTCAGTCCAAGTTTATTTGCTCTCTTTTTGAAAGATCTTATCGACTTTTTGCCAGGAGGTATTTAATACGGAGGAATCCAAATTAAAGCCCTTTTATTTGCGGATGACGTAGCACTGATGGCTAAATCACCTGGAACTCTACCACTGATGATAAATTAACTGCATGAATATTGTGTCTTATGGAGTCTAGTGGACAGTCTGAAATCGAAGGTGATGATCGTAAAAAAAAATGGAGGTAGAGCTTTTGCCAATAAAAAATGTCATTACAAGAATACAAATATTTTGGAGTTTATCTGACTAAAAATATGAGCATGGAAAGACATTTGAAAGAAAAACTTACATAAGCCAAAAGTGCTATACATACTGCATGGAAAGTTTGCATGAACAATGAACATATGTAGCTCACATCAGTAAATATTGGGTGTTCGAAGCAGTTGCAGAGTCGGTACTTTTGTATGCTACTCAAGTTTGGGGAGGAAGAAAATATGAAGCTTCTCACCTTTCACCTAACTCTCCTAACTATGTACATATATGGTAATGATCGAGACTGGATGGTCATCATTGTTTATTAAAACGCTTAAGCTTCAGATCGACTATGTCCTTAAAGTTATAAATAAATAAATAGATTGGGTGGCGCATCAGCTCGTGGAGAACCATGGCCAAGTGTGTGTGTTGTTTGCAGGAATGGAGGGGACCTACAGTTTTTTGCCGAGTCCGAACGGCTAGATGAGAAGCACTAGTTCATGAGAAGTATACTCTTGAAGGATTTGTCAGTTCCTCGCAGGAGGCTGTACCTTGGACAAAACATTTCTCTGTTTAGGTGGCACGGCGGCGGCGGGGAATCGAACCCACACCTTCAGCATGACAGTCCAACGCACTAACCATTATGCTGCGAGGTACTGCAAATGATTACAAACTTTATTTAAAAAAAAAAAAAAAATTTTTACATAACCTCAAAAATGGCGAAAGGCGATTAGTTTTTTTGACTATTCTAACGGGTATATCTCAAAAATCCGAGCTTAAAGCGAAAAATGGATGATGAATTTGAACTCAGAGTCCAAGAAACTTTCTTCACTTGTCGTGTCAAAAAGATATTTGTAAAACTGTAAGCGGATATAATTTTTCGCCGCATTTGTCAAAGCTTTATTTGGTAATTTTGGTTTCAGGAAAATTCACCGCTGGTGCTGTGCTAAATGAAATCATGGAAATAATTTAGGGTCTCAAGTTTTGAACTCGGAACAGCAATTTGAAACTGATACTTTTAACAATTATTGAACCTTGAATTGTGTAATGGTTGGCTCTTTATCAGAGGTTTCTATATTGTAGGTCTTGCCAAGGTCGTTCTATAGCAAAGAATATTTACACCTTGAATACCTTGGATAGCGGTCGAAACCCTCAAAGGAGAAGCTTAAAGGGCCACTTGAAGGAACAAAACTCAGGAATCCTTATCGGAAACCGTATTTCCTCGACAAAAAGGAACAAAGCGGTCCAATGGAGCTTCTAGAGGAGTAAATCAAAGGAACCCAACGATTGTCCTTGGCACACAACCCAGGGAAAGAAACGGGCGGAACTGTCAAAGGAGAACCTTGTCCAATGATCCTTTTGAAAAGAAGCTCATGGAAACAAAATGGTTGGAACTTCTTATGGAAATCCTTTTATACTTTTACTATGAGCTGAGCCAATATATGCCTACGCTATACTGTTCACCGTACCAAAATGGTATTTCTAAACTTAAAAAAAAAAAACTATAAAAAAAAGATGGATGGGGCCTTTGTATACTCTTGATTGGTGTCCACAATTAGACGAAAAACAGAGACAATTTTGTCATTTTTCTTGCTTCACCTTATTACGTTGGCTGGTGTAAGCCAATGTGAATTGAAAGAATGAAATTCAAATTTGTATGGGTTTTCATAATTTTTATTTTTGTTCGTGATATGTGTGAATTGGGTGTCAAACGATGTAAGCACGAAATGATATGAGTATATGATATAATAATTAGGGTTTATGTAGGAGTTCAAATGCTTCGTTAAAGAACATCGATAATTATATTCACGGATGAAAAACTGGTCCCTTAATTATCTACTGATACCACAACAATAACACCCTGTTTAATCAGCAAGCCTGGTAAAACTTCACCTTTACTCTTAATTAGCTCACCATGCTTCGCGCGTATCTAGGGTGCGAAAGTGACAATCAAGAAAACAGCACCAGCCGTACCTTTCTTTAAGTAGCAAATAATTGAAAAACATCACATTGAAGAGAGCTGGAGGGTTAGTTGTGTCAGTAGTTCGGTTGTGAAGGAATGCCGACCCATAGGCATAGGGAAGTCTATCTTCTGTGCCCTCAATAGCCGCCAATCCTTGAAAGTGTATCCCCTAAGCGTATACAAACGAGGTGAATTAATACAAAGGAAAATCATCGGTATGGAGATCTCCTATGCGGGTTATTTTTGTTTTGTTTCTTAAACAATGCCATCTAATTAAACTGGAAGTGAGGAGGGAGGGGGGGGGTTGAAGTTCTGAATTTGCTTTTTTGGCAAAGTGACCTGTTACTGTGAACGAAGTGAAAGTTCGAAGGGTTCTTCGGAGGTGTAGTAGGTGGTATACCTAAACTAAGTTTTCAATGTAGCAGCCATAACTTTTGTCTTAGGTGTATACGGCATAACCTACCTCCTTCCCTACACACAAAAAAGTAAATAGCAGGATAGATGTTTTACAATTTACTTATCGTGACTTTTGATGTTATCTTTTTGGGAAGGGTTGAAAAATTAAGATTGAGATATTTTATGGAAAGCAATTTACTTTAGGGAAACTTGCGCTGAAAATGACATTTAATAAATTAGTTGGGTAATCAGAAGTTGTTTTATTTAAATTCAATGTTTGCACAATGGTAATGGAAAATGATGAAAATTTATGTTTCCATTAATTTAAACAAGGAATTCTTGTTGTTTTATTGTTGTTTACATTTATTATTGTTATATTTTCAAGAAGTGTGTATTCTGCTAGAACATTAAATAACTTTCTCTTGATTTGATAAATTTGATAAATTTTTTGATCTCACTTTAATTTTTAAAAGCTGGTTTCAAATAATTTGTTTTTAATCTATTTTATATATTCTTTGTTTTTTTTTACGGATTGAACGTGTATCTCTATATTGAATTCGATTTTATTCAAGAACTTTTTGTCATCATTTATCAAAAATGTACCTTCTCGATAAAAATTTATTGGTGGTAAAGTAACCCTATCACAAAACGTTTCTCGTTTAATGATTCTGTCAGAGCAACCAAGATTTACATCGGTTATTAAATTTACTTTAAACACAAAGAAAAATATCAAATATTTTCTCACGTGTTTCATTAAAGTAAGTTTGAAAGGTACTTAAAGCACATGCACACACTTTTCGAGTACCTATATATGTCAGCAAACTACTAACACATGCATCCAAACATAATGAAAATGAAAATCGTTTAACTTAACCTCCATTATTCTGCACCCAAACGGAAACAGACAACCCATTTACGAAGATGATAAAATTTATTGGTTTCCTTGAAATTTGGAGAACTTCGGAACGAACGAGGAACAAGAGCAAGGGGTGAAAAGGCAAATATTATGCAGCGAAGCCAACCAATTTTCTTGCACCAAGTGGAGGAAAACCCAATACATTGACTCCTACCAAGAAGAACCAAAAAAAAAAAAACAAAAGAACGTGGTAACTCCAAGAAACGGAGGTAAATATGAAATCATAGAACCAACACGCCGCGCCACTATCGCCCATAGTCATTTTTCATGATGCATGTGGAAGATGCACAACGAGGACGAGAACGAGTATCCTTTGCTGATAGTAAACTTTATCCAAGAGACTGTAGCTGAAGGTATACCTTCCACACGAGAATAGGATGATGGTGACCTGAGGCACATTAAAGAGCAATTAAAATCCTGTCATAGAAGCTTTTGCACATGAAATATGAAGAACCATCATGAGATCTGAGCTTAGTTTGCAGAAAAAAGTTGCAAAAAAAAAAAAAATATCAAGATCCTCATGTGTGTGTGACTGTGTGTGCACTTTTAAATTTACATTCTCCCGTTTGAAAACAATGGGAGGTTTTAAGCTGAGATGGAGATCCTTTGCACCACCTTGCAGCAACATGATGTTGAATGCATCTGTTTTGCATTTTTCTTGGCTGAAAAAAAAATGTAATTTTCCTGTGGGAATTTCCCATAATATTTTCAGAGCACTCCTCTTACGCTGCTGCAGGATTTATTTAGGTTATGATGCTCCAATAATAACAACGCTAGATCTGCTTGTATGTGTACATTTTTTTTCCAACTGAAATTTTCTCATTTATGGTGTGTGGGTCTTGGGTATAGTCAGTTTAAAGTAAATGGACAGGGCAGGACTTGAGTTTCAAAATGTCATAATAACATTTTGAGAATTAATGAATTTCGCATTGGCTTATGGGTACAATTAACTTGGGCAGTCTCAGCTCAAAACGAATAAGTTTCTAGGAACTAAGACAATTGGGTTTTCGGAGAAATTCATATCAGTAGTTACTAGAAATTTTCAAAAATATCGCATTTTACGTAATTTTTCGAGAAAAGTATTTTAGGCTTTTTTTTTTTTGTAGTACCTCGTGGCTTGATGGTTAGTGCGTAGGACTGTCATGCCGAAGGTGTGGGTTCGATTCCCAGCCGTGCCACCTAAAAACAGAAATGTTTTATTCGAGGTACTGCCTCTTGCGAGGAACTGACAAATCCTCCAAGAGTATACATGTCATGAAAAAGTGCTTCTCATTTAGCCGTTCGGACTCGGCAAAAAACTGTAGGTCCCCTCCATTCCTGCCAACAAACACGCACACAGGAATGGTTGTGAGTTGTAAGTCACTAGGCCCTGGTTCTCCATGAGCTGTTGCGCCACCCAATTTATTTATTTATTTTATTTATTTTAGGCTTTTGAATGAAAATTTACATCAAGAAAACAATAATTATTTACGTCAACCGTTTACGAAACCCTATTGGTACAATTTACAATAAATTCTCGTTGTTTTTCAAAATAAACAATTTTTTTAATTATATAGACCTTCCACCAATTAATTTTTGGGATTGGAACGCTCTTTTATTAATCTTCATCTAGTAACGTCTTAGCTTTGTTCTTCCATGTATAAATGGCAAAACAGGCAATTCTATAGGGTGGCACTTGACTGGGGTTGCAAAATCAGTGCAAAGTATTTAAAGGCGAACAAGGGTAACACACACGTGTACTTCAATAACATTTCAACTACATGCTGTTAGTTTCTTCGTACTTCTATGTTCTTTGCGTTTGGATGGTTGGCCGTTGTGGGATGTGGGTAATCACTGATTGATTGGCGTCAACATAGCGAGTCCAGTGATGCAACGAATACTACTTGACTTCTAGACTGCTACCAAGCAGACAACACCGCCAGCCAAGAAGTGCGATGGGATGGGCCGGGCAAAAGAAAACTGAAAGACAGCGACATCTACTACGGTGACTACTGCCAACAACAATGGCAGCTTCTTTTTGGATGTGGATTCATCGTTAGAGGCTTACGGAAGATGTCTTAAGTGAAAACGATGTGGACGACCGCCTCACCACAATTCGCATCAAGGCTTAATTCGCCAACACTAGCCTCATATTCACGCTATATTTAAATTGTCTCGGGTGATTTTAATGCCAAACAAGGAAGAGAAGACGTTTTTAGTGGAACAATCGGAAGATATAGCAAGACCACCTCCGATAACGGACTCAGGTAAACCGACTTTGCTGGGGGCGAAACGTTGTGGTATAGCTAGTACGCAGTTCCCGCATCTCGATATACAAAAGGGGACATGGCGAAATCCAGGTCAATCAACCGCCTACAAGATTGACCACATTGTGATCGTCGCAAGGCACTCCCACAATATCAAGGATGTCTCAACGTCCCGAGGAGCCAACGTTGACTTGGACCAAAGCTAAAACAAGGAACTACTGTGAGGAAGTTCGACGTCGGACGGCTGCAGTCGCAAGAAATCGCCAGGTCCTTTTCCGATCGATTCTCTGGTGCCCTCTTAAAAAGTCCTATGTGAAGAATGCAAATAAAGAAAATGAAGAGTGCAAATACATTCAGCCAAGCAATAGGCATTTAAAGCGACGCTGCAGAGAAGGTTCAGAGCAACTCACGAGGAGAGAGGAATACAAGCTTCTAATAAGGAAAAAGAAAGAGCATGAGAAGCGCGTAATGGAGGAAATAGGGGGATGCCATTGCAGGAATGAATGTTGAATCGCAGTCGGTGCTAAGGATATGGAAATATTATTTCTACAACTTATGTATAAAACGGCAATGACGAACCAAATTCCGCTACCATGAGTTTTGCACCATTCAACCATGGACGACGCGTCCACCCAATCTCGACGAATTAAAGATAGCTATATCTAAGCTTAAGTCCAATAAAGATACTGGAGCTGATGGCCTTAAGGCTGAGCTATTCAATACGGGTGGCGATGAATTACTTAGGAGTATGTACCAGCTCAGATGCAAATTATCATCTTTGATATCAGTATTGTTTGCCCGATTCTTAAGAAAGGCGATCCTCTGGACTGCGAAAACTACAGAAGCGTCAGTTTTCTTAATATCACGAACAAGATATTCTCTGTCGTACCTATTTTGTGAACAATTGAATCCATTCGTCAACAACTTGATAGGTCAATATTAGTGGTTTTTCTAGGGCAGATAAGTCCACCATTGAGCAAACATATTCGCACTATTGCAGATCTTGGAAAAAACCAAGGAGTTTCAAATCGATACCCACCACCTTTTCATCGATTTCAAGGCCACTTTTGACAACATCTATAGGGACGAGCTATATAGAGCAATGTCATCGTCATCCTGCACAAAAGGACGAGTTTGAGAGGGATGCCAAAACTAGACGTTGCTCTATATATACTATCTTATGGTTTCCTTTTCATTTCTGTCAAAAAACACTCACTGAATTGGAAAAATCTATGAAAATTTTGTATCCAACGATACAACGGCACTACACCCTTTTAACAGGAACAAACTCAGGTGATTTTCAACCCCCCTCCAACTTCACTATCAATAAAGTCAGAACCTTCAAAGGCAAGGTATTTTTGCTGAGCTAATCAAACACAGGTGGCTCACCAAATTTCAACTCTTTAGCTTTAGTAATTACCGAGATATATGACGTAAAAAATCGCAAAAACCGTAACTGACTGACTGACCAGTAGCGTAGCTACCGCGGTATCAGCCATATCAATGATGCGGGGCCCCCACGATATAGAGGACTCGATGTGTGTAAGAAATTTTTTCATTGAGATGAATACGACAGACAGTGTCGATTACATTTTTAAAATGAACCTACTTATTTGTTTTTTTGCATGTTTCTTTTCGATAGTTTTCCTTCGTATCCTATGTATCTCTATCTACATCCTACCAAGCACCAACTAAAGCAACCGTAACTATAACGTGCAACCACTTTGTTTTTAAATGGAACGTGTGCCAGAAGTCCTGGAAATTAAGACGAAATATGGCTAAACTAGGAACAAAATTCTTAGAAAACTGAATTTGGATGTGGAGCTTTGTTTTAACGTCTTAAGTATTTAATAAAAAAGTTCCTACTCTTAATTTGGGCTGGGGCTGATATTTTTAGGGGTAAGCAAATGTTAATATGCACCATAAAAAATGGCTTACCTCCTTTTTATCATACAATCAATACCTAATTTAGAAAAAAAAACTGCAAGAACTCTTTGACCAGTTTAGTTGAAAAAATTAATACAAATTCCAATAGAGCAACAGATTTTGAGAGAAACGTGGAAATCAGAAATGTTTGAAGTTTCTTACTGCTCCATAAAAAAGTGATTTCAGGGTAACTGCGTGACATTTGGATCAAAATATACCTTTGCCGTCAAAACATAGTTCGTCTTCCATCTGCCAAGCCATCAACTGTCATATTCCATCGAAGGATGGCTACGATGTCGATGGATGAAAAACCTCTAAAGATTAGACATTTTTGAGGTTTCTTTACTGCTTCGGAAAAAAGTGATTCAGGGCAATCGGCTGACATTTGGATCGAAGTATACTTTTAATGTCAAAATATAGTTCGTCCCCATCTGTTAAGCTGTTTTAACTGTCGATGTATTAAAAACCCTCAAAAAAATGCAAAATTTTCTAAATTGATATGAAGGTAATATACGATACGCCACACTGTGACTGACTCACTCACTCACTGACTGATCATCAAAACCAGAAAATTTAAATCATTAATCATTAAATACCAAATTTTTGTCATAATTTGAAATTGTTTCGATATTACTCTACTTAAGATATTTGATATTAAACTTAATGAGCTTAAGACTTGGCATATATTTAAGATCTCATTACTTTTTTTGGCTAACTTTTTACGCACAGGTTTCTGGTACATTTAAGAACTTGGCTCTTTGTTTAATATTTATGTTTTTATTGTGGTCTATACAACTTGGAAAATTTTGAATGAAGCAATCCTTAATGAGTTATGAAAACGAAAATTAAATTTGAACAGTTTGCTTGCGGGTATAACCCTATGACAACGGGAGGAATATGGTCAAATCTGTATCCGAATTTAATAACGTTCAACCATGAAACAAGAACGATGACACCTTGAAACAATATTAAATAAAATCGTAAATATTAATTTGATTGGTTTTCTTTTTTAAGCTTTTTGGCGGCATAATTATAATTTGCTTAGGGCGCCAAAAACTCTAGGTCCACCACCGATTATAAATATTAACTTCGGATATTAATCAGATTCTTCAATGAAACCATCAAAATAAATATCATTAACATGGTAAAAAATGAGTTTCAAATCAAACTTAGGCTTGACAAGACATAATTTCTATACGAAGTCAAATTATAACATGAATTTTCTATTGAAATTAAGGAATTTAACGAAAATATGTAAATCAGGATCAACACATGAGACATGACTATTGCTAGAAATTTGTTTCAAAATTTATTTCTTCTACGGAGACAAGAAATAAATAGAGAAATGTATGTCTGAAAATTAAAAAAAAATCCTGACATAAGGGGAATCCACAAGAAATTTTGACTACTTGACACATTTCCTGCAATAATTTATTTCAAATGAGGCTCAGAGTAACATATAGAACTTACCGCCGCCGTTCAAAAGATCAGTCGGGATAGAAAAAGAAACATTTACATATTTCCTTTTTTTTTGCTTATAAATAGCTATATACATATTAGAAAATATAGGTACTTGCTTTAAATGGTTACTCTGCGCCTCATTCCAACAAAAGTATTGTTTCGTTCCTGAAACATGAACATGAACACACAATGAAAAATGCTTTAAACTTTAGATGAGCACACTATGAATGAGCATCAGGACTATCATGCAGATTTTGTAAAGATGCTATCTTGAGAACTTTGAATAAAAAGCACCACATTTTTTGCGTGACTATAGAGAGCCTTTAGGTGTGTTATATGCATTCCAAACGACATACCGCCCATGAAGATGTAACTTTCTTGGCTACAAATTATACATACATACACAATACATACATACATACATTGGCATTCAAACAGGGCACCCATATGTACGTATATCATCCAGAACCACGCCGCGAATAATGCAAGTAGTTACTTTATATACGCGTATAATAAAACACACATATATATACATATAAACATATATTTACATATTCACAAAAGGGGTTAACGTTAATGCAATCATTTTGTGGGTGTGAAACTCCTAAAGTATAGTGCATCCACCCGATGCACCATAAAATTTGTGTGTGGTGGATGAATGCATATGGCAGCAAGCGGTATTTGCGCTCAGGAGAAAGTTATGTGCCAGTTGTTACCTCCTGCACTGTCACCGAGAGAGGGAGTTAGCAAATTATCATAGTGAACTCAAGCGAGTCTATCTATGTACCTAGGCATTTATATGTAAATGAAACAAGCGAACGTTTGGTGTTAATGTATTACAAATCGTGCAGCGATTTCGTATTAAAAGTAATGTGAGGGCTTTTAAGGATATTGTTTTGCGTATTTCAGTGTAAAGTGATGTGGTTACTTAATGGAACACAGAATTGTGTGTCAACTTTTATAGGTGGTTTTTAGGTAGATGAAAAGTTGCATTTTTGACTGCCCAAAGGGAAATAGCACAATCAACAGAGTATATCAGTAAAAAAAAAAGAAATCATGTTTTACATTATACTTTCTGTAGATATTAAACAAGGGCCCACAAGGAGTCAAGGCTACATATTCTTTTTATTGTATACTTACATAGTATTACATACATATACATATCTTGTTTATTATTTTGGCAATATGTATAATTACATTTAAGTGTGATTAAAAACAATACTTATCAGATCACTGAAAACAACGATTTTTGGGTAGGGGGTATAACCACTTTTATTTACATAAGCTTAAAATATGGAGAAATACGCTTTGGTTATGAATTTTGGGGCCCCTGACGTTTTAAGTGTCGCCACACCTAGCCAGACGCCCACAAAAAGTGTCAAAAACACAATTGTTGCGGTCAGAGGTATAACCAAATAAATGACATGTCAAAAAATCATGAAAAATATCCTTATTACAAAAATGTGCATGCCAGACGTTTTAAGTGTCGCACTAGCCAGACGGCTCAACAGCTCAAAAAGGGGCGAAAATTAGTTTTTTAATTTCGTATAATTCAAAAAACAAGAAAAATCTCCTCATCATAAAAATATACATGCCAGACGTTTTCAGTGTCACCACTACCAGCCAGACTGCCCAAACTCAAAAGGGGCGATTTTTAGTTTTTGATGTCGTGGGCATAACCGAAAATTTGATATGTCAAAAAATCATGAAAAAACTCCTAATCATTAAAATATACATGCCAAACGTTTTAAGTGTCACCAGAACCAACCAGACAGGCTCAAGGTCAAAAGGGGCAAACATTTTAACCTTGGGCCGTCTGGTTTCTTGTGGTGAAACTTAGAACGTTTGGCATGCATATTTTTATGATGAGGAGATTTTTCATGATTTTTCGATATACCAAATTTTTGATAATACCTACGACATCAAAAACTAAAAATCGTTCCTTTTGAGCTTGAGCCGTCTGGCTGGTTGTGGTGACACCTAAAACATCTGGCATGTATATTGTTATGATGGGGTATTTTTCATGATTTTTTGACATACCAAATTTTACGTAATAGGGCGATTCCGCTGGAGACGATTTTCGGCATACATTTTTAAAATACAATATTTTTTACTTTTTTTGATAACTATGCATAGTAGAAGGACTTTTTTCATCAACAAAAAATGATTGTTACCCAAATTTAAAGAAAACATTTTTTTACGCTTCGCAAAACTATCATACGAAAGGTCGGTGCAAACTGCAACTATCATGACTGTTAAAAAAAGCGCGAAATAGATATTACCGACAGTTTGAGGTAATGATTCACTTGTAAGACTTGTGGTGACAAATGTGATTTATTCCTTTGTCCAAAAATTTTGAAATAACTATTATTACTTTTTTAGTATTATCTATCGCAAAAAGACATTGTAAGATTGTTGCACCCGCGATAAAAAAGATATAAAAGTTTGTTTATTTCACAAAAATAAAGTGCTTTCGTTTTGAAACTTTACGAATGTAAGAAAAAAACAAATACAAAATTAAATCAGTCGTATCAGGAGTACATTGTAAATTGAACTTTGAAAAAACACTGATTCAAATTGGTTGCACCCGCGATCGTTAAATTAGAATCGCGGGTGCAACTTACTGGCAACTACCATTTTTGAGTGATGTATTATATTTTATTTTAAAATATGCCTTGAATTATAATTTTTGTTGCTCAAGGTTGATTTTTTTAACATTTTATTATAAAATTTTGTGCTTTTTTATAAAAATATAAGTTTAATGGCAGGGAAACAAGGAATATCACAACCTGGCACGAAATCTATCAAAAAACATCTGATTGATACTTTTTTCTGAACAGTAAATTGAAGAAGGGAAAGACGTGTTAGTTAATAAATGGGAACGATTAAAAAACACACTGGGTTTTCAATCAAAATTTTTTTTTAAATCACAAGACGGAACCAACATAGCTGTGACACGAACCTTACTGCCTCGTTTCAAGAGCACAGATATTTTGAAATCTACCATCATCGAAACAGATAGTTTTATGGAAGATGATGATTTAAAGCCACTTATACAATCAGTGCACAAGGGAAATTCTGTTTTCTGATATATGTATCACAACAAAAACATGAATGTTAAAAAAGGAGCCAAGTTCTTATGTGTACAAGAAACCTGTGCGTAAAAAGTCTTTTAAAAAAAAGTAATGAGATCTAAAATATATGCCAAGTTTTAAGTTCATGAAGTTTAACATCAAATATCTTAAGTAGTAATATCGAAACAATTCCAAATCATGACAGAAATTTGGTAATTAATGATTACTGATTAGAATTTGGTGGATTTACTTGGCAAGTTTTCTCTTAAATACTTACTTAATCACAAATTTAAAATGTATGAAAACTTGACCAGTGAACCCAACAAATTTTAATCAGTAATCATTACTGACAAATTTCTGTTTGGAATTGTTTCGATATTACTCTACTTAAGATATTTGATATTAAACTTCATGAACTTAAAACTTGGCATATATTTTAGATCTCATTACTTTTTTTTAAAAGACTTTTTACGCACAGGTTTCTTGTACACATAAGAACTTGGCTCCTTTTTTAACATTCATGTTTTTTGTTGTGATTTCACTACTTTTTGCAAAGATTTATTTTGCCAGGTGAAAGTCAAGCCCTACCGCTCTACAAAGTTTCATAATTCTACGACAACCGAAAGTGCTCCATACAAATAATAGCAATTCTGATAAAATGGGTGGATGGAACCCCCCCCCCCCTGAATGGACAATTCCAAATTTTCGATTTGTTTCCTTTCTAAGTACTTCAAGTCCTACCGCCCTACCAATTTTCATCGTTCTACAACAATCAGAAGTGCTCCATATAATTATAAGAATTTTTAAGAATGTGGGTGGATGCCACGCCCCCTGAATGCAAAATTCCAATTTTTCAATTTTTTCTTTCCTACCTTCCGACCTACCAATTTTCATCGTTCTACAACCATCGGAAGTGCTTCATATAATTTATAAGAATTTTTGAGAATGTGGGTGGAGGCCACGCCCCCTGAACTGAAACTTCCAATTTTTCGATTTTTTTCTTCTAAGTACTTCAAGGCCTACCGACCTACCAATTTTCATCGTTCTACAACAATCGGAAGTGCTCCATATAATTTATAAGAATTTTTAAGAATGTGGGTGGATACCACGCCCTTTGAATGCAAAATTCCAATTTTTCAATTTTTTTTCTTTTTAAGTACCTTTAGCCCTACCGACCTACCAATTTTCATCGTTCTACAACAATCGGAAGTGCTCCATATAATGTATAAGAATTTTTAAGTATGTGGGTGGATGCTACGCCCTCGGTATGGAAAATTCCAATTTTTCAAATTTTTTCTTTTTAAGTACCTCAAACCTTACCAACTTACCAATTTTCATTGTTCTACAACAATCGGAAAGGCTCCATATAATTTATAGAATATTTAAGAAAGTGGGTGGATGCCACGCCCCCTGAATAGAAAATTGCAGATTTTCGATTTTTTTCTTTGTATGTACCACAAGGCCTACCGTTGTGCGAAATTTCAAGTTTCTACGATGTCGGGAAGTGCTCCATAATTTTGATGATCTATCAGTGAGTCAGTGAGTCAGTGAGTCAGTGAGTCAGTCAGTCAGTTACGGTTTTTGCGATTTTTGAAGTCCTATATCTTGGGAACTACTAATGCTAAGGAGTTGAAATTTGGTGAGCCACCTGTGTTTGATCACTTCAGCAAATACTCTTAATTTGAAGTTTCTGACTTTATTGGTACTGAAGTTAGAGGGGGGTTGAAAATCGCCTGAGTTTGTTCCTGTAAAAAGGGTGTAGTGCCGCGAACTTGGCTGGGCACTACCGTGCCCTTTGATATCTGCTCCTTCTTCATACGTACATATATCGGGCCAATCCCTCCTCATTAAAAAAAAACAAAAACTGCGCTATCTCGATGTTTTTAGTGATTCAGAAGATTAACAACAACCTCTCTTGAACTTCTTATATTACCAGCAGGGGCATGCCTTGAAACCTGTTCTATTTTCACTGCAATAGTCTTGCCAAAAGATATTTGCGCGGGTTTGTATCTATGTTCTCTTACAGTACCCTGCAAGTTCGGCAGAAAAATAACACTTTATTGTTACGTAGGGTTGTGTCTAAACGATATAGTTGAAGAGGGAGTTATAAGATCACAATTTATGATGCCAATTGAAGACGTGATCGTAAAATTGCAAGCACCAGAATAAATCATTGATGGCAATAATATATTCCCAGTATTTTCGAAAAATATTGACATATTTGATAAAAACTTGGTAATAATCAATAGAAAAGTGTACTAACTAGCATTATATGTCACTTAATCATTGTATAACCAATCTATAGTATTCTCATGAAACACGATTTTGTAGGTAGACATTTGGTCGATAGGTTCGCTGTGATCGCCTTACCGAGATCCCTTAACAAAAATTAGTATTACATTTGGACGCATAGATGGCCACGAGCTTTTTTTCTTCATGAGAATACTATAGAATTTATATACAATGACTTAATCTCTAATCCAGTTCCGTTATATCATTTGTTTTATATAAATGTTCATTAAAGTTAGACGCGTTGCACCCGCGATAATTTGATGTTGCACCCGCGATTGCTTTAAGACCGAAAAATTCGTTATTTAATTTTGTTTTCTAGCTTTATTTTTATTTCTTTAGTTGTTTGGATAAACGTCGTTCAGTAAAATTTAAGAAGAATATAAAAAATGTTTCTCAATTAACAGACTTTTGGGTTTTTCGTACTATGATCCAGAAAGGTGGTCCAAATTCGTTGCACCCGCGATCGCACTTTGAAACCTTTTTTCCGAAAATCTATTTATTTAATTTAAATTATATAAATGAACCCAAAATTAATAGGTCAAAATGATACCCATCAAGTAATAATTTCATTAAAATAAGTTTGCATTTTACAATAAATATACTCAAAGTGAGTCTAAATGTTGCACCCGCGATAATGGAATCGCCCAATACCTACGACATCAAAAACTAATTTTCGCCCCTTTTAAGATTGGGCCGTCTGGCTTATTGTGGCGACACTTAAAACGTCTGGCATGTATATTTTTATGATGAGGAGGTTTTTCATGATTTTTTGACTTATCAAATTTTCAGTTATACCTACCCACGACATCAAAAACTAATTTTCGCCCCTTTTAGAGCTGTTGGGACGTCTGGCTAGGTGTGGTGACACCTAAAACGTCTGGGACCCCAAAATTCATAGCCAAAGCGTAGTTCTCTATATTTTAAGCTTATATAAAAGTTGTTATACCTCCTACCCAAAAATCTGTAAAATCACCTTTTTCAACCCCCCTTCTCCAGCTCCTGGCGATTTTCAAAAGAGATGACACCATTCAAATAAATAAAAATCTAAAATTTTAGTCTCGTTGCATAACAATAGGTTACCCAATAATGGAACCTTAAACAAATATTTACAAACAAGTCTTAAAACAAAAATTTTAGAATGCTTTTCTTTTCATCTCAATACGTTCAATTATAAATAGAGATATACATACATAGCTCATCAAAAAACTACTAAACTACTAAGAAACATTAAAAAAAAATTCTTATTTAAGAGACCTCTAGACGAATTTGTGAGAAAAATGGAAAATTGGCGAAATAGATTCCCAAGGATCTCATCCACGGAATTTCATCCTTATTTTAGAAATTTTTTTTTTTGAAAATTGACAAATTTACTAGCACAATTCTGCGAATTTCTCATTAATAAGGTACCAAAAATCACGCGTGATCTTGCGTGACCTTGAGAGCTTAAAGCCTTGATTACAAGCAATTTTGCTCAATTTGAAGGCAAGAGAAGCTAAATCATTAAAATGCAATTATCTCTAAACTACTAAAATGTAGATACGCCTTTCACACTTTCTGGTCAAAAAAAAACTTACCAAAAACTATAACTAACAGTACCTGCGATAGAACGTTTTTTTTTATTTCGATTTTCTCATTGACGGCTCAACCGGTTTCAAATAAAAATTTTATGCAAAAGCTCCTTTAAAAAGTCAATAATATTGCATATTAAAATTTTCAAAAATATAAATTTTGAATACAAAAAATTTTCTATTCCTATTTTTTGAGTAATAAAATGGCGTAGGTACTTGGTGTTTTAGTTAAATATGTTTGAAAATACATTTCTAAACAAAATGAAGTTTGTTATTTTGAATATTGAAATTCATTAATAGATAGATAGATAGATAAATAATTGTATTTCCAAAATAGATTTATAAAAACATAGTATAGCTGGTTCTTAAATTAATATGACAATAACTTTTATAAGTTGCCTGTCAGGTTCAAAAAAGTATAGACTAAATCAAGGCATAGTGAGCTTAATTTTACAAAAATTCATTAATTATTTGAAAACGATATTTGAAAGCGGATTTTAAAAATTGATATAAATTCCAATAGCACTGTCCGTTTAAGGCATCTAGGAACTGGGATCTCGTTAGCTCAAAGCTTCCAAGAAATTGCTTCCTATATCCCCTGAATATGGGACATACTCCAATGAAGTGGTAAGTGTTTTCTGGTGCATCGAGGTTACAAATTGTACATATGCCAATAGTATGGTTTTGAAAGGCTCTTGCATTTAAATTGAGTAATCCACTACGAGCTTTTAGTATCAAGCTTATCATATCTTGTGGGTTTGTATCTTCAAAGTAGTTAGGGACATCATAGTATGACACGTTACTATATTCATCGTGGAACTGCGATTCTTGTGCACTGCTTACAAAGCTGTTCCAATGCTTCTCTTTCAGCTTAGTTAAAAGAATATTTTGAGAACTGCGCATCTCAGATCTAGGCGATGTAAAAGAAATAGGAACTGAGGCTTCCAGAAAAAGCTGCTTCCATTCATTAGCCCAGTAAATGTCCTTCCGAATTATAATTTCCGATAGGATTCTCGGAAGTCTATTTCTCGGTAGTTCCATGACTCTGGATATGAAGGAAAAGTGTAGTCTTAGGGTTGTCAGGAAAGCTTCTGGGAGTCCTGTTTCGATAGTTTGGCGTGTTGTTTGGCAGAAGAAAACACCTTTTCGGGAAGAAACGTTGTAACCTTTCCACTTGGAAATGCTCCTTGTATCCCCACACTTGGGGACAATACAACATTATTGCTCTTGAAGCAGCGCCGTGGATTTTAAATTTTGCTGAGTGACTAATTGATTTGTTCCGTATAAATTGCGACCATGTTGAGAAAATCATTAATATACAAAATATTTTTCGATTATATTAAAAATAGTAAAAAAGTTAAAAAGTGTGTGAATGATGGCAAAAAAAAGAAGTATAGGCGCAGAAAGCTTGCGTAAAGATTATTGAAAAAAATCAACGTCCTTAGTGATAAGACAGTGCATCGAAAACAAAAAATGTCCAAAAACGACTCTGGTAAACAAATATTGTTTGGAAACTACACTGCTCCCTGCCCTATCCTCTTAAGGACTAACTACTGAGAGACTTATGACAACAATTGTTCAAATAGTAAGCTTAATATATCTTGAATGATGCACACTCTTTTCCTCCGATAAATTGGAATATTGAAATAAATAAAACACTCTAGTTTGATTAAAAAGTTTTTGTATTGAATCGATAGAAAATTTCACTCAAGTTTATGTATATCACACCGGTGTGATGATATTCCAACCCGTGTCCCTACCTTTGTATGGGAATTTTATAATTTGTATGTAACATTTTTTTCGCCTCAAACTACAATTGCTGTTCTTAATTTGTTTTTATTTATTTTTATTTAAGAAACATTCTTTTTTTAAAAGACCTAATTAAAAATAGTATGTACAACGGTACTTAAGAAATTGTTCTTAAGAACTCTATATTAATTATTTCGATTTCATAAATTATTTGTTTTTGCATGGAAGATCTTTGTTCACTTTTCTGACTTTAAAATTCTCAAACAAATTTTTTTTTCAAGTAATTTTTGATAAATCTTATTCCGAGATGATAAAAATCAACTTAAAATTGGAATAGCTGATGCTGTAGTTTGGGACAAAATTAAACTTAGAATGTGTAAGAGGTTTAACACAAATTTGTAAGGGAAACGTGGCCTAAGGGAAACGGGGCATAATATCAACTCAACTCATTTTACTCAAGTGCTTTTTTTTGGGTTGGGTACTCTAGCCCCAAATCCAAAAGCCCTAAACCAAAATCCACAAACTAAAATCAAAAAAAAACAAAATCCTTAAAACAAAAAATCC
This sequence comes from Dasysyrphus tricinctus, assembly GCA_963921185.1. Classification (NCBI taxonomy): domain Eukaryota; kingdom Metazoa; phylum Arthropoda; class Insecta; order Diptera; family Syrphidae; genus Dasysyrphus; species Dasysyrphus tricinctus. The sequence goes on along the minus strand of OY992532.1, from coordinate 73,162,900 downwards.
ACAAACCAAAATCCACAAATTAAAATCCACGAACCAAAATTTACAAAACTAAAATCCATAAAACCATAATCCACAAAAAATTCCCCATAGCGCGCCAAACATACTTCAGCTATGGGTAATCTGTGTTTAAGGATTTTAGCTTTGTGGATTTAAGTTGGGTAATCTGTGTTTAAGGAAATGAAAAATGAATAATAAAGTCAATAATGACAAATAAAATTGTTTGTAGTTTATGTAGTGTGCACATAGCGAAAATATTGTAGGCGATGAATTTTACAAACTCAGCTTTCCCGATTTTTGATCGCTTTGATATTGTCTTTTTGGCTTAATTAAGAATATTTGTTGAACATTATTAGAACAAAGCCCGGAGTAATTTTTGTCAGCGATGGGCACGATGTGGCGGCCGGCGATGGGCCCAGGGCTCAATAGGATTTTCTGTACGGGCAGAGTAATGTATGCTCTAAAGACTGTCAGAAACCAAACTACATTCTGGATCGTATTCCAACATACGCCATAAGTAGATAAGCATAGGGAATTTTATGAATCCGTCAATTTCAAGAGTGACAGCTTTCATTGTGGCGGAAGAGTTGAATTCCAAAGTGCAAAGCGAAAAAATACAATTCCACAGACAATTTTATGTGATAATTCACATAATTTGACACAGTGCCAAATTTGACGTTTGTAAATGAAGACAGAGTGATATAATGCTATTTGTTAAAGAGCCTTATTGGGGATTCGGTTTTATGGATTTTGGATTTTTGAATTCTGAATATGTGGATTTTGGATCGGGAATTTTGGTTCATAGATTTAGTGATTGGAAATTTCAAATTTGTATATTTTTGAAAGTGTGGGGATTTTGGATTTGTGGATTTTGTTCTTGGAGATTATGTCGGTATCCCCTTTTTTGTAGAGCGTGAGATTTTCTATCGATAATATATAAATATAGAAACTTTTCAATGAATTAGATGATTAGTTCTTAAGAAATAATCATGAGAATGCAACACCATGTTTTTGTCTATAGATTTTGTATGACAAAAAGAAAATTGCGAGCGCCACCTGTAAATATCAATATAAAAAGCTCAAATTTTTGATGGATTAATATTTTAGGCACCTCTACCGAGATTTTGAGATCAATCATGAAAAATAAAGATTTCACAGTGGACTATACATACATACATATAATGTTATAGGGCATACATTCATAATAAATTATTTAGCATCTTTTAAAAGATGTAAGACTTGTGTTTCGTTCTTAGTATTAAAAACAAAATTCTATTCTTAAATTCCAAGATTGTTCTGCCTACTAAACCATTTGAAGCATCGCTTGCTAATACCTACCTTCACATTATAATTATATTTTTTTTTTGTTCTGACAACTTCATCTGCCACATCATTTTTAAGGGTACAAACTATTATACCTACTTCTAGGCCGTAAAAAACAAGTTTTATTCAAATTACATCTGAAACCTTTTTTGCACTACAGAAATTGCTTACGCCATCTGTTCCATCTAAGCTACTTAATTTTCAATTCAGGTTTCTATTACGGTTCCAAATATGTGTCTATATGTATATGAAGAGATAGTGTCTGTTCATCCAAAAAGTATAGGTATTCCACCCACTGCCCCCACGAAGATTCGAATCACCACAGCACATTGGGTTCCCGCTGGTATACCTAGGTACTTATTGTTCCAATTTGACTTTTTGTTAGGAAAATGTAATACACAAACCGTTACCTGTACCTATAAGAACCTATCTCCAACAAATTAACGTGCAATCCCAGCACAGTAACCGTAACATTTCAAAAATAACCAAAACATTCAAATTGGGGTTTGTTGCTGGAGCCGCAGGTTATCTCATTTAGATTTTCCGCCACCAATGCCACCTCCGCTAACGTGAACGACACACGTTTGAACGTCGCCACCACCGCACTGCCGCCGTAGGTCGCCACAGCAAGCCACATTTGCACAATATGTGGTCGAAAGGTCAAAGTTTAAATAACCATGTTGTCAATTGGAGCATTGAGGTTACTTTTAAAACTTAAATATAGATGCAGACCATTCGCACAAAGGATTCTAAAATTAGCTAGCAATAGGAGACCAAGGGAGACTTGTTATCTTCTATAGACTGTTTTTATAAACCGAATTTTCAGGAACACACATTACAAAAAAAAAAACTTAAAACTAAGTTTTTTGTCGTTATACCTATACTTCGTGGGCCGAGGTAGGTATTATAATCTTAAAGATACCATGTAGCGGCAACAACAAGGCAAAGCATGGTTTCTGTGAGCCTCTACTTTCATTTTGTGTCCTAAGTGTGTTATACAAATTTAAGTGTTGGCTGTTGGTGTAGAAGAATACAGTAAATATTTACATAAGCAACAGAATTTCTTTTTAAGTTTTTTTTTCTGTTTTGAATTTACAATGTCGTAGCCGGCATCGCAATGCCACCGTCACCGGAACAAAGCGAGTAAATATTTGATTTGATTCAATTCAATGAAACTTCAAAGTTACCAGCCTTTGCGGAAATTCTTTGACATGCAAAACCAAGTATCCTTTCTAAATTCCATATATGCCTATATGTATATGTATGTGTGTATGTCCTTGGCTAACCAACCAAAAGTGAATGTGGGTTCTTTTACTTTGTTTGTTTTTCATTTGGAAAATTTTGTAAGAAGTAGTGCTTGGGGGATTAACAAAATAAGTACAATAAGAATGGTTGCGTGTATTGTTTTCAAACACTTTCTAAGCTTGTTTCGTTGAATGTTTTTAATTCGAGATTATTAGCTTAAAACCGGTTTAAAAGGATGTGGATTTTTAAACTTACAGTCAAATACAACTTTTTAAATATGCACAATCAAAAACGGACATTTATATTTAGAAAAAAATATTCTTAAGCATGAAAACGATTAGATGCGCAAACTTCAAACAAACCAGGTTGTCATATTGAAAATTGCTGGTTGTTTACTGAAAATTGTCACACTGATGAACAAAATCATCTATAAGGAAATTTGTTTTTCGCATTTGATAATCACGATTATCAACTACAACATTTTCAGTTATCAATTTGCAATTGTCAATAGTCAATACGACAGTCACGATTGTGAATTTGATGATCACGGTTATCAAATGATGATCGTGATTGCCAATATGATGATCGCGGTTGTTGGTTGAAAATACAAAACGTTGTTATCAATTTGATGATCGCCATTGTAAATATGATGATAGTAACTGTCAATGTAATGATCGCAGTTGTTCATTTGTCAATTGATAATCGGAGATTTCCATATTGAAATAATAACAGTTGTTGGTTGAAAATAACAACTTTTTTCATTAACATGATGAAGGAGAAAATTGTCAGTATGACAACCATTTTTGGTTCGGTGTTGTTGATGATGCATTTTATCAGATAATTAAAGTTGTTGGGCTGTTTTAAAAAAAAAATAGCTTTTTTATATGTATGTATATTAAATTCTTAACACATTCTTAAGATTAAATTTCGTTTTACAAATCTTAAGTATTTATTTATGTGGATACAAAAATAAATTTTCAAAAAAAAATTGTTCAACCCGTTTTTGAGATATAGATTTTTCAAAAAATAATTTGAAACTTTTTTCAAAAATTCCAAAATTTCTTTTTCAAAACTTGGGTATGCAATATTATTTGAAATTTGTGTACACAAAATTGTTATAAATTCGTTGAGTCGATAATGAGAAAATTCAACATAAAAATAACAATTATATGAGAGGTAGTACTAAAAGTATCTTAGTGTAAATTTTAATAATTTTTGCTAGTAGATCGCACTAGTTTTAGCATACGGGAAAAAATTATCAAAATCGTAGGAGCCGTTTTTGAGAATAATAATAGATTTTCTAATGGATTTTTAACTTTTTTATGGAAGGCACCGTCATTTTTGCCATTTTAGACAGAGATCGCCAAAAATATCTTCTTTTATTTAAGTTTTAAATAAAATTCTTTGAGTGAACATTTTTTAAAAATTTGTTTTTCAAACTCAAAATTTTGAAAAATTATAAAGAAAATTCAATGGTGTTCTATTTTTGACTGTAAATTAATAAGAGCATTGAATTTTAAAAACAATAATAGTACTTAATTACTTAAAATAAGTTTGAAATTTTTTTCCTGCAAAATTTTGAATTTGAAAAATAAGTTTTCAAAAACTGTTCATTTAAAGAATTTTATTTCAAACTTAAATAGAAGAAGAGATTTGTGATTTTACAAAAAGGCATAGCATGGCATTTTTAGTATATTACCGTTGGTTTTAATATTTTTTCTTACGATATTATGTAAGGTACGCAAGTTTTGGATTCATGCAAGCAAAATTTTCGAAATAATAATCAAACATGACATTACGATGATAGAGAACACCAAAAAAGTGGGTGGCACAATTCTGTCTGTCTGTCTGTTCGTTTACAGCCTTCAAACTTGGTAATAGTGGTTTTTGGTGATTCTGGTAATTTTATTATCAATTTTACATAATCGCTTTTTTCTAAATAACAGCGCAACAACTTCTCTTAAAAAAAATTCAATAAATTTCCTTTAGTTAAAGCTACCTCTGGGTGGGAAACCATTTTTCAAAAAATTTATTAATGGTACCTCCCAAAGAACCATTTTCTGATTTTTCTTACTGTGTACGAACATTTTTGAAAAAATGTTTTTTGGATTTTTAAAAAATGTTTCAAATTTTTTTTCGAAAATCGAATATTTTGAAAACGACATGATCGATTTTCTTGAAACTCGATATTTAACAGTTATTTAGTACTCTCCAAAATATTTTCAGAACAAATTTTACATTTATGATAAAATAATGATACTTTCCATACAAAAGTTAAAATACAGCAAACTCAAAAACGACTCCTACGATTTTGATTAAACTTTGTCCATATATGTACTTATATTAGTACGATCTACTACAAAAATTATAAAATTTTACACGTAGCAACTATTAATAGTACCTGTCATAGAACGTTTTTTTATTTTGAATTTTCTTGTTATCGGCTTAACAGATTTAGATGAATTGTTTTATATACAAATTTCAGATGAGATTAAATAATATTGCATATTCAAAATTTTCCAAGAACACGTTTTTGAATCTTTAAAAAAAGTTTCTTTTTTTTTTGAAAATTCGATACCTCAAAAACGAGTTGACAATTTTTTTCTTCAAATTTCGTTTTTATACACTTAAATACATATATACTTTAGATTTGCATACCAAAATTTGTCCTTGAAATATTTTAAGAATTTTATATAAAGGGTCCGCCAAATAACTTTTTTTTTTTTTTTGAAAATGCTACTACTACATGGAGTGTAGCTTCGGCTGTGTGGCACGTAGCGCCGTCCTGTTGAAACCAAATGTTGCCAATATCCTCCTCTTCAATTTTTGTGAACAAAAATTCGTTCAACATGGCCCGATAACGATCGCCATTGACTGTAACGGCCACTCGAAGAAAAATGGCCCAATTATGCCTCTGCACCAAAATCCACACCAAACAGTGTCTCGTTTTGGAATGGCGTGCGGGTTTTCTGTGCCCCAAATGCGACAATTTTGCTTGTTTACATACCCGCCAAGATCAAAATGAGCTTCATCTGAAAAGATGATTTTTTTGGCAAAATCGGCATCTTCTCTAAGTCGATCGCAGGCCCACTTAGCGAAGCAGCCATTTGAATGAAATTATTTTCCATTATTAACCGGAAAGATTGTTCTTTCAAATAAAAAAAGAAATTTGAGAAAATATTCAGTAGTTTTTTTGTATAACATTTTCAAAAAAAAAAAGTTATTTGGCGAACCCTTTATAAGAATTAATTATTTAAAAAACCGCTCCAATGATTTTAAACTTTTTTTTTCCCATACAATCATATGCAATCAAGAATTAAGTTGGCATTCTTTTTTTCTACCCCAAACTGTCAAATGAGTTGTTTACGCTAATTTAAATATCGTATTTCATGCTTCTCTACATTTTTCTCTCATAATTTCTATGTTTTTATATACAATTTTCTTAAGCATAAGAGCAAGTACGTGCACCCAGCCGTGCATTTTATTTTTCCTGTTTTAAGTCAATTTCTTGGAATATTTCCACTCTAGGCTTTACGGGGAGAATAGAACCCCATTCTCAATTCTCAAACAATTTTTTTGCTTTTCTCAACCCACCCTACACACTTTTGCTTTTTGTCGCATTTTATACGAATTAGCCTGTATAAACAAAACACCATGTTTCGTGACCTACGACACGTATGATTAATGTAGTGGACCCCGAATAGATGGGGAGCTTCTCCAAAACCTTTAAATAAATCCCTTTTTTAAACTGTTTTTTAATTTACATTTAGGATACCACCCAAGAAAAACTCTCCTCTTCTTCAACCTCAAAGGTGATGTAAAAAAGTATATTTTATACAGAAACCTAAAATCCGTAACTCTACCCATTGAATTATTTCTTAAATGGGGTACTCTTATAAAAAAAGTACTTTGTAGGAAAGTTTCTAAACTACAATCTAATACTTTACATTTTTTCTGGAAGAGTTACCGTTCCGAGTTACCGAGCCATTGACCCCCCGTAAAATTGTTACCGGTGCTCATATCGATGGAGACTTTTAACAGTTTCCTTAGAATGCCATCGGGATACTATGCACCAAAATGAAGCTTTCTGCATTTTTCCGTAATTTGGCAGATTTTTTGGCTTATATGACTGGACTTATAGTAAAAAAAGTTATATTTAAATAAAAGTAATTTTTATTTGCGATATATGTGGGTAGGTACTATGTATAGGGCAAGTTTTAGATTCGTGCAAAAAAGCAAGTAAACAATTTTGAGATAACAACCAAACATGACATAACGATGATAGAGAACACCAACAAAGTGGGTGGCACAATTCTGTCTGTCTGTCTGTCTGGTTAAACCTCAACCTACAGCCTAAGCCACTGAATCGATTTTCTTTAAATTTTGAACTTTAGGTTTTTTTGTAACTCTCCAGAGGGAAAATTGATTTTTTTTAGCTCCAAAAATAACGGTAATTGCCATACAACCGTTAAGAAAAAGCTAATTTATCTCGAAAACGGCTCCAACGATTTTGATAAAAAAAATCAGTGTATTATTGTATATATGGTGTACTTTTTAGTATACAAACAAATTTCCAAAAACTGTTATTAACGTTACCTGCCATATAACGGTTTTTTTTTTTATTTTCTATAAAATGTGAAGAATATTGCATATCAAAATTTTGGATTTTTTAAAAATTGTTATTTCTTTTTTTAATTCAATATTTTGAAAACAGGTTGATTAATTTTTTGAAAATAATTTCATAAATGTACATATATTAATCAATACTCAACACTGGCATCCCAAAATTTTGTTTCAAAAATATGACTAAAATTTTATATATAATAAAATAGTTTTTAAGAAAACTGCTCCAACGATTTTTAATTTTTTTTTTTTTTGCATATATTTCTATTTTTTCGAGTAATGAAATGGCATACTTGGTTTTGAGCGCCAAGCTATTTTACTAGTTGTTTATTAAAAGAACAATTTAAATTCTTTTTATATATTTTTCTATATTCTTTTTATACTATTTATATTTGTTCTGTAGTTTCTTGCATATTTTAAAAGTTCTTAAGTTCCAAAGCTACTTGAACATAAGAGCAAGTACGTGCGATCCAGTCGTGCATTTATTTTTTAAATCATCCTGAGCTAACTCCATAATCGTGTTTTTCAGTCAATTGAAATCCTAAGTTAACTCAGGGACCAAATTGAAAGTCTTTTCAGTTGTGGTGCTAATCTCGATTTTGATGCGTGAAAGGCGTAGTAGAGTGATAGCTTAACGGATACAATTGTTGTTTTCCCTAAGGAAATTTTGACCACGATACAATTATTGGCACCCAAAAAAAGTACAATTATTGGCACCATTTTAAGTGGAAAAAATTAAATATTTTGATTTCTAACGTTTATTACGAGATTTTGTCAAAAAAAAAATTAATAACCGACGAATGCTACAGTTGTTGGCAGTGTTAAAAGTACATTTATTGGCAGTGCCAGTAATTGAAGCTCCATAGGATGTAATTATTGGCACCCCTTGCCAACAATTGAACCTTTGTTTTTTTTAGGAACCAATTATTGGCACCCAATTAGTTAATAAAACAATGAATTTTTTATCAAAATAAAATCGAAAATGCTTTATTTAAAGCATTATTATAATAAATTAAAAAAGTTTTCATTAGAAAATGGAGCCAGAGACAGTGAAAAACATCTTTCAATATTATGGGTCCTTAACAAAAACATCAGAAATTTACGCAATTTCTTGTTTTAGTCGCACGCTATACTTTTATTTGAAAGAGATAATGGGAGGAAAATATCTTTAAACCAAAGATAGGAAAATGTGAGAAACATTTGCGAGCTCAAAATAAAAAAATAAATTAACTAAATCAGCTGACGGGTTATTGAGAAAATCACTATTGAATAATGGGTGCCAATAATTGGGTCAAAATTTGGGGATGCCAACAATTGTATCCGTTACGCTATCCATAATGTCGCATATCGATGAGAATAAATTTTTGACAACTGAAAGATAAAGTTTATCCGCAACCTAAAAACTGTTCTTGAGTTAACTCGGGAAAAATTTCAGGATAAGCTAGCTCTGATTTAACCCTGAACTGAAAAACTGGCCAAACGAAATGTTTAAGAGCTTGACCTAACCAAGTCTAAATTGAGTTTTCAATATTTAATATTTTTGAACCTTCTGCATACAAAAAATCTGTACCATTTTGAAGGTGCTAGCTATTAATAATCATTTTCAAAAATATAAATAAAAATATGTATTATTTTTACAAAAAGTTTAAAACATTTCTTTCTTAGATAAACTCTGCATCTATTTTTGAAAAATTAAAGATTTATTAAATTTAAAAAAAAATTAAGGCAGCTAAAATCGATCCGGCCATTGAGCTGAGCTGCCTATTGATGTAACTGAAGCAGACAGTTAAACAGGCAGACAGAATTATAATTATAAGACCCACTCCTTTATTGCTAAATTTTGTATTCAATGTCTAAGAAAATGTCTCCTAACCTCTTAAACAGAGGAGAAAGAGATAATCTAATCTAAATCGATTTTCTTTTCTTAGAACATGTTCCTGAATCTCACTACCAAGGCATAAACGAAATTATTTAAACCAATTTTAAGAAAACATCTCGTCGGCTTAAAGTGAAAAGCAGCTACATAACTCCTATTTTGCATTTTGTTTAATTATTTAAAAGTGTTCGTTGTTTTTTAATGAAACCAAAATTACATTAAGTCTACACTGGTTATTGCTTAATTCATTGAAATTGAAAAATTTGATAGATTTTTGTATATTTAAGCAATTTTTGAAGTGATGGTCTATAGGTAATGATAAGAAAAAAAAATGCGGAGTTAGCCGCTCTTCACTCTAAGCCAACGATCAGTTTTTAACATTGTTTATATTCTGTATGTGAGAATTTATAATGTAAGAACCAATTCATTTGAAAAACAATTATTTGAGATGAATTCCTGGCATTAAAATTTATTAATAACAATGAAACCTACTTTAAATCAATTTGGTCTGAAGAAGCTTCACAAATCTTCAGTGTTAATTCAATTTGCACTTTAAGAACGCCGCTCACGCCTATAAAAGTCAGTTTGTTTGCTCAATTTAGGAACTCTTCAGAAAAGACTCACAAAATATTTTTGAACTCTTATGTATGTTAAAAAAAAGGTTTTCCCATTGTACACAAATCAGATTAATCAACAACTTTGATGAAACTTTCATAACACAAAAAAAAAAAAAACAAAACAAAACATACACAATAAGTTTGTCGAGTACTGTCCACAAGAAATGTATTTCAAAATTTTTTTGCGCTCGAAAATTGTACATACATATTTCACTTTAAAAAAATATAACATACCTACAAACAAATTCTATGCCAGTTCCCAATCTACATAGAATATGCTACAGCAAACTTATTTAAAAGTTCAATAAGGCCAAATAGAAGCTATTGAATTTAGAACAAGAACGCCACTTGAAACTTTGTATATACCTACCCTGTCAACCAGAGGATTCAATGTTAGAACACAAAGTTTTACACCCATTTTTTTTTTTATAATAAAATTTCCATCGAATATTTTTGCTCTATTTACTTTCCTTTCAAGTGGGCAAACTTTGTATAAGGGATACGAGGACTTAAAAGTTGACAGAAATGACAGGTACACTGTAAACCAGTGTAAGCCGTTCCCCAATGAATTTTTTGAAAAATATTTCGTTCTCTTTTTTTTGTTTTAAATGGTTTAGCTAGTTAATTTCATGCATATTGCAATATATATACCTGAGTCCATATCCTTTCAATATGTACTTTTTTAAATTTTTAGTTTTTTTTTCAAGCTATTGCATAACTTTTCACCAATCAAGCTTATGACGTTTGACTATTTAATCAGCTAATTAGGCACTCTGTTGACAGATTTAATCTTTTTGACACAGTTTTTTTTATTTTTTGCGTTGATTGTGATGATGGAAAAGCATGGTAATTCTAAAAACTAATTATAGACCGACATTTGCGAGCTACCATTACGCAACTAACATCAATATGTATTTTGTATAGTAGTTTTGTTGTCCTCGTCAATTTTATAAATACGTAGTGGTAGTGGTATTGAATTCGACTAATAGGACTGGGTTGGGTAGAAAGACTTAATCGAAGCGAATAAAATCCCCATCCTGAGAATAGGAAGATAATAATAGTGCAGTGTTTAACATGATTTGTTTATTTATCTGAACGCATTAATATCAGGTAAAAGCGATGTTTAATTATGCACGTTTGACTTTTATATTTATGTAAGATATAACTACATAGGATTAGTTCATATTTATGTATGTATGTAAGTACATTCCCAGTAGGAAATTTCGTCCTCAAGGAAAAATTTCGGTGAATAGCACAATGAATTCATGAAATACTTTATACGAGGAACAGGCATGTAATGATTTCATTAGAAAAAGGTGTTGCCTTTTTCACCAGTTCATTATTTTCATGACATCACCCTTTCTTTTACTTGGTGCAAAAATTCAACTGAATTCAATGCTTCCCATGCAGTATACAATTTCACTGCAAAAAATCATGCCTCGAGAAAAACGAGGTTTTCAACGATGAATAGTAATGGACAGAGTCCTGAGCTTGTGATTTGTTTGTTCTCATTTTGTAAGATAAAGTTCACAGTGACTTGCCGTAAGAAAATCAATGTAAGATGAACTGAAAATTACTCAAATTGCGTTTGTTAAAACGTAAATATAACTTTTTATTTGAAATGAATGTTGATGATTTCACTAGATGATTAAGTAGGTTCCATTCACAAAGTGATTTCCTTGGTGAACATTCATGACATTTTTCATTTAAATTATTAAATAATATTGATAATACCCAGACGTTTTCGAAAATGTCATCTGCATCATAAATACATTTGCTGAATGTTCTTAGCAAAAGCCAGTTTGTTCGAAAACATCATCTGCAATTCTACAGTAGGTAAACAAATCGAGTTGACGACAAATATATAGAGAAGCCAAAAAACGTGTTTATAAGAGTCAAATGCATATAAAATGATTGCATATTTGACAATTATTATAGCAAAATTTGCGTCAAAAAATTACCATTATTTGGCGAAAGGATTTCAAAAACAAAAAGCTTTGTCAACCAAAAAAAAATTTGGAGTTCATGGTTTACCACACTCTGCCCCTGGATCCAGCCGAATATATATGTATCTGAAAATCTTTTTTTTTCATATGGTTTTTAAAATAATGAAGCTATTTTTTTGATAATCTTCTTTCGATGATCATGGTTTTCCCCCTCTTGCTTTTACCAATATAAAAAGGAACCTATAGGTTATATTAAAATGTTCCAGCCAAACTCAAATATGCATGAGACGGATATTTCTCAAGAAAATGGACAGTTAAATTGCGGATTGTTGTTTGCCCAAAATGATGTTTCATAAGAAAGTATGTGCATTAAAGAACCATTCCTTGCGTTCAAGTATTCTATCTTCAAAACTATCTAGCTTACTTGAAAAATTAAGTAAATCTCAGATACCTTGAGTTGCTTTTGTATCAGCTATTTTTCACAAGAGATTTTAACAATACAAACCTATACATAGTTGTATAGGTAGCTGAACCAGTGCATTCTCTTTTCTATAAGCAGGAACAAGGTATGTACATTGTACAATGTACATAGCTATCTCATTTTTTGAGTGACGACACAATCAATAGAGCCTGTTAAGATTACATGTTTTCTCTACGCCCGCCATGGCGACGAGCTTGCCCAATAAACTCATTGTCATGGCTTAGTGAAAAGCCATAGTCCTAAAAATAGGTATTTAATTTTTAGAAATAAATAAAACTTTTAGAATTTCCAAAAATTATGTGCTTTAATTTTAAGGAAAATCTTGGATAATTTTAAACAAGAAATTCGAATTTTTTTATGTAGAATTTCCAAATTGTTTAATAATTTTCTCGAAATCCAATTCAATTCTGATTCTTTATTTTCAAAAAAATACATAGCCGTTTCTTCTATACAAATATGAATTTTACACTTAGTTTTGTTAGAACCAAATTTAGTTTTAGCGTTACGTATCCATGCCATTTCAATATAGATACTAAGAAACTACCCCACAAAAAAAAAAAAATAATAGTATCTCGGAAAGAAAAAATTTATTGACTTTCGATGTTCTCGAAAAAAGGAGGTAAGGTAAAGGCGGTTTTTGATAAGTTGTTTTTTGGTTTTAAGAAATAATACAAATTTTTTTTGAGAACTCAATATATTCAAAAACAATTTTTTTAAACTTGGTTTATAACGAATGCTTAACATTCTTCAAAATATTTTAAAAAATAACACAAATTAATGTTAAAACCTTAGGAAAAAATCTCATTTTGCTCAAAAATTATGAAAAATTGTCTGTGTACTAAAATAAGTACGGTCAACTTTTAAATATAAAATAATTTTGCGCTGGATAACTATAAACTCCCATGTTTCGTTATTTTGGATTTTTAATGTTATCATTATTGGCTAAACGGGTAAGGACTAAATTATTTATCCAAAAATTCCAAAAAATTCAAATAATATTGCATATCAAAACATTAAAAAATTTTAATATACATTTAATTTCGAAAATTTGATATCTCAAAATTCGGTTGGTGTCTTTATACTTGACGGTACGTCCGATGTTAGGCTCAAGGGTATACTGATGAGCACTCCTAGCAGAGCTGATATTACGCTGAAGGGTATTACGTTTAAGTGAGAAATGCAGCTACCTATGTATTTCAACATACCAACATTTGAAAAAGTAGCGATAAAACAGTAATAAGCAAGAAATATTTCGACGGTGTTCCAACGAAACAAATGTTGCCGAAATTGATTTGTCACCTATAATTAATTTAAAGATCTATTTTGGATTCTATCCAGTAAGAGTAAGTGCTGTGATGTTTGGAAGCACCTGACCAGATATAAGAGTTTTACTCTAGCTTTGGGCGTATGTACCTATGCCTTATATAGTAGCCAGATTGGAAGGGGAAAAATAGTTCTTATATCGTCTAAGGAAACCTAGGCATTTCGCAGTATTTTTTGAAGTATCTTGTATGTGGTAAGAATTTATCAATAAGGTGCCAGTTATAGCTATCATTGAAACTTATCATTGAAAACTTTAATGATTGATTTTGAGGCGTTTAGAAAGCAAAATCATCTATGTATGTATTATTTTGATGGACGATTAATGCTCAAGACTTAATTAATATTTCTAGTCAAAAAAAAATTTCAAATAGGCACAACTTTCCACAAATATTGACTTTTAATTTTTCAATGATCATGGGTAAGGTAGTTCAATCATTGAAAAAAGGAAAGTTGGGCCTATTTGAATTATTATTTTTTAGACTAGAAATATTAATTGAGTCTTAAGATTTTCTGTCCATCAAAATAAAAAATGATTTTACTTCCTAAACGTCTCAAACTCAATCATTTAAATCGTCAATGATGAGTTTCAATGATAGCTATAACTGGTGCCTAGCTCACATTATACCTAGTATTGAAAGCTTTTCAGTTTTCTCGATGCAAGTTCTATTCATGTAAAATTATTGTAAAGGGGGTATATCCCATTTTAACGACAGATTTGAGTTTTGGATGCGTTTAATTCCACACGATTATTAATACCCCATTTTACAGTAATGTTTTAATCTGAATTTAATGAGCTCAATATATGTACTATACCGATGCTGCTCCACGTTTGAAGAACTGGGAGGTGAATCTGGAAAGGAGAATGAAAAACTTAGGGTGCAGTCATCATCGGAACAGTTTAGTGGATTAGTAGTTTCAGACAAGAGCTTATTTATGAAAATAAGAAATAGTGTCTGAGACAATATGGAACCTTGGGGCACACCAGCATTTATTTTGTGAACTTCAGACTTGAAACCGTCCAAAACAACTTGGATTAAACGGTCGGAAAAGTGATTACTAATGCAGTGAAGAAGTGATTCGTTGATACCAAAAGCATGCATTTTCGATAGAAAGAGATTTATATCGAACTCAAATGATTTAAAAATATCGAGTGTAACAGTTTTGCTTTCACCAAAACGATGCAATGACTAATTCCACTTTTCGTGGGAAAAGCCATCAAATCACCATTGGATCTATTGCAACAACAGCCGTACTGATGGTCATTACGTTGTTCAAGATATTTCGCTGATGCTTTAACAGCGTTTCTATGATCTTTAGAGAAAGAAGTTGAATTGCTTTTTTTTAGGGACTCCATCCAGTGGGAAAGTGACCTAAGAAATAGGAAACTTAAAAAAACCTTTCGCAGTGGTTTCACTAATGTTGAATAACACATCTTCAAGACAAAAGGTGATTATAACATCAGGGCCGCGCGGAATTCCGAATGTCGAGATTTTTAAGTACTCTGGCAACTTTACGGGTGCAAAAATGTATTGGTCCTAAAGAGAAATGGACGTTCTCAAGTACAGGTGGGCCCTGTACTTTACGCTATCTGGCAGTGACGAATTGTTCTAGAAGCACATTGGACTTGTTTATAGAAATAACGACAGGATTATCATTGAAGATAAATGTGGAAGCCGATGATGATGTTGAATTATTAATATTATCACTCAGAGAAAAAAGCATGTATTATCAACCAATTTCTGGTCAATCATACCTGATTTTCAGGTTGTTATTTTTCAACTCGGTAGATCAGGTTAACTGTTTAACCAGATACCTGATTTGTAAATTTAACACTGTAATCCTGTAAATTTTACCTGCAAATATAGTTAATTAAACATGACAAAATATTCAATGCCCTTTAAATTTAACATGAAAATCTGGTTAGTTTAACCTGAAAACCTTAAGTTAATTTAACAGGTTTCAATGTTATATCAACCCTGTATCTAATGCCGGACTTACACGACTTGAACGCTGCCACTATAATGACATAAAATATGAACTTGTCCATTTTTTTGTTGGTGCTTTTGTCATTATACTGGCAGTTTTCCAATCGTGTAAATCCGGCATAAGTCATGAATCTCTACGTCTAAGAGTCTCTTGCTCTGCCTATCGCTCAACTCGTTAAGCATTATTCTGAAAGTACATATAGAAATTTATTATTTATTTATTTTAATTTAAAATAATTTGTGATACTTACTTCTGTTTTGAACTGGGAACCTTTCACACACGAGCATAGCACTCATCCACTGGGCCAATTCACTACTCAAAAAACTGGTGCCAAATATCAATACCTAAGTTGAAAATCATTGGATGGCTTGTGTGTGTTTTTAAACACTAGTGTCACGTTTATATGAACTGGCAGAGTGCTACTTTACCAGGAGGCCAGGTTAGATTCAAATAATTTGATTTGAATGGCGTGTGTGTGTGCATTCCAACACTAATGTAACGTTTAAATGAACTGGCAGAGTGCTTTTTTAACAGGAGGCCAGGTTAAATTCAAATCGTTTTACTTAAATTGCCTGTGTGTATACGTTTCAGCACTGGTGTCACGTTGGAATGAACTGGCAGAGTGCTTTTTTAGCATGAGGTCAGGTAAAATGCAACAGCTAATTATAACCACATTAAATGTTAATTCAACCTGATATGTGGCAAAACAGAAATTCAAAACATACAGTGTTAGAAAAACACGATGTCGGTTAAAATAAACACTATATTCTTGTTAAAATATCTTATTTACAAGAATTTAGTGTGAACATAACAGGTCATCTTCTTAAATCAACCTGAATAAGGCAAGAAAGCCCACCAGGTTCATTTTACTTTGAATAAAAGGTTACTAAAATCAGGTAAATTTCTGAAATGTCAGTAACTTTGTATGGGATTGTGCACCTCGTGAATTCAACAAGGCCCAGATTAATTCTTTACCTGACATTTTTTCTCTGAGTGAACGAATGATCAAAAGTTTTTACTGCCCTTAGGATATTGCAGTATTTTTCGCCAAATTTTTTGCTAATGTAAGAATTAAGTTTTTAGAATCATGGCGTTGCAGGAATTTCTCGGTTGGCCTCTGAAGGAATGGTTTTATATAACCGAAAAAACGATTCTCTCACTTTGAAAGCGGCCTTTTAGCTGGAGTCAAACCAAGTTTTTAGGCTTAATAGCTACTATTTGTTCGGTGAGGAACAAACAATTTCAAGCCATTCAAGATTTAGTTATAATGTCTGCACATGCCATCAAATTCTACAATCTAAAAACAAAAACAAATCGACTCACTCAAAAACACGGAAACAGCTGCTGAGTCCTTCCCAGTTAGCTTTTATATAATATTGCCAAACTGTTATTTCCGGTATTTATGCTTAAACTGGGGGGATTGAACACGAAAAAGAAGCCGATACTAAGCAACTGTCAGATGTGCTGAAAGGAACTAAAAACTATATTTTTATGGGTGGGATGTGAAGAACAATTCAAGGGTGTTAGGGGTTTAGGGCAACATCAGGTATTCTAGTAGGCTCGTCCAAAAATTAAGTCAGATGGATGAATTATAAAAATATCTGAGCATAAGTACCTTCCTTCCGCTGTTGTTTGACTGGAATAGCGAAGCTAATCCTAATTATGCACATTAAAACCGCCCGTTAAGACGATCTTAGTGTGAAGGTTAAGGGACAATATTGCTTGAATGCAGTCCGACAGCACATCAAACTGATTTAAGGTTGACGTACTGTCTAAGCTTCGATAAACGAAACAATAGTGAATTATTTGCTAATAGCCATTGTACTTAAACCACATAATTTCTAATATCGTACGGAAACACTTATTGTAGTGTGGAAGTGTCTCGTAAGCAATATTTTTCCGGATATAAATGGCGATACCGTAGTCCATAGTGGAGGATGAAAGACGACATGACAAAGCTATACCCAATCAGGTTAAATTCAGTAAACAGTTGGGCTGGTGTGTAAATAAAACTGCATCGATTTGCTTTGAAAATACTAGATCCGATTTTCTTGGCTCTTATCTGATAAAGAGAAAATTTTTTATTTGATTGTTTATACAAACATTTTTTACATCTCTTTCCAATGCAAAATTATTGGCGAAACACGAAAAAACAGTCGAAATTTAAAAAAAAAAAAAACGGTTTTAACCTTCATTTGAATAGAAAAATACCTATAAGCACTTAATTTCCTAAATTTTTGAATAATAAAATGTTATAGTACAGGTAAAATAGTGCGAAAAGTCTTTCGAATAAAAAAAAAATTGGTACCACCATGAAACTTGGTGAAAACATTTCATGTACCATGGGAATGATGAATCAAAAGAGTCTATAAAAATATTTCATATGGAAGGGTGTTTTTTTGACAGGGAGAGGGGGGAAATTGTGGTGTATCAAACGGAAAAAATTACCTTGGTACAACATAAGCATATGACACATGATTTCAAAGTAATTTTTAATGCTGAATCAAATGACACCAAAACCAAGTCGATATGACCTCTGCGAAAAAAGTTATTGTCATTTTTATGGTAAGATGACTATATGCTCAGTATAAAAGTATAATATTACCGAAAACTGGTTGAAAATAATGATCCATCGATGAAACTTGGCATCAGTGGTTCATTGTTCATGACAATCAATAATAAGAAGAGTCTATAAAAATATTTGTGGTTAAAGGGTGTTTTTTTTGGTGAGTTGGGGTAGTGGTGGGAGTAATACCATAAGACCTGTGACAAAAATGGTACCCCCATGAGATTTTGGAAAAATGTGCTATTAACTTACGGAATGAAGAATCAAAAGAGTCTATAGAAATATTTGCATGGAGGGGTGTGTTTTTTGAAGATAGGGGAAGTGTGCGGTTATTTTTCAAAAAAATGGAAAAGGATGGTAACCCTCAAGAAACTTGGTAAAAGTGTTTCATACTACGAGAATGAAGAATTTACGGAGTTTACAAAAATATCAAGGAAAAAAGGGTGTTTTTGTGAGCTTGGGTAAAGGGTGTTATTTGTTTTTGGAAACAATTTTAGTTTTTCGAAAAAGTTGTATACATTCCTTCACCCATAGAAAACATCCTTCTGCCATATAGATATTTTTATAGACTCTTTTGATTCTTCATTCTGGTAGTTCATACCACATTTTAATAAAGTTTTATGAGGGTACCATTTTTGTAACAGGTTCTATGGTAATAATCCCACCATAACCCCAAAGCTCACCCCAACCCTCAAAAAAACACCCTTTAACCACAGATATTTTTATAGACTCTTCTTATTATTGCTTTTCATGATAAATGAACCATTGATGCCAAGTTTCATCGACGGACCATTATTTTCAACTGGTTTCCGGTAATATTTTACTTTTATACTGAAAATATAGTCATCCTTACATAAAAATGACAGTAACTTTTTCCACGGAGGCCGTATCGACTTGCTTTTGGTGTCATTGGATTCAGCATTTAAAACTACTTTAAACACATGTGTCATACGATTATGTTGCACCAGAGTTAATTTTTCTATTTGATAGACCACAACTTTCCCCCCTCTCCCCCTCAAAAAAACACCCTTCCATGTGAAATATTTTTATAGACTCTTTTGATTTTTCATTCTTATAGTACATGAAACGTTTTCACCAAGTTTCATGATGGTACTAATTTTTTTGTTTTATTTATTCTATTTTACCTGTACTATTATGATTCATTTGAAATTTTAACTTAAATAATTTTCAGTGCTCCACTTAAACAGTTGAGTTTTCTGTTCAAAGTTTCTTCATATTATATTGAGGGTATTCATACAACAGCGTAAAGCCGCGGCTAGCCGTCTGAATCGTAGTAAAGGTTTAAACTTCGTATTTCTATCAAATTTTGTATGGGAAATTTGACAGATTTACGCAGTTTACAACTTTACTACGTTTACGACAACTTTACGCTTTTGCATGAATAGGTACCCTTATTTTTAAAATGTATGCTTTTTTATTATTCCTTATGGAATATTACAATTCGTACGGTGCTCGCTGCTCGGCGGGGCACCAGAGGAAACATGGCCAAAATTATTTTTTTTTATTTTTATTTATTAAAAATAAGGTTTAATCTGTATAAGTATACAGATACAACTTCATTGTATAAGTTTTCTAAGAAATTGGATAATGACATGCCAGAGGTCTCACACAGACAAGCTTGTTTTCCCTGATAATACTTTTTTCCTCAATAAAATAATTATTGCTGGCAATTATGTTGGCAACACAGGCCATTACCTTGGTGGCATTTTGACTAGGGTGGAAAATCGATGAAAAGTTTAAAGGCAACTCAACTTGGTTAAAGTTCATGACATAGTAAACTTTTATCCAGTTAGGTACATACATAATCTTGGGCTTAGGTTCAAAGTTTAACCTCTATTTGATTAAACGATCGACTGTCATGTAAGGCTATATGTGTATAAAACTCGCACAAATATGTACAATGTACATACGTTTTAATGTACGTAACTTGTGAATAAATTTTTAAAAAAGTACATTAAAAAGACTCACCTTTATTTATAAAATTGATGTTATCCCCTGCAATGAAACAAAAAATAAAAACACAAATAAATATCAATTTTCTAATTTAATGTCGAGTGTATACCCTGTATAATTAAAAACTCATTTATCCTATTAACAAAGCATACAACTGAGCAATTAATTATTTTAAACCCTATTTAAAAAAAAAGCCTTGGCTTAATATGAGGATGTTTGATTGTATGTGCCCTTACATCTATTTTGTGACCACAATGATGGCTTATAAATACAAAACGTACAACAACATAACATAAATATTAATTTGTTTTTAACATTATAAAATAATTAATTATAATAATTATATACCGGTGAATCCTTCATGCTTAAGCCCTTCATATCAATAAAATTAAACTCTACACACATCACACCTATACTCATATTATTTTATACTCACAGTTCACACAAAGTAAAGACCCTCTATCTCGTCTGTACGTTATAATTAAACTTATCTCAGACACGCCTTACATTATAATTGCGTATCCTGGCGATGAAAACAGAAAAGAGCCTTAACGACACGATGCGGGAAACTATTAAACATAATATGAAAATAGTGAACACGATATCTAATTAGAATTAGGTGCGAAGGCCATGACAGTAATGCTTAACCTATTGAACCATCCTCACTTGTATATAGAACGTATTTTCAGCTCCGGCTCTCCGGCACCCAGCCTATTCTCCAAAACTAGCTACATATGCATGTATATATGGCTGCTACTCGATCATAATTCCGTATCATTAATTATTTCAAGGAACATTGTCGCCTCGCCACCCATAAATAGCATTTCATCATCGGCATTTTAATCATGACAGTCAGTTGGGCGTTTAGCAAAAATATGTGACACCAAAAAAATAAGGAAACGGATAAAGGACTCTTTGTGTCACGATTATAATATGTAATATATTAATTAATACTTTCGACATATTCGCTTGGGAAATTAATTAACTTGTTTTTGAAAATCAGAGGTTCAGTGTTCCGCCTAAATTCAGCAAAACTATGTAGGTGAGCCGCACATAAAAATATAAATTTTATTAAAATTAAATTATTTTTCCAGTTCTACACTGAGGAAAATGAGTCAAATTCAATAATTTTAAATCACAAAAAACATTTCGTGTCAGATGTCGGAATTCCTTATTGCCATAAACGCGGTCATATATAGCTATTATTCAAAATTGGTCTTATATTTAATTTTCCA
Organism: Dasysyrphus tricinctus; assembly: GCA_963921185.1. Classification (NCBI taxonomy): domain Eukaryota; kingdom Metazoa; phylum Arthropoda; class Insecta; order Diptera; family Syrphidae; genus Dasysyrphus; species Dasysyrphus tricinctus. The sequence goes on along the minus strand of OY992532.1, from coordinate 73,141,708 downwards.
CACAATGAAATTCTATGAAATTTCAGAAAAAAATTGAGGAGTGACTTTTCAAAGTGATTATGTATACCCACAGTAAACAAATCTAAGGTATTATACTGCGCAGGTTGTCAGTCGAAAATAAAAAATGGCTGTGAGTGTGAGGAAGAACACACATGTAAAAACAACAATAAATTAAAATTGAAATTATCAGAAATAAAAATGGCTGGGAGGGTGATGACTTAAATACAATAAGTAAAAAAACAACAAATACTGACATTTGACACAAATTTTGATATATACGCAGAAGAACCAAAAATCAAAACTGTAATGATATTACCTTTAATATGTATACTGTGATGTAAACCTACATACTAAAACACTTTTAGTAATTTCTGAGAAAATTGTAACAAAATAAAACAAAAAGAGAAATTATGAATTTCTGTTATGATTTCTCATATAAACTTGTTTAAGGAGTCGAATTTCAAAGCTCTTGTATTTTGGTATTTTGATGGACAGTAATAGGTCAAAAAACCGGTCAACTATAGTCTTAAAAATTGATCAGTCCTAGAAAACTTGTATGTAACCAAGGCTAAGCATTTATCAAGGTTACTTTTTGCCACCTCATTTGTGGGATATGTATTTGCACAAAATTTATACCATCTAAAAGGCCACTAAATTGCGGTAAATGGTCAAAAACCTTTCAGTAATTGGTAAATGGTCAGCCATAGGCGTTTTTTGATTTACCTATTTTTTAAAGTTTTTGATTTTTTGTAAGCCACTTGGCCCTGGTTCTAAACGAGGTTCTGTTGTGCAAAATTTAATACAACTCAACAGATTTCTTACACTCTCATAAATATTTTAAGAAATTTTCTTACTTTTATGAAAAAATAACGGTACCTTCCATACAAAAGTTAAAAAGCCGTTAAGGAAAATATTTTTTCTCAAAACCACTTTTACAATTTTGATAAAACTTTTTCGTTTATATTTATCGCGATCTACTACCAAAAAATATAAAAAATTACACTTAACAATTACAGCACCACTCATAGAATGTTTTTTTTTTTTATTTGGAATTTTCTCATTATTGGATAAACGAATTAAGTTTAGTGTTTTTGTATACAAATTCTAAACAAGTTTAAATAATATTACATATCAAAATTTTCAGAAAAAATTGTTTTGAATTAAAAAAAAAAAAACTTAAAATTATTTTGTTGAAAATTCAATGTCTCAAAAACGGGTTAACAATTTTGTTTTCAATTTTATTTTCATATACGCACATAAATAATTAAGAAGATCAAGATTAATGTGTCCTTAAGAAATTTAAAATTTACTAAATATTTGTTTAAAAAACCGCTCCAACGTTTAAATTTTTTGTATAGGATCATATACGTATTCCATGTGATTTGAGGGCGGGAGAAATCCAAGCGCTGTTGCTTCCTTTGAATAAATGAGTTGTGGCTGTTTTTGCATTATTTTAAATTGGAGGTGCTGCGCACTTAAAATAGCTCAATGAACGGTAGATTTCCCGGAAGCAATCCTTGCTTATTCTTGAATTTTGGTCGTGGAGTGAGCTGAATTCAGTAGCGTATAGCTACCGCGGTATCAGCCGTATCAATGATACGGGGCCCCTTTATCTCGGGGGACATTTTTCATTGAGATGAATACGACACACAATGTCGATTTCAATTTTAAATTGTACTTATTTTTTGTTGCTGTGTCTTTTCGATAGTTTTCCTGCGTAGGTGTCCTAATGTATCTCTATCTACATCCTACCAACTAAAGTAGCTGAAATCAGAACGTGCAACCGCTTTGCTATTTTATTGGAACGCGTGCCAGAGTTTGACAAAAATTAGACGAAAATATGGCAAAACTAGAAAAAAATTCTTACAAAACTGAATTAAGATGTTTCGGTCTTAAGCATTTAATAAAAATTTCCTACTCTTAAGTCCTAATTTGAGCTGGGGCTTACATTCTTAGGGGAAAGCAAATGTTAATATGCACTTATAAAAATAGCTTGCTTTTTATCATAATATCAATAGTTTAGAGAAAAACCTGCAAAAACTTCATGACCAGCTTAGTCGAAAATATTTATTAAAATTTCATTAGAGCAACAGATTTTGAGAGAAACGTGCCACACTACGACTGCGGCACACTAGGGTAAATGTAAATACTGAGCGCACTGAGCGTTTTACCGTGTTTTTCTAAAAATCTCTGCTCTGCCGAAAAAAGTGTTATAATCTTTAATGTGTACAACTTTATGAGATAAAATTAAAAATCAAAATCAAAAATAAACGATTTTTAAGGTAATTATTAAAACTGTATTTTGTCTCTGTAACCGTACAAATAAAAGGCAATCATTAAACCGCCATAACTTTAAGACTGAAGCAAAGATTAAACAGTCAACGTTAATGGTCAACGCATTGACTCCTTGACGTCATCAGAAACATCGTCAACATACTTTCAACGTAGACCGTGTCAACACAAGAAACGTTGACGATCACACGAATAACGCCAATCGGTCAATGTTGTCCCTTAATGCTTTAACGTGTTATATGTGTTAACGCAATTGGTACTCTTTGGTGTCAATGAATTGATATGTGAAACGTTAACGGTTACACTACTTGACCACATCTAAACATATGCATGATATGTACGTTAAAGCGGAGCGGACAGGAACAAAATTCAATCATTTTTAACTTTGACGATCACATGACATTGGATGTACTCGTAGTATTACCGAACAATGCAATGTAAATGGATGAAAAAACCTAAAAATTAGACATTTTTGAAGTTTTTTTACTGCTCCGGAAAAAACTGATTGCTAATTGCGTAACATTTGAATGGAAATAAACCTTTGCCGTCAAAATAAATTTCGTCCCTCATCTATCAAGCTATTATAACTTTCGATGTATTAAAAATCCTCAAAAAATATGCAAAATTTTATAGACTGATATGAAGCTCAACGCAAGCTACGTTGACTTGGCAGAAAATTCTGCTGTGTCAAAGTAAGAATACAGTCAATGCGTTGGTGAACGTGTTCCAACTTTGTTGACAGAGTGATCATACGGCCAAAGAAAATAATCATGGCACTGACCCCTAAATTTGTGCCAACGAGAGTGTCAACACAGCCGTCAACGCCTCGAAAGTATTCTTTAAAAAGTATTCAACTTTGGGACAGAATTTGACGTCACTTTCACTTGAGAGTCAACGCGTTGAACATTTGCGTTGACCGTCAAATCGTAGGTTAACTTATGTAAAGTTCCTAGATTGTTATACTTTTAAAATAAGTTGATCTTAGCATAGGAATCAAAAAAGGTAGTGCCATTGTCATTAAAAAGGGGGCCCCTAAAAATTTTTTGATACGGGGCCCCCGAAGTGCTCGCTACGCCACTGGCTGAATTCGATGTCATTCTAATGATTTTTCGTTTCTCGTGGGGTGCCGATGCTGTCTTGGTTCTTCCTTTATGGTTATTTTCACATTTGGTAGTATTTTTCGTATTATTTTGAGCTGCAAGTTTGATTTATCCTACTTTCCTCGCAAAATACACTGCATTGAAAAGTCTTCCGAATGGTAGACGTCAATTTTCCCCTTTCTTCCATTGCCAACTGTTTTTTCTACCCAATTTTTGCTCAAAATAAAAGGCAGGCACTACTTGTTAAAGCTTATAAATAGTTCAAGTCCGCGACTTACGTTTTTCCTAACTCCAAGAGTTTAAAAAAAACAACTTTATTCTTTGAAGTTCTATAATCAAATGCACAGTGTCAAAGTTTTATTTTCATAACCTGGATAAAATAGATACATACATACATATTGAGTTTAAGGTGTGAGAACGGAAACCAAAAGAGTATCTCACACCTGAATTTAAGGTTTTAATTTACATTAGTTGAAAAATATTTAAATGAAAATAATTATTTGATGACGATGAAAATAATATTTGATTACAATTGAAAGGTTATGATTACATTAATGTATTAATATATATTTATATTATATATAGATATACAGATATATAGATACATAACTTTAAATGAAAATAATTATTTGATGACGATGAAAATAATATTTGATTACAATTGAAAGGTTATGATTACATTAATGTATTAATATATATTTATATTATATATAGATATACAGATATATAGATACATAACTCCTCCCCCCTTAGTGAAGCGACTGCCAGAGGATGTTTGTCCTTGAAGGAGCGATTGGTGTATTGCTTTGTGGATTTGATTCTTCATCGATCTTGTTAACGTCTTGTGTATTGGTAAGTTTTGGTGATTGGTATTTATCTCGATAAAAGTAAAGTACTGCAGCTATCAATGCGAAGAGTACTGTTATTGATACTATGGTATAGATGTTGTAAGTGGATTTTGTAGTCAAGAGTGTTATTTCTTCTCTGTTCTGCAGTTGGTTTGATAACAAGTTTTCCAGTGTTAGGTGGTATGTTGTTGTTTTGGACTTTATTTCTCTACGTGTTGGAGGATGAATCACAATTTGGTCAAAAAAGGTGTTTACTCTGGAATCATAGATAATATTATTTATTGTTATGGTACAGTTTGAAAAATGAATAAGAACTGTTCCGTAGATTATATAATTTTGGATGCTGCATGTTGTGTTCAATGAGACATTTTGGACATTGACGAGAAGTATGTAGTTTGGTTCGGGTTGAGTTATGGAAGTGTGTTCTGTGTCATTTATTAATTTACAGCTAGCTGGTTGATTTTTGATGATCTCTGGTATGCAATTTGGATAATCGGTTTGTAAACCGTGTCTTTTACAGTAGTAGATTCCTTCCAGTTGACTGCATTCTTTATTGTAGTATTGTGCCTCAAGTTCGTTTAAAGCGGTATATGGGTAGGTGGAAATAGTAAGAGTTTTGTTAATGGGTAAAGGGATTAAATGGTAAAAGGAATACATATTGTTAGAAATAACTGGTATACTAATGCTAAATATTATATTAGTATTGTTGTAGTAAGCTTTTAAATTCAAAAATTCATATATCTGTTCATCTGATGTTAAATGAATAAATTGATTTTCTAGGAAGAACCTTATTTCTTTTAATTCAGATTTACTTAATATTTGTTTAGATATGATATCTAGGCGGGCTAAAGTAATAGCTTCTCCAATATCATTTAAGTGATTTTGGAGTAGGTCAATGTTAAAGTTGATTCTGTGAATATACTGCAGTTGAATGAGTGCTGCTTGAGTTGTTGTGATTGAATTATTTATATTTTTCTGTTGAAGACTTAAGAATGCTTTGATTAAATTTTGTTGGTTATTGACATGACGAGTGATATTTTCAAATCTTTCTATCATCCTTTGATTAATTCCTATTTGTTTGTTAGATTCGGTTTTAAGGATATTCTGATTAAGTTCTATTGTTTCTAGCTCTTGGTTTAGTTTTAATGCATCATTGTCATCCATATTACCTGTGATAGTTTTTATGAGTGTACCCAAACCATTGATTATGCCTCGTTTTTGTCGTTGAAGAGGTACAATGGTTTCTAATTTGCGTTCTAGTTCTTTAAGTTTCATTTCTGTTATGTCTATTGTTTCGCTATTAAGGTCTTGTTTATTTAGAATTGTTATAGATTTTTTTATTTCATTTACGCTTTCGACGTAATTTTGTAATTTAACTATATGTATATACTTTTTTTCAGTTTCAATAATTCGTGCGGCTCCTAGTCTGAGTGGTAAGAGTCCATAGCTGTCAGTTAAATTATGGATCTCCAGGTGGTATGCTTGTGCACCCATTAGTAGTATTGTTGTCAGGAATCTGAAATTTACGTTTTTTCTTAATACGGCATTTATGTAATTTCTTATTGTCGTTAGTAATAACTGTCAATCTATTGTTAGCTTGGACTTTTTGTTTCTTATATCGTGGAGTAATTTTATTTCTTCTACATTCTTTTCGATAAATAACTTCTCCTATCTCAAGATTAGTTGGGGTTTCCCTATCTTTGTTTATTTTTTCTATATTTTTATCTCTTTTGGTTTCTAGGGATTTTTTAATGGACTCGAAAAGTTCTCTTTGAAAGGCATTGAGTTTTTGTAGGTAATCGTGTTTGTCGCTGTATGTCAGGGTTCGATTGAAGTCGTATGTTCGACCATAGAAAAGTTCGTACGGTGTGTAATTCGTCGAAGAGTGAATCGCATTATTGTAGGTAATAATGGTTTCGTAAAGTATGTCTTCATGTTCTTTGTCTTTATGTTTTTCTTTAATAATTCTATATATCTCGGTTAATGTTGAATGCATCCTTTCTACAGGAGCATTACTTGTAGTTTGTTGGAAAGAAGTGACATGAACTTCGATATTGAATTGTTTGCAAAAATCTTGGAAAATATTTGATGTGAACTCTGATCCTTGGTCACATATAATTTTCCTTGGTATACCGTGAAGGCTTATAAAATGTTGAATTTGTTTTACTATGTTTACGCTATTGCGGCTTGGTAAGGTATAAGCTGCCCCGAATTTAGAAAATTTGTCAATGAGAGTAAGGACACTTTTGTTGTTGATGGAATATACGTCTGTGTGTACTATGTCAAGTGGTTTTAATGGTATTTCTGTTTTTCCAAAGGTAACTATGGGAGGTCTTCTTTCGTATTTTTGTGTCTGGCATGTGGTACAATTATTAATTGTCTTCATTATTTTATCCTTCATATGAGGAAAATAGTAATCTCGTTGTAGGTGTTGGTATGTTTCGGTGATACCTCTATGGTTGGATTTGGTATGGTAATCGGAAATAATTCTGTCTTGTTCATCACTTTCGATGATGTCAAGCAAAAGTTTCTTACATCTCAATAACCGGAAAGTTTTGCTTCTAGCAAAAAATTTTGAATAGACCTGTTGTATCAATTTAAATGTTTCGTCATCTGTCATTATTGCAACGAGTTTATTTGCAGGAAGGTATTCTTTGAAAAATGAAATAATATCATTTTCAGAAAATGATTTTCGTCTAAAAATTCGCCTTTGCTTTTTTCTAAATAAAATTTTTAATAAATTTTGGGATTGGTTATCTGATGATTTCTGTAATATTATTTGCGAATTAAATTCATTAAGAGATTTTTCTGCTATAGGGATACCATCGTCTAGATTTTCTTCAGCTGAATGTATGGTGGCAGCTGTTGTATCATTCAGATTTAATTCTATTGTATATGGGTGTATTGAGGCAGGATACTGAAAATTTGTTTCCTCTTCACAATCAGGATTACTTAAGGGGTTTTCATTAGGGTTGTCATAGTATGCGTCTAGTTGTGGATAATAGTCCTGCGTATAGCAGCTTTGAAAACTACCGAGATTTGTAGGTTCTGTTGGGACATAATTATTTAGATCGTCTGTACTTTCTATTTGATTATTTATCTCGTCAATATTATGGAACTGAGCGTTTTGCCGAAAAGTGTTCGTTTGTCCAGATGGGGATTTCTTTACTAATGTTTGAGCCGAAAGTGTGTCCATTGGTTCTGTTTTAGTGGACGTTGGTTTTGGTTGGTGAACATTATTTGTGTATTGTGTACTAATTGGTTTTTGATAATAAGGTTGTTGTTGAGGTCTATATTGTTGGAATTGTTGGGGTCTGTATTGTTGTGGTTGTTGAGGTGTGTATTGTAGTTGAGGTTGATACTGTTCTTGTAATCTGTACTGTTGTTGGAAAATTGGTGGTCTCGTGCTCGACTGAGCGAATTTCTGATTATTAAACATTGGCTGTACGGGGTTCGAGGTGGTTTGTTTGAAAGGAATATTTTTTATTGGGAAGTAAGATGGATGGATGGATGGTTTTGGCAAAGGTTTGTGTTCGTATCTAAAATAAGCCATGTTTTGTTCTTTGATACAATTAGCAAACGCTTCTGCTAAGGAATTAGGTTTCATGGATCTTATTGTAGAACCTATCGGTTCTTTTAATCCAGTTAAAAATATGTTTAGGCACATTTCACTATATAAGTCTCCTTTCGCTTTCACAACATTAGGATCATTATTATGGATTTGGATGTGATTCCTTATTGTAGAATAAATTTCTATAACTTCGCTATAAAACTGTTCTATAGACTTATTGTGTTGGCGTAAATTATGTAGATCTTTGATTAATGAAGTTTCATTACGCTTATCGGCGTAGTGAAGAATAAGGTTAGCCTTAATTTGAGACCACTCTAAAGGTGTTCCATACATATTGAGGACTTCGTTAGCCGGTCCATCTATTTTATTTCGTATGGCTCTGAGCAATAATTTTCCATAATTGATATCCGGAACTGTCGTTACTAACAACAGAATTTCCTCGACATTAGTCAAAAACTCGTAAAGAAGCCTTGGATTGCCGTCAAATCGTGGAAGATCTTTGATGGCATCAGGTATTCTTAATGAGTTGAATAATTCGGTAATAGGGTTAGCCATGTTAATGTGAGTAATTAGTTCAGGATTATTTGTTTCGGTTTCCAAATTGTTACCAACCGAAGGATTAAATACTTCAGAAAGATTCTCTATTTCACTCGTAATACCTATTTCACTTGGATCAACGTTTAAAACTACCTTCTCCAATTCACTATTATTTTGAGTACTATCATCTAATAAAATATTATCACTATTTATTCTATAATACGGTCTAGATCTTAATTTATTAATATATTTATTTGGCATTAGTTCAGTTAAATTTAATGATTAGGAAGGGAAAAAAAATTAGGAAAAATATTAACGAACTTGACTTACAATATCGCCATTGGTCGATGAATTCAGTATTCTCCCGGATTCTATGATGACCTTGTTTGATGAGTTCGGTATTCTGCCGTACTATTTAAATGATGACACGTAGGTTTCTGGAACCAAAGAGTTGAAACTCAGCCAAACTACTGTTTGTGTTCCTTGCACTTTATTAATTATATATCGTAACTTTTCGTCACTTATATCAATAAGCCGTTGATATTGAATTGTTTATTTAACCGGTGTTTAAAACATTCACGACGTTTAGGATACGAATTAATTATTGTATCTGTTTGTCACTTATATCAATAAACCGTTGATATTGAATTGTTTATTTGCACCAATATTTAAAACATTCACGACGTTTAGATTACGAATAGGATTTTTTTTTGCAATCCTACCGACTGCGCCACTTACGTTTTTCCTAACTCCAAGAGTTTAAAAAAAACAACTTTATTCTTTGAAGTTCTATAATCAAATGCACAGTGTCAAAGTTTTATTTTCATAACCTGGATAAAATAGATACATACATACATATTGAGTTTAAGGTGTGAGAACGGAAACCAAAAGAGTATCTCACACCTGAATTTAAGGTTTTAATTTACATTAGTTGAAAAATATTTAAATGAAAATAATTATTTGATGACGATGAAAATAATATTTGATTACAATTGAAAGGTTATGATTACATTAATGTATTAATATATATTTATATTATATATAGATATACAGATATATAGATACATAACTTTAAATGAAAATAATTATTTGATGACGATGAAAATAATATTTGATTACAATTGAAAGGTTATGATTACATTAATGTATTAATATATATTTATATTATATATAGATATACAGATATATAGATACATAACTCGCGTAACAGATAATTACTAACCAGCTAAATTCGCGTCTAATCATGTGAACAAAAAAAAACCTGCACTTTTTCTTACAGCATTGACAAGAAGGAGAACAAAATATCCGTTAACTTCCACTCACCTATACCATTTTTGTTTTTGTTTTTTTGTTGAAAACTTTACCTTTCTAATAAATGAATCAAAATAGCTTTTTATGGCCTTTAGTCCTACAAATTTGCGTTTCGTCCGGCTAACTCACTTGGACACATCAGTGACATAGTGAGGGCTTTGTCATACGCAATTTGTATTAAGTTATATGAATTTTTCAACAAAGGTTAAACACAAAATTTGAAAAATACGGGTAATATTTTTAAAATCATCTTTCTAAAAATGTTTAAATATTTTTCATAGAGCATCATTCTGATTTTTGGATAATTATTTCTGAAACCTCTATTTTTAAATTCTCGACTTACAAATGTTCAAATCTCGATTTGAAATTTTTTGTTTACCTTTATTGCCGATGAACTCGCTAAAAGTGGAACAACTCTTTTAAAGCGATCTAAGTGTTTGATATCTCTAAGTAGATTGCACATTACACTGAGGGAAAAATGTATGCACTCAGCACATCATTTTATTTACTCATCCCATATTTTTCTGCACACATACTTTTCTGTACTCATTACCTAATGAAATCTATACTGACAACATAAACCTATTAGCAGTGAAGCAGCTACTAAATAGTTCTGTAGACTCATTACACGAATATGTACCACGCCAGCTTACGATTATGTAGTGAGAATAGATTCTATGCACTATTTCTTGGTATCATTGCGTAAATATAAACTTTCCATGGACTCAGTAAATAATTATATGTAGGTTGTCGCATGATGATGTACTGAGTATAGCTCATATGCACTTATTAAATAAATGTAAATAAATCTATTTAGGCAATTTTTGAAAAAATTGTTAGTTTTCTGCGATTAGTACAGTGTCTATGCACTCAATAAATAAATATAAATATTTTATGTATGCATTAACTAAAAACAAACCGGTTATCTGTGATAAGTACAGATTCTTTGTAGTGAGGACAGATCAAATTTATATGTAATGAGTACATATTTATGTAATGAGTCCATATGTTTATGTACTCCATGTGTGTATGTCCTCACTACATATGTTTGTAACGAGTCTATGTACTCAATTCATATTTATGTAATGATTCCATATGTCTATGTACTCCACATATTTGTGTAATGAGTCCATATGTCACTACACATTTATGTTATGAGTCCATACATTTGAGAGAATCCTCCGTAACGTTTCACCTTATTCTGAAAGTTTATTTTCTAGATATTTATTTTATTTTAAAAATACTTTGTGATACTTACTCGGATTTGAACTGGGAACCTTTCACACACGAAGATAGCACGCATCCACTAGGTCACTTGGGGGCACAAAAAACTGGTGCCAAAACTGAATAAGAAACTCATTGCTTGGATGACTGAAGTGCTCAATATAGACATAGAATCAGTACAAGTTGCGTGGACTCAGCACTGTAGCTAGTCAATAGATACATGTGTAGGTATTGTGCATATACCGTCTGTATTGAATAAATGTCGAAATGGCACACGTCGTATTTAATCAACACATAACTCAATGTAACGTATTTCAGTTTCCGTTGCATGGGTTGCGCTTGATATGTGTTGAGTATATACCGTCTGTATTGAACAAATGTCACCATAGACTATGTGCAGGTTTCATATACTCAGTACATAACTTTATGTAAGAAATGTTTTCTATACTTTGATGGCTGGTGCTTGATATGAACTGAGTAAATACCATCTGCGTTAAATAAATCTCGACATAGACTCAGTACACGTCATATTTACTCAGTACATAACTTCATGTAATAAATGTTTTTTATTGGTGGATGGCTGGCGCTTGAGTATAAACTGTTTGCATTGAATAAATGTCACTATAGACTCAGTGCACGTTGCATATACTCAGTATATAACTTTATGTATCAAATGTTTTTTATTGTTGGATGGCTGGCGCTTGATATGCGCTGATTATATACCGTCTGCATTCTATAAATGTAGACATAGACTCAGTACACGTCGTATTTACACAGCACATAACTTAATGTAGTTAATAATTTTTTATTTAGATGGCTGGCACTTGATATGTGTTGGGTATTAAACGTCTCTATTGAATAAATATCGAGATAGACTTAGTACACATTGCTTATACTCAGCACATAAGCTTAATTTTTAAATTTAAATTTTATTAAATCGAAACATATTTGACTTTAGCTGGTCCATAGTTTTGTAATGAGTATATTACGTCTGTATCCAATACACAAATCGGTACTCTAGATTGTTAGTTTTATTCGATACATAACTTGAATTATAACTAGTACACATTAACTTTACTTAGTGAATAGACCTTCGATGGCAATCCTTTGCAAACATCGGTACATACAATTTACATTTATGGTTCTGTACGGAGTGCATTGATTTTTCCCTCAGTGTAGGTCCATGATTGGTGTTATAACCGGACACTGTCTTATAGGAAAGCACGCAACACGTCTTGGCGTGTTCTCTAATGATTTTTGCAGAAGCTGTTTGGATGAGGAAGAGATAGAATCAATCCCTCACCTCCTATGCACGTGCCCTGCTCTATCTCATAGACGAATACTTCACCTTGGTGATTTTTACTTCAATGATCCTAGTGATCTATCAGATTTAGACATAGGTAGTCTTTTACGCTTCATAAGAAGCTCCAATTGGTTCACCGAGTGAGGAAAAGTGTCTCCTAGATTCATGTGGTGTCACAATGGACCAACTCATGGTCTAAGTGTGTCAGTCTTCACGACTGGCAGCCACTTCAACCTAACCTAACCTAACCTATACATGGTGTCCCGGACCTGAGTGGAAGTATATAAGGGTGTGGTACCTGGGTGTATTCTAAGAAAAAAATTGTATGGGGGGAAAGTTGTCTCTACCCTTCCTGAGGTAGGGGGGGTAGTTTCTGAGACATTGACTTTAAATGCCAAAAAAACCATTAAAAATCAACGAAAACACATCTAATAATGTGCTATAATTTTTTCAAAGTTAATACTCCATTCTTGCATTTGGTTTTTAAATCAAATTGTTTAAGCGAATAATTTTTGAGAAATTAAATTTCAAAGTAAAATTAAAAAAAAAAAATGTGTTTTATTTTTCTTAAGTCGATATTTTTCAAAAATTTACGTAACTAAGTGCTGTTTTTGTGTTCAATATTCAATGCCCTCAGTAGTTTTTAGTCCATTACCGAAAACCAAATGTAAAAATCTTTCTTACTTTTTGAGAAATTAAGAAAAAAACAAAACGTTCTTTTCCCTTGCCTTGTCCACTTTTCGACAGGCAAATTGTTTTTTAAGACACTGCCTACAAAACTGTATACCGCTCCTCTGGTACTTTTATGGGGGTAGATCGTCCTTCCTATGGCGGAATCCTAGACTATTATAATCCCAAAATATTCAATAATAGATGCCCTTATAAATCGGAGTTTGCCAATCCTGGAAATAAATAAACGCCGAGTTAACTCAGGAACACTTCTTCAGTTTTCAAAAATTTATTGAAATTGATGTACGACAATATGAATAAACCTACCTTTCACTATCGAAATGGTCGCACCACATACATACTTCATAATTTTGTGCAAAATGTTTTCTTTTTTCTGAGTGTATAAATAAGGATGGTAAAGCCGTAGATTTATTATATATCGCGTCGGTGCACTAGCACTATAAGTTTTCTAATTTATACCTTAATACCACTGCCAAAATGGGCGCTGAAAATTATAATTCATGTACTTTAATCGGGTGCATTGGATCAAATTTTAATTGCAACAAACCACCACAGAAAAACCCTTTTTTCAGCAGTTCGTATATATTTATAACAACAACAACACCACATCCCGCACACAGCCCATCCTACGGTTGTTTTTGGTGCAAAAATTTGAGTTCATTAAATCGCATGTGGCAACGTTTTCGTGCTATTGCCGACCGATAACAGTAAGGCCTCGTAAATTACGGCATCTATTATAATTGCTCTAGCTGTTATCCTGGCGCTGATGTGAGCTTTTTGTTTAGCTGCCAAACAAATCTCTGCGTTGCGTGCTTGCAGTTTTGTCGGTGGCGGTGTGGTTAATGTATAAATTTATTGTTTTGCTGTTTGGTATGGTTGGTAGGTATATTAGATGTGTATGTAGGCAGAGAAAAAAGAGGCGAGTTAATTAATCTCAGCTTGATTCTATTTCCATAATTTTTGGTTGTTGGGGTATTTAGTTTTTTTTTGTATTCAATTACGGTCTTTTTATAGAAGCTTTATATGGAAGAATAGAACCTTTCAAACAGAGAAGTGTTGGGCTAAAAGCAATTAAAAAGCCATTATAATACATTTTATCATACAAAAAACCATCACTCAACCACATGGTTGTGATCAACAGCCAAAAAATGATACTTTGCTGGAACTTAAATCAGAAGCGTTTTCGGTTTTGTAGTAGAGGAATATAGTTCAACACATTGAATTCAATTTAAGAGGTGAGTTTTGTTTTGTTTATTATCCTCTGTTTAAATTTAAAATTAAAGCTTGTCTACTTAATTGATCCTGCATTTTAGAAACTTATTCTATTCAACAAGAAAATTAAGCCGAGATTTGGAAAACCCGTGTTAAATCGTATCAGCGCTAGTAGGAAAAACATAAAGGAATATGAACAGTAACAGTGAACACATTTGCGGAATTGTATCACAATACCCCAAAATTGATAGCAACAATAAAAAATAGTCAAAAGCAACACAATTTTTGAGTGCAATTAATTGAAAAACTGCGAAGCTTATAATATTGAATGTCTTTTTGGCATTTAATTTGAGCTCTCCCAAATTGAGTAGGTACAAGTATAATGTGATCACTGATCGACTTGTTGCTTGTAATCAAGAAAATAGCTAATAAAGGACTTGAAATTAAAATTACTCAATAAGGTATAAACGTTTAGATATCTCTTTGACTAAAACACATCAGTTACTGACCAATGTTTTGAGGTTAACGAATATAAGGACACGTGAAAATTTAGCCCCAAATTATTAGTTTTAGCAAAACTGTCTTGAATTTGAATTCAATTTAAAATTCGCTTCCTTATGTGAGATACGTACGAGTGCGTATAGGAGATATTATATCCTAAAATAAATCGATAGTTGAATTTTCTAGATGATTTAAGTTTGTACGAATGCCTACATTCTGTCATGGTCTAAGAAGCATATATTCTTACTGTACTCCTTATTATATAATAGCTAGGTATGTCCTTTTTTTCTATAAGTTTCCTCAAATCAGCTGCCATTCTATGACAAATCATTTCATTTTGCATTTTGTAGATGTTTAAAGTTCAAATGTCTATGATTTTAATTCAAAGACAAAATAAAATGGAACAGTTGAAGCATTCAAATGAAGAACGGGGTAGATAAGTGACATTTATATAGTTATGAGATATAAGAACTCAAAGTTCTTTGATTAGATTAGAATTATTTTTGCGTAAACAACTGAAACTTTCTGATGAGAAAGAAAAAAATTAAATACGTTACAGTCTTTTTAAATTTTATTACTCTATTTCAAAAAAATAGCTTGAAGCCTTTTTTTTAATAATTTAGCAAAAAGGAGCACTTAACTCCTTCTTCCACAAAAATATTTGTTTGTTTTGCTCCACAAACATTTTTTAAGGGGTTAAGTGACATTTTTAGTTCCTTAATAAACTTTTTCGAACAAACTTTTGTTGCACTTTATGACATTTACAAGTAAAGGAACGTATATGCGAACACACATACAAGCATCTTTCTAAAAACAATGGAACCTCGAAAAGTGGAGTTATGTCAAAATTTTCTATTCGACAAACCGAACCAGTTTTAATAACTTCCAATAGGAAGTTGAAAAAGAAGGAACTTGCTAGAAATATTTAAGAAAAGAGTCTTCTTTTTAGAAACTACTAGTTGCGGTGCTTACTTTACTCGCTAATATTATATCAGAGCATGTAAAAATAGAAAAAATCGGACAATTTTTCACATTTAACTCCTTCATTCACAAAACTAAGGGGGTTAATGTCCACTTAACTCATCTTGCCAAAATTTTGTAATTCCTTCAATGGAATTGTGGAATTAAAAACGTATTTCTTTATGGAAACAAAAATGGTTATAATTTGAATTTTGTATACGGTAAAGGTGTTAACATGACTTTAACTCTTTTTCATTGATATCCTAATTTTTCGATTGCATTTACCTCCTTTGCACCATTTTTCGTAGAGCTAAATAGGAAACTAGACATCGTAGGCATCCTTTTCCAAAAAATTCACTTACCCCCTTTTAATTTGAACAAGTTCATAATTCAAAAAGTGAAATAAAAATGTGTTGACGAATTGATATTTCTTTGTTCCATTGCTTCTTAATTTTTGAATTTATTGAATATCGTCTGAATTTTTCAACAGTATCACCTGCAGTCCCCACCTCCCAACACCAAATTAAAAACCATAATGTTTTCAAAAAAAGAGTTTTAGAAATCCACTCACATAAGCTGTGTTCCTTGAGGAGTTTCAAATAGTTTTAAACCGCCAGATTTATTCATATTTAGTGCGGACTGCGGACCCGTTCCAAACTTGAAAAATTGTACTGTTTCGGACCAAAGAGAGCGCTCACAAGAGAATACAAAATTTTTCCTCCTTACCAGATTTGTTCCGAGAAATTCCTGGTGGCTGTTTTGTATTAGCTGGTCAAACATGCCATGTTGACGTAATTTAGACGTTTGTTGTATTCAAATAAAAAAACCTTGATTAAGAGTTGCCCAAGTGCAACTTTTATTTTAATTTTATTTTTATTTTTATTTTGTGTTTAATTTTTTAATTTTGTTTTTCTTTTAAATAACCAAACGATATTCACATAATTATGTCACTTAGAAAAACTGTTCGACAAGAAGAAAATATTTGTGATACCTATTGGCAATTTTGTTTATCTTGTATATTTTAGTGTTATTTTTTAAGAAGAGAAAAGATTTAAGCATTATGAATTACCGCCGCCGTGTATGTATTGAATTTTTTTTTAAAATGCCCCTCAGATAACATTTGGTAAGGTTCTTGAACACTACAGAAATAAAAGCCCTGTGTTTTAGTGCATTTCTATCTTCGGTTTCAAAAAACTAGTATATAAAAAATACAACAACAATACGGAGCTATACCAAATTGTTGTTGTGTTTAACATGCAACTTTTTTTTAAGCGAAGATAAAAAACAGGGATAAAGTAAGTATGCTCATTTTATACACCCAATTCACCATCTTGGTGTTTTGTTTTTGCTTAAGAGATAAAGAGAAGCAACTGGATGTAGCATAATTGAAGCCGGGGAGAGCCATAGTGGCCTAACTGCATTTTTCATTATTTTCAGCGGAGCAAAAATAAGGAACAAATTATTTTCAAACAATTTTAGTTTGAGAAAATTGCAAATACATTTAGTCCGCAATAGTGCGGAGAATCCAAGATTGTTCTTTGGATATACATAGTTTTATATTAAACTATTTTTGGCAGGTAGTTTGAAAAGTCATAGATATGAGCATAGCCATTATCGACTTAGCGTATTAGAGGCAACTTTAGGACGATGCTACCGGTAGAGTTACCGTATTCAAAATGACGAAAAGGGGGACATCGGGGGTTTTCTAGGGGGAACAAGTTAGTGTCAAAAAAATGGAGACAAAATATGTTTTTGAAAAATATAACACCAGAGTAAAAAAAAGTGATGTAAAAAGTGATGATTTTTACTTGCGATATAGGTACTATAGGGCAAGTTTTGGATTCGTGCAAAAAAAAAATTTTGAGATAACAATCAAACATGACATTACGATGATAGAGAACACGAAAAAAGTGGGTGGCACAATTCTGTCTGTCTGTCTGTCTGTCTGTCTGTCTGTCTGTCTGTCTGTCTGTCTGTCCGTACCTCAGCCTACAGCCTAAACCACTGAAGCGATTTTCTTCAAATTTTGAACTTAAGGTTTTTTTGTAACTCTCCAGAGGGGAAATTGAAATTTTTTTTTTAGCTAAAAAAATAACGGTACTTGCCATACAACCGTTAAGGAAAAGCTTATTTATCTCAAAAACGGCTCCAACGATTTTGATAAAAAAAAATCAGTGTATTATTGTAGATATGATGTACCTTTTAGTAAGAAAAAAAATCACCAAAAACATTTATTAACGGTACCTGTCATATAACGGTTTTTTTGATTTTTGATTTTCTCATTAACCGCTCATCCGATTTCAATGAATTTTTTTGCACAAAAGCTTTGTTAGAATATAAATAATACTGCATACCAAAATTTTTGAAAAAATAAATTTTGGATTTTTAAAAAAAGATTCAAAATTTTTTTTTGAAAATTCAATATTTCAAAAACGGGTTGATGAATTGTTTTGAAATTTCAGTTTTAAATGTATATTAATATATACTCAAAATTGGCATACCAAATTTTTGTTTGAAAAATGTTACAAAAATTTTATATATAAAAAATTAATTTTTAAGAAAACGGCTCCAACGATTTAAAATTTTTCTTTGCATATATTGATATTTTTTTAAGTAATCAAATGGCATACTTTTTTTGGCGCTCTAAGTTATTTATCAGGCTGTTTAAACAATTAAAAGAACGATTTAAATGCTTTTTTATACTTTTTCTGTAATTACTTGAATATTTTTTAAAGTTCTTAAGTTCCACACAACTTGAACATAAGAGCAAGTACGTGCGATCCAGTCGTGCATTTTATTTATTATAAAAACAATCAAAAAAGCCAATCTAATTGACAGTCTGACAGATGAAGGAAAACTTCTGCGTATGAAGTGAGATGTAGTTCATTGAGTGGATGCGTTCACCTTTGAAAGGATTTCTTACTTCAAATTAGTGTATTCAAAGAAAATCTTTATAAAAATATTAAAAGAAAATATTTTTACAGTTTATAATAGAATGATCTCTTTTTTTGAGTTTTTACCTAATGAAAGGGACATAAGTTTATACCCTAAGATTTTTTACTGATCCGGGAAAAAGTGATGTTTTTGGCCAACTGGGTGACATTTGCATCGAAATACACATTTTCCGTCAAAAACAAAAATATGCAATTCGATTAATTTGATAAAATATGAATAATATTCAAAAAAGAATTTAAAATCGTTGGAGTTGTTTTCTTAAAAACTATTTTTTTATTTATAAAATTTATAAATATATATTTATAAAGCTATTAATTTCAAAAAACTCATCAAACGGTTTTCAAAATACTGAATTTTCCAAAAAAAAAGTACATACACCTATTAGTAATATTTTTTTTTTAACAAAAATTTTGTTTTTCAAAACTTTGACATGCAACATTATTGATATTTGAAAAGAGCTTTCGTATAAAAATTTTGATTGAAATTGGTTGAGTCGTTAATAAGAAACTAAACAAAACTTTTATATGGCAGGTACCGTTAATAACAGCTTTTAGTAATTTTTTTCCAGATCCATCAGACCTTTGTCAGCACAAAGAGGTGGGAGAGGGAGAGGGCTCATCTCACTTTCTTTGTAAATGCCAGAACAAGAAAATCATCCCTAGGAGAATATTTATTCGATGATCTGAGTACGTCTCCTTTTTGTCACTTAAAAGCAGCCTACAATTCATTCGGAATTCGGGATGGTTCAGGGAGGCACCCCACATGTTAAACTTCCAATAACATATTCACCTTTCGTCCTCCTTTACCTACATTTCACAAGTCCTGGCGAGCACAATGATGCATTGAGATGCAAGTGAGGTGATGTATATGCCACCACATCAGCACTTCTTGTAACTTAGAACTTTTAAAATTGTATAGACGGATAGTTAAAAACATATAATTGTGAGAAAAAAATGATTAAGACCATGGAATTTGTTCTGTAAAATGCTTAAGCAACTCTTTTAATTACTTGAGCTGAAGAATATGAATTAATGCGAAAAAAAATATGAACGTGTTGGAGCGCTCTAAAAAAAAAAAATTAAAAAGCAAATTTTCAAGTTTTTGTTAAATTACCTATCAGCATTATTTTGAAGTAGTAGGTACCTACCTAAATACTTCATATTGAACTTAAACAAAAAAATCGAACTTTTTTTTCAATTTTATAAAATTCGTAGTACCTTGTGTGTAGATATTTTCGAGAAAAATAAGATTTTTTATAAGTCTTTTTAAAATTCGTACTAAAAGTTCCGTTATTTTTCTTTTAAGTAGCAAGTTTCGATTGGGTCGTTTTCGAAATATTGAGTTTTCAAAAAAAAAACTTTGAACATTTCTTAAATATCCAAAAAACAATTGTTTTGAAAATTTCCAATTTGAATTTATGGGAGCTTTTGCATTGTCAAAATCAGTCATCACAGTTTTCAAGAAAAATCGAAAATAAAAAAATTGTTGTTTGGGAGGTATACCTTTAATAATCATAATCACCCAAAAATTATTTATTGATTTTCTTTTAAGAAAAGTTGTGGAGCCGTTTTTCATAAAAATAAGAATTTGTCAAATTGCTAGCAAAAATTGTTTTAAAAACAAAGTGAATAAATATGTGAAGGGGATTGATCAAAAATAACAATTCCATTGTTTAAGTTGACGCTTTAACCTGGAAGAACGAAGAGTATTTGAGTTTGTATTTTGGATAACTTGTTATGTTTTTGGAAAATGGATGTAAAAAAAAATTCAGTTGATACAACTGACAAGACAAATATTATTTCTTGAGTAATTTAATGACTTACATTGCTATTTAAAGCTATATTAACGTCTATTATTACAGTAAATTTAAATCAACACTCTTCGTAATGGCTCAAACTTAAAAGTAAATGTCTTACATAACACATATGCAAAAATTTGTGCAACATTTAATTTGACAATCAACCAACTCATCCCAGATCTTTGAAACACGAGAAAAGAGCATATGTGCTCTGAATTCTGTTTACAATGTAAATTTATAATTGAATTGTCGAATAAAGTGTTAAGAACCCTTATCTATCAATTCGTCTCTGGCAAATAAGTTTGGCACAGCTTGTGACAATACACCCTTCAGGATATATTGTATAGATATATATATATCCGGCAGCACATATATGTATAATATGTACACATGTACCTACCTAGAACAACTATTTTCTGAATTCATTCTTCTAATTTATTGCTATCTATATTTGCGTTCAATTTCATTTCAATTTACTTCTGGAATATCAGTTAAGAGTTCTTTGGAATTGGGCGGCAACAAGATGACGGTAAAGAGGTTTTTCGAAGAACATGTCAATGCTAAGTATGGAATGGGGGAGAGTGGAGGTGAGGTGTTGAATACTCGATAACATTTCCTATATTAACTTGAAAAACACATTGTCGACGTTGTGTCTTTGGGGCTTTCAATGGTTCCAGGAGTAGGTAGAGGTACCTATAACTACCATAGTTCTGTCAGAATGTATATAAATTAAAACGAACATAGCATCTTGTGAGAAAGAGGTGGAAATGACAATATTTTGATATGTTCGATTGGAAGATATTCCCATTTCTCTACTTATTTTTACTTGTTATATAGAATTAAGTGTTTGACATGATTCCAGCAGATGGTTTCCTTTCATTTCATTTCCTTTTATTTTTTGTTTGTTCGTATCTGAATCTGGAAGTAGTGTTTCCTGTTAAATGCAAAGGCGAATATATTTGTTTAAAAGGAAGTATGTTATAGTTGGGGTATAGGGAGATTTTTAATACTTTAAACATTTGTTTTATAAAAGGTGCCGCATTTTGATTATAACGAAGCTAGAAAGGCGTGGCTTTCATTGGTTCTGAGAAACAGTTCTAGGTAAAGATAGATTTTTAAATTTTTTAACTACGAAGTTCTTTTTAATGCCACGTTTTGGTTGGGGCTAGGTGCGAAGTTATTCAAACTCACCTGATAGTATTAAAAAAAGAATTCTAAGAATTTTAGTGTTATTCAGCTTTATTACTGCGAAATCGTATTTTAACAAAATTTCTGTAAAAGTTCTTGGGAAAAATTAACAAATCAGTTTTCTAGTACCTATACAATGTCGCATTTAATAACTTACATTACCTACAGAATATTGAAGCTTCTTATAAGTACTCAACAGTACATCTTCTCATTGTAATTTAAGTACAAGCTACCGAGAAATTCACAGGTATTGTTGTTTTGTTAAAAATGTTCGCCAGGTTTCAACATATCCAAATCCAATTCTGAAAATAAGGTGTCTCTTCCAGGATAATATTTCATGCACGTGTCCTCGTGTTCCTTAATTTCGAATGCCATCATGTGCTCTGCATCTGCAGGCAGGACTAGGACAGGTTTGTTTCAAAATGTATACTTTTTATAGGTGAAGGAAAACGTACATAGGTATGTTGTACGAGAAATAAGAAAGTCTGTCCGCTTTACTCGACATGAATTGAACATTCAATGTGCTGTACGAGTATGCTTTTAAGAAGATGTTTTAGATATCTTTGTTTGCCTTTGTATACAAATATATCGAAATTTACATTTCAGCAAAATGCGTGTTATATAGATATCAATATTTATTTAAATATGTACATTAGGGTGGTTGTTAAAAAACAGGTCATCTTTGCTGGCCCTAAATCGGCTCTTAAAAAAAAAAACTCCCTAATTTTTTCAGATTTTTATTTTCACCCCTAAAGTTGCTGTAGCTGTTAATTAAATTTTCTATTTTTTTTTGCACATAAGGTGATTCGCGTAAAATCTGCCAAAAAATTCAGGGCATGTAGGTTGGAAGTAGACAGGAAAAAATCCCACGAAAGGGAGGTAATATTTCCCCCCGCTTGGACAGGAATTGCAATTTTATAAAAAAAATTATACAAAATAGAAAGAAATTAATAGAAAAAAAGGCAATACTGGCAGTATTGTTTTATGTAGCTTTTTTTCCCTAGCTAGCTAGGGAAAGCCAGAAGTCCATTCTCCATGGTTTAATTTCAAAAAAAAAAAATAAGAAAATTATCGAATGCAGATTTGTCTGTGGGTTTTACGTTACATTTAAGAAAAATTCAAATTTTAGGAATATTTAAGGTGCTTCTACCAAAATTTCTAGACCAATCATGAAAAATTAACATTTTGATTTTTTTTTCGATACAGCCCAATGTAGGTACCTACATACGTAGGTTTTCATCCTTACCCTGAGCTGGACAGGTTTATAATTTATTTACATATTAAAACCGATGAAACCAGGTATACCTTTAAACATATTTATATATGTAGGTACCAGGTATATAGCACCACGTGCCCTAAAGGATACTATTCGTAGATTCGATTTTACACATTTTCCAAGAATTGATTTATATTGCTTTGATGATGATTAAATAATTAATCGGTCGACATTTTATATCCAGAGTATATAGAAACATCATTTATGAATTAAAAGGGACAAATATAAGTGCATTTATGTGGAAATCAGGGAAACAATGTTTGCAAAGTCTCTCTTAAAATGTGTAGACTCTGTTATAATTATTGCTAGAGGAATAATTATTATCTGTTGGATTAAAATTATAGGATTAGTTATATTTTGCTATGTATCTGAAAGTACCTGTACCAGAACTTGAAAGAACGTAAGAAGGTACTGATGTGGAGGAGAATATATTAGATATACTATAACTATTTTAACAAATCTTCATCGCATTGAACATAGATAATTATTAAACTAAAGAACTGGAAATGGATAATCTAACCTTGACCGTTGATAGAGATTTAAAAAATAACGTGAACTTCATAAGAGCATCCCTCGAAGGTATTTTATTCTGTGCGTCTATCTTTATACAAAGATGATATTTGAGATGATATTTAAAGATGTTGAATAAGTTTTTTTTTACCTAGAAATGCACCGAGGACATTTTGTTCCAGCAAGAAAGAGCAACTGCACGACCCAGCCAGATCAGTTATGGTGGAGCTCCAACAAAAACTCCCAAACAAATTAATTTCTAGGAACTTCATTCTTCACTGGCCCCAAAGGTCCCCTGACCTGATTGCACCAGACTATTGTTTGTGGGTCAATCAGGAGCTGTTCGAAATGAAACCCAGGAATTTGACTGAATTGAAGCAGTCCATTAAGACTTCAAAAATTCAGGTGGCAATACAAATTAAATGCGCAACTGGGTCGCACGAACTTGCTCTTATGTTCAAAATACTGCGGGTTTAAGAAAATTGTATTTAAAAACATGGAAGTTATGAAAGAAAAATGTAGAGAAGCATGAAATACGACATTTAAATTGGCTAAAACAACTCTTTTGACAGTTTGAGGTGAATAAAAGAGAATGCCATCTTAATTCTTTATTGAATATGATTGTATGGGAAAAAAGTTTAAAATCGTTGGAGCGGTTTTTAAAAAAAAATATTTTTTTTTATATAAAATTCTTAAAACATTTTTAAGAGCAAATTTTGGTATGCAAATCTAAAATATGAATTGATGTGAATACAAAAACAAAATTTGAAAAAAATTGTCAACCCGTTTTTGAGATATCGAACTTTCAACAAAAAAAAAGTTTTTAACTTTTTTTCAAGAGTACTAATAAAATCTTAAATATCGATTTTCAAAAAAATCAATCATGTAGTTTTCGAAACATTTGATTTTCCAAAAAAAATTTTGAAACATTTTTAAAAATCAAAAAAATATTTTTTCAAAAATTTTGGTTCACAAAACTGTGTATATTTTTTGAAAGCTTCTATATAAAACAAAATAATTGAAATCGGTCGTACCGTTTTTAAGAAAATCAAAAATTAAAAAAATGGTTCTTTGGGAGGCACCATTAATAACCATTTTTGAAAAGTGGTTTCCCACCCCAAAAAAAGCCTTTACTAAAATAAATTTATTTAATTTTTTTTTAAGAAAAGTTGTCGAGCCGTTTTTGAGAAAAATACGATTATGTAAAATTGCTAAGAGAATTGTATGGCAGGTACCGTTATTTTTGGTTCTAAAAAAAATGAAAAAAAACGTGTGGGCATAATCACCAAAAACCACTATGTACCAAGTTTGAAGAAAATCGATTGAACCGTTTAGGCTGTAGACGAACAGACAGACAGAATTGTGCCACCCACTTTTTTGGTCTTCCCTATCATCGTAATATCATGTTTGATTGTTATCTCAAAACTTTTTTTTTTTACGAATCCAAAACTTGCCTTATAGTACCTATATTATATCGCAAGTAAAAATAATGAAATATGTACTTCGATAAGAAAAAAATGTTATTTGAATTTCTTATTTTGGCACAATCCTGTACAATATACATGGATTAAGAAGGGCCTTAACTTATAGACGGATTTGTTTTAAATTTGGTAGACACAATTTGTGTGTTGTTCATAATTCGAATTTTTGAGTTTTTTTGTCAATTTTATCACAACACGACTGAAACACTTTGATTAAAATGTCCTCATACGAATAAAATTCACATAGTGGAAATAAGTTTTCGAAGTTTTTTGAAAATATACCATTATTTTTGGATTATTTCCACGTGCATTTCCTTATTGCTAACCCAGGAGCCAGCCTCGCTTCCCAACTAACAATTTTGTCCCTATAATCATCCAAAGAAGCTTCTCATAATCATTTCTTGCAATCATATAAGCATTATATAATAGTCCATAGAGTTAAAAAGGCACACTTTTTAAGCTCCTATATGACCTTTTTGAGTAAATTCGGTTGCCCCAAAAAACACTTACCGAGCTCAATTTAGAGGTCTTATAGAAGAAGGTGGAAAAATAAAAAAAAAAAATTATCTGAAATGCGATCTTATAATTTATTAGATATTATTTAAGTAATATAAATTACAAGGTTTCTGTGGGACTCGGGCCATGGTCCTCTCACACTTAGAGTTCATCACACTTACCACTCGACCATGGAAGAATATATTTACGATGAAAAAAAACTTATGCACTTTCCCCACACTGCTGGTTTCTGGCTATACTCTTTAGTATACCAGAAGTGGTTTGTGTTTTCACTTTAATAGCAGAAATGGTTTGTGGCTGCACCTAAGCATACCAAAACAAGCAATAAAGATTGTATAATAATTTTACAGGATGACTATAGAAGCGAAAGCTCAGTCATCCTTTCATTGCTCTTATGAAATGACGACTGAGCGTTCGCTTAGAGAGATTAAAGAAACATTGGTATTTCGCTTATATCAAGCTGATATAATTTGCACCAACAAATATTTAAGGAATCAGTAATGCTCCAATAAGTTATTTACTTCCCGTCAGAGGGGTAATGGGAGCGCTATAGAAACAAATGACCAGTGGCGTAGCGTGAGTTTCTGCCGCCCGGGGCGGTGGAAAATTTTGCCGCCCCCTCCTCGCTAGAAATTTGTAAATATTCAAATCCAAAAAACTTTATATATACTTAATAGATAATTTTGTTTATGAAAAAAATATCTCAAATGATTTCTCATCGTCGAACTCAAGATTTTGATTGATAGGGAAGACGAGGGGTTGGGGTCAGAATCCCGAAAACCGAAATCCCGAAAACCCAAAATCCCGAAAATCCAAAATCCCGAAAACCCAAAATCCCGAAAATCCACAATCCCGAAAACCCAGAATCCCGAAAACCCAAAATCCCGAAAACCCAGAATCCCGAAAACCCAGAATCCCGAAAACCCAAAATCCCGAAAACCCAATATTCCGAAAACCCAGAATCCCGAAATCCCGAAAAATTATATAAAATGAAAAATTTGCGCAAATTTTTCATTTTATGTAATTTTTCGGGATTTCAATTTCAGGAAAAGTATTTGTAGATTTTTTGATGTACATAATTTCTGTTCTATCTTACCTGTATGGGAAAGGCAAAAACTGTGTTAAAATTTTCATCTGAAAAGAACTTTGAAGAACTAAGTAAAACATAACGAGATAACGAAGAAAACGAAAATAAATCAGAACTTTAATGACGTTTCCTAAATATGTTCATTAGGGTGGTCCTTAAATTGGACATTGTCTTGGATAGCCCTCATTCGATTCAAAACATTGAAAAAACAATTTCCCTAATTTTTTCAGATTTTTATTTCACCCCCCTGGTCTCCCTTTTTTCACTTCAAGGTAGAAAACATGGAGTTAGGGTGATTCTTATAACATGCGAAACAAAAATCAGAACTTATAGATTAGATTCAGACGAACAAAAAATCGTACTGGAGGGGGGGTCTATTTCCCCCCGTTCAGGCGAGAGGGGTAATTTTCTAAAAATTTGACCCAAAATAGAAAAAAAAAAATATTAAAAAACAACGGGACCACTTACAACAGCATGCTATAGCTTTTTTTTGAAGCCATAAATCCAGTCTCCAATATGTTTTTTAAATCAAGTTTTTATTGTAAATAGTTTCTGAAAAAAATAATTTTCAAACTCAAAAATAAAAACAAAAATAATAATTTTTTACGTTTGAAAATTATTTTTTTCAGAAACTATTTACAATAAAAACTTGTTTTAAAAAACATATTAGAGACTGGATTCATGGCCTTAAAAAAAGCTATACCATGCTGTTGTAAGTGGTCCCGTTGCTTTTTAATAATTTTTTTCTATTTTGGGTCAAATTTTTAGAAAATTACCCCTCCCGCCTGAACGGGGGGAAATAGACCCCCCCGTCCAATACGATTTTTTGTTCGTCTGAATGAATTAATAAGTTCTGATTTTTTTTTTCGGGTCTTATAAGAATCACCCTAACTCCATTATTTGTACCTTGAGGTGAGGAAAGGGAGACCAGGGGGGTGAAATAAAAATCTGAAAAAATTAGGAAAATTTTGTTTCTCTATTTAGAGTCATTTGATGCCTATCCAAGTTGGAATTTAAAAAAAACCCTATATAGATGTTCATAGATTTTTCACATACCTATAAATATTTGTTAAATGAAGATGGCATGCACTTACTTCGAAATTAAGTACTTCCTTACTTTGTTTGTTAAAAAAACCATTTTAATGATATGATCAATTAAAACCAATCTTTTATAAAAAAAAGTTAGTGTACGAAAGTTTTAGGAATGTGCCTAAGTCAGAAAACAAGCAAAATACGATAAAAGTTAAATAGCATTTTTTTAAATTCAGAATATTAAATACAAAACAACATGCTGAAGCTCGGAAGAGGGTTTAAAATGATTTAAATAACGGAATTCAGTTAAAATTCAGATTTGTAACTGTTTTTAACTTGTTAAAACTATTTTATTTAGATTCAATAAGGCCAGATCCACACTATTTTGCCGATACCAATACGCTATCGCTACAACAAAATATTTTTAAATAAGAAAAACTGAAAGGAGCGAAAGCGTATCAGGTATCGATGATGTGAATGTGTAGGTACTCATTGTGTCCTGTTTTAAAATACTTTATCATGTATCGCTATCGATATCAGAACTTTAATGTGAATTTGGCCTAAAACTTTGTCAATATAGTAACAGTAATGGCTGTAACCTTTTTTTTTTTTTCAATTATAGTTTCGGGATTTTGGCCTTTCTGGATTTTGGGTTTTCGGGATTATAGGTTTTCGGGATTTTGGATTTTCGGGATTCTGGGTTTTCGGGATTCTGGGTTTTCGGGATTCTGGGTTTTCGGGATTTTGGGTTTTCGGGATTCTGGGTTTTTGGGATTTTGGATTTTCGGGATTTTGGGTTTTCTGGATTCAGAATTTCGGGATTGTGTCCGTCTCCCGAAGACGAGAAAGTGGGTCTAACAATAATTCTATAATTCTGTCTGTCTGTTTGTTCCTTCGGCTACAGCCTAAGTAGCAGGAAGGATTTTCTTTACACTTGGTAAAAGTGGTTTTTGGTCATTCCCCTCATATATTTTTTCACTTTTTTTTAACCAAAGGAGCTGCCGCCGCCATACAATTTTTTTTAGCAATTTTAAGAAATCTTATTTTTTCTCAAAAACAGCTCAACAACATTGATTTTTGGTTGTCTTTAAAACTGGTGTAACTGATTTTAATCATTTTTTTTTTATATTTTTTTTCTCCAAAAATTCATCATGAATTCAGATGGCACTTTTTTTGTCACCTCAATCGAATAAAAATAAGCATTTTTCTCTCATAAATTCCATGTTTATTTATTTACAATTTTTAAAACCGTACGTACGTGCGAGCCAGATGTGGATTTTATTATACCTATTTGGAATCGTATGGTAACACATAAAATTATCCACACAAGAAAGTTTACTAGTCGCTATAACCCTATACATATGTATAATTATGATTTTGAAGAAAATTAAAAATAATATTCTTTACTTAAAATTCTTTATTTGAACCGATATGTAGTATGTAATAATTTTCTGTTTCCGAAATTTCAGAAAAATCATCAAAAGAAATTACTTTCTTCAACATTATCTACATTTTCTTTGAAAACATTTTAGTGGGAATAGTTATTTTCTTTTTATTGAAAAGTTATTCTGTTGACGACAAAACCTTTGGTTTCAGTACCGCCCGCGCGAAAGGAATTTTTAAGGGAAGTAATTAGCAAGGTAGTTTCAATTCGGTCATTGAAATTTAATGCGTAGCCCTTATCACGTAGACTCCCACCTGGATTACAAAATCAGTAATTCGCATGAATGCATTTGCTGAGAGCGGAAAAATTTTACAGTTCATACCTATTAGCTATTTAATTTCTCCCCTCCGTATATAGCGCGGCAAAATTTGCCGCCCCCCATAAAGTGCCGCCCGGGGCGGACCGCCCCCTCCGCCCCCCCTACGCTACGCTACTGCAAATGACCCTTAAATGTCTGAAATGCGAAGCAATTTTAGGCATGTTTTATTATCATTGGGATCTGGATTAACTTTTACATGTAATACAAGAACAAAATATTGGTAAATTCTCAAAATTGTTTTTGTAATAAGTGTTAAAAGTTAATCCCAATCCAGATTCTGATGTTAAAAAAATACGCCTTTTGTTAGTTGGGTTTCCTATGTCTAAGTTGTTTAGTCATGAATTATCTTTGTATTTGTTGTATGTATATGCTAAGTTAATCAACTAAATCAGTGTTTTTCAAACTTTTTGAGTACGCGACCCCTTTGTTATTAAAAACATTCGGGCGACCCCCACATTCATAATAGTACTTTGTCAGTTATTTTAAAAGCAACATAAATCGAGCCCATCAAAATCTTTGTCAAACAGAGCTCAGATGGTTGTCAAAAGGCAAGGTATTTTTAGATTAAGAGCCCACAGCAGATTTTGGGTGTTTGATAACAAACAAAGAAGTATAGGCATCGAAAGCTTCATTAAAGGCTATTCAAAAAAATCGAAGTCTTGTTGTCCAAAACCAGGGCCTTAGTGATAAAACAGTGAATCGGAAAAAAAGTATGAATGCAACCTCGAGGGTAATCGTGAAAGCCGAAATTTAATTTCATCCCTCCCTATATAAGCTCCTCGGATCCCATATCACGGAATCTGAGATCATTTGAGTAGTTCACCCTGCCAGACTGTTAAAAAAAACGTTTTTCACTTAGAATTTTAAATTTTTTAAACGGTCTGGAGCTTATCTAGGAAAGGGTGAAAAGCTACTTCGGATAACACGATTACCCTCGAAATTGCATTCAAACTTAATTTTTTGCTATCACTCACACCCGAAATGTGCTTTGGGCATTAAAAGCTGACTTATTAATGTTTGTACAAGATTCAAAATCGGGATAGTCAAATCATTTTTCTGTCCCCACTCAGCTTTTAAAATTATCATTTCTCGCTGATCTTTTTGCCAACTTAAACATCTTGATACAACTCCAAAGGAGACAAGAAAATATTATTACTGCAAAAGACAAAATCAGAGAACTCCTCGCAAAACTTTGTTTGCAAAAAAATGTATGATTTTTTTCCCTGGGTTCAGAAAATTCTCGACGAAATTTCATCAGATGAATCCATGCCATGACATTAAGCGCTCACAGTTCTCTCATGAGAGTTTGCATAATTAGGAGACAAAACTATTAAATGACTCTCCAGAACTTTTTTCTGATGGTGGAAATGGACAGAGATCCTTTTTTGAATAATCATTCCATCTGACCGGTTTTCAATCGGTAAAGATGATAGAAAATTTATTTATTTAGCTGCAGATGGTATGCTCTGAATTCAATGTAAAAACCATTGATAATTTCTAGATATAGAGAAGAGAAGAGGAAAATATCTAGAGCTGGCAAAAGAGGCTTTAACATTGTTAGTGCCATTCACCACTTCATACTTATACATATATGTGAACTCACGTTATCTTCCTTCAATAGGAAAATGCTTTAATTGTTAACATCTCAAAGATAAAACCAAGTTTTGAACATTTAATAAAAGAAAACCTTTTTTAGTTCCTTGTGGCTTGCGACCCCGACCCCCCTAATTATTCTTGGCGACCCCCTAGGGGGTCGCGACCCACAGTTTGAAAAACACTGAACTAAATCGATGCCTGCCACCTGAGCAGTAGGGCAAAGCTTGACAAAAAAAATGTTAAAGTGAGAAAAAAAATGCCTACAACCTGTACCTGTGGGGCACAAAACTCCTGCCGCCAACTCTAAGATGCGAAAAAAAAGCCGGCGAAATGTCAGATAAGTTTAGAATTGAAATGTGTTTAGATCATTATAGTTTATCATTTAAAGTAGTGGATAAATGTTTTGATTGAATTGCGTTGAGTTGCAAATATAAATGTAGGCACTATTTTGAATTTATTTTTTAAATAGAAACTGTTTTTGGACAGAAAACTGGAGGCAGGATAAGAGTTTTTAAATAAATTTCAATAAATTTCTTTTAGTAAAGGCTACCTTTAAATCGGAAACCATTTTTCAAAAAATGGTTATTAATGGTACTTTTCAAAGAACCATTCTTCTATTTTGCATTATCTTCAAAGCAATACTTATGATTTCAATAATTTTTTTAATACATAGGCTTCTAAAAATATAAACAGTTTTTTCTATCCATATCTAATATTCTAATCTAATCTTATATTTTCAAAACGACATGATTGATTTTTTGAAACTCGATACATAAGAGTTCATTAATACTTTCTAAAATATTTTAAGAACAAAATTTACTTTAATGGGAACGGTACCTACCTTCCATACAAAAGTTAAAAAACCGTTAAGGAAAATATTTTTTCTCAAAAACGGCCTTAGATTTTGATCAAACTTTTTTCGCAGGCCAAAACAAAACAAAATTACATAAAATTTGACACCTAGCAACTATAAGCTGTAGGTACCTCTCATAAAATGTTTTTTGCTATTTTGAATTTTCTCATTATCATCTGAACGGATTAAGATAAAAAAATTATATACGAATGTCAAATAAGTCCAAATAATATTTCATAACAAAATTTTCAAAAAAGAAAATTTAGAAATTTTAAAAAAAGTTACTGATTATTTTTTTGAAAATTCGGTGTCTCAAAAACCAGGCTGACAATTTTTTGATTTTTTTTTTTATATGCTCATGAATAAACACTTTAGATTTGCATACCAAAATGTTTCCTCTTAAGAATTTAATATCTACAAGAAAGTAGGCTTTTTTTACTTCAACGATTTTAATTTTTTTAACCAAACAATCCATATTCAATCAAGAATCAGAATAACGTTTTTTTTTCACTTCAAATTATCAAAAGAGTTATTTTAGCTAGTTTAACCATCGTTCAAACATTCTTCTTTTATAATTTCAATGTCTTTATATACAATTTTGTCAAACCCTTAGCCTCTTGAACATGAGGGCAAGCACGTGTTACCTAGAATTTTCTCACTATCGGCTGAAAGTATTTAGATAAATGTTTATACAGGGTGTCCCAGACCTGAGTGGAAGAATTTAAAGGGGTGGTTCTTGGGGTTATTCTAAGAAAAAAACTGTATGGGGGAAAGTTGTATCTCCCCTCCCTGAGGCAGGGGGGGCAGTTTCTGAAACATTGACTTCAAATGCAAAAAAAAAAAAACACTAAAAATCAACGAAAACACATCTAATAATGTGCTATAGTTTTTTTCAAAGCTAATACTCCATTCTTGCATTTGGTTTTTAAATCAAGTTGTTTAGGCGAATGGTTTTTGAGAAATTAAATTTCAAAGTCAAAATTAAAAAAAAATTGTGATTTTTTTCTTAAGTCGATTTTTTCAAAATTGTACGTAATTAAGTGCTTTTGTTGTGTTCAATATTCAATGCCCTAATTATTTTTTAGTCCATTTCCAAAAACCAAATGTAAAAATTTTTCTTATTTTTTGAGAAATTAAGAAAAAACTAAAGGTACTTTTCCCAAATAAGCCCGAAAAAATGAATTTATTCATGAATTATCCATGATTTAACCCTTTTTTCGAGCTGCTTTGGTTAAAGTACCTTTTGTTTTTTCTTAATTTCTCAAAAACTAAGAAAGATTTTTACATCAAAGGGCACGGTAGTGCCAAGCCAAGTTGGCGGCACTACACCCTTTTTACAGGAACAAACTCAGGCGATTCTCAACCCCCCTCTAACTTCAGTACCAATAAAGTCAGAAACTTCAAATTCGGAGAATTTTCTGAGCTAATCAAACACAGGTGGCTCACCAAATTTCAACTCTGTAGCATTAGTAGTTCCCAAGATATAAGACTTCAAAAATCGCAAAAACCGTAACTGACTGACTCACTGACTCACTGACAGATCATCAAAATTATGGAGCACTTCCTGACATCGTAGAAACTTAAAATTTCGCACAACGGTAGGCCTTGTAGTACATACAAAGGAAAAAATCGAAAATCTGCAATTTTCTATTCAGGGGGCGTGGCATCCGCCCACTTTCTTAAATATTCTATAAATTATATGGAGCCTTTCCGATTGTTGTAGAACAATGAAAATTGGTAAGTCGGTAGGGCTTAAGGTACTTAGAAAGAAAAAAATTGAAAAGTTGGAATTTTGCATTCAGGGGGCGTGGTATCCACCCACATTCTTAAAAATTCTTATAAATTATATGGAGCACTTTCGATTGTTGTAGAACGATGAAAATTGGTAGGTCGGTAGGACTTGAAGTACTTAGAAGGGAAAAAAAACGAAAATTTGGAATTGTCCCTTCAGGGGGGGGGGGTCCCATCGACCCACTTTATCAGAATTGCTATTATTTGTATGGAGCACTTTCGGTTGTCACAGAATTATGAAACTTTGTAGAGCGGTAGGGCTTGACTTTCACCTGGCAAAATAAATCTTTGCAAAAAGGAGTGAAATCACAACAAAAACATAAATGTTAAAAAAGGAGCCAAGTTCTTAAGTGTACACAAAACCTGTTCGTAAAAAGTCAGCCAAAAAAAGTAATGAGATCTAAACTATATGCCAAGTTTTAAGTACATGAAGTTTAATATCAAATATCTTAAGTAGAGTAATATCGAAACAATTCCAAATCATGACAGAAACTTGGTGGATTTACTTGGCAAGTTTTCTCTTAAATACTTACTTAATCAAAAATTTAAAATGTATGAAAACTTGACCAGTGAACCCACCAAATTTTAATCAGTAATCATTAATTACCAAATTTCTGTCATGATTTGGAATTGTTTCGATATTACTCTACTTAAGATATTTGATATTGAACTTCATGAACTTAAAACTTGGCATATATTTTAGATCTCATTACTTTTTTTGGCTGACTGTTTACGCACAGGTTTCTTGTACACTTAAGAACTTTGCTCCTTTTTTAACATTTATGTTATGTTTTTGTTGTGATTTGGTTTTCGGTAATGGACTAAAAAATAATTAGGGCATTGAATATTGAACACAAAATTTGCACTTAATGGCGTAAAATTTTGAAAAATATTGACTTAAGAGTGTTCCGAACTGAACAAATCCAGTCATTTGCTAAATTTTTTTTTGCGTATATAAGACCGGTTTTTTTCCTTTTCATCTGATACTTTGGTATATAAAACTTTTTATTTTTACTAATTGGTCACTAGTAGGCATTTTATTGTACTTAAAAAAAGAATTTTGTTAAAGTAACGGATTTTAACCTCCAAATTTACATACATTTTGTGTCAAAAAGTGGCTTTTAAGAATTAAAAATTTCAATATCAGATGATACAATTATGATTACATAATTAATGAAAATTGGGAAAAATAAATTGAATTTATATCCACTGCAAAAAAAAATTGTCAAAAATATACCGTTAGGTATACAAAATTGACTGTCAAAAATGGGTTTTTTCAAAATGCACAAGCATTTTTATTTTGTATTATTAAAATATTTATTAGGTACAAAATTGAAAATTTTCTCCAATAGTGGCATTATAAAAATATGGAATTTTATGTTATTAAACATTGTTTTGCAAAAAAATCTATAGTGTAAGCTACATTTGCTTTGAAAAACAGCCATTTTTGCCATTTTCTCGTTTTCTTAGAGGCTTGTACCAATAACAAGAGCACAAAATTAAAATTTGTTTCCAATGATGTCCTAGAAAACAAGTTTATCTGTCCATAAACACCTTAATCGTTTTGATCGGCAAAGTATACGCTTCACAATCTTTTTCATGAAATCACCTTTTCAGTCCGGAACACTCTTCACATTTTTTTTTTAAATTTTTACTTTGAAATTTAATTTCTCAAAAAATATTTGCTTTAACAACTTGATTTAAAAACCAAATGCAAGAATGGAGTTTTAGATTAAAAAAAAACTTTAGCACATTATTAGATGTGTTTTCGTTGATTTTAAATGTATTTTTTTTGCATTTAAAGTCAATGTTTCAGAAACTGCCCCCCTGCCTCAGGGAGGGGAGATACAACTTTCCCCCCATACAATTTTTTTCTTAGAATAACCCCAAGAGCCACCTCTTAAATACTTCCACTCAGGTCCGGGACACCCTGTATGCAAATTTTAAATAAGATTAATTTAATTGCATATCTTCGGCTCTCTGTCAAAATCTCGTTAGTCATTATTTATGACATTTAAGAATGTTTTCGCTTAAAAAATATCACTGAATTCAAAAATCAACACCCCTTAACAGTTTCATGGTTCTTCCTAATTACATATATCAATC
The DNA here is from genome assembly GCA_963921185.1 of Dasysyrphus tricinctus. Taxonomy (NCBI): domain Eukaryota; kingdom Metazoa; phylum Arthropoda; class Insecta; order Diptera; family Syrphidae; genus Dasysyrphus; species Dasysyrphus tricinctus. The sequence goes on along the minus strand of OY992532.1, from coordinate 73,106,207 downwards.
AGTTTTTAAGCCTTTAAGTATTTAAAAAACGCATTTTATAAATTTTTAAAGGGGGTTTTTGTGTCTTCCAGTCGATTTTTCAATTTGGACTTACGAGGTTTTGACAGAAAGGCAACTACCTATATCAAAATTTTCGAACCGGCCATAATTGACTGAAAGATTTTGGATAGTAGTGTTGTTTTGATATATATTTAAGAAGTTATTGAGGTCACCTTTTTAATGTTTATGACTTCAGACAGAGAGGATTTGTTCATATGAGGAAAAGAATCATTTTAGTTTGAAAACAACTACCATTTCATTTTCTTGAAATTTTTATTAGAACTCTGCGCACTGCACTATAAAGAATTTTGGTTGCTGCTTGACCTGGTTGGAAGATTAAAAACATTCTTTGAACGAAGACGTCAAAAGATATAAAAAGGTAGCTAGACTTGGTAATCGTCAAAAGAATCACAATTTTCATGCATTTTCTAAACACAAAACAAAAGGTTATGAGAAGAGACTTCAGAACGTACTTCAGACAGACTTTGTGCATTAATGGTGGCATACATAAAAAGCACTTTAATGTAACTATAATCTTTCAACTGGGGAACACTCATAGTTATTAACAAAAAAAGAAACATGTCATAAAAGTTTCGTATTTAAAAACGGAAGTAAACTAAAAACTTAAATATCATCAAAAGTCTCTGTTTTAATTAATAAGTTCAAAATTTGGAAAATTATTAGAGTACCCTCTCAATCAGTTTGAAGTTATTTTCAAACAAATTATATCATCATGATTTATGCTTAGTTCTTTGGCAAACGTTTATCTTATTTATTGACTTTCAATTCTTATAGTAAGAGTCTTAGCAAAATTTTAGAGCCCCTACTTGATATCCATAACTACAGTCTTAACTTTGTAGTGGTAAGTTGTTGTTGTTTTATTTAAATTTTCATTTTTAATAGTTTTGTTTTATTTATGTTTATTTACATTTCGTTTTCATTTCTGTGGATAAAACCTATCGGTTAAGTGGCCACCAGCTGCTGGAGTTGTCGAAATTTTCAAAAAAATGAGATGATCATCCGATAATGTGACGACTTTTATGCTGCTTTGAACCAACCTCAGCTACTGCTATACTTATGTCAAAAAACACAAGTTATGTATGTAATTGATGATAAACTAGATACATATATGGCTTCTGTGTTAATTTTTAAATGCAATTACCCTTACAGAAAAAGACTAATAGCTAACAAGCAATATACCAGAGGTGCTTTTTACTTAAAAGAAAAGCATTCCAGAATGAGCAAACAAGAATACAGAACTGCATAAATCAACATAATATTTTATCCTCCAAACGTATATGAACTTAAATACACTGCTGCAATCCAAAACCTCTTATTAATCATTCATAGCGCGTAGCATTCTAATGCAAAGCAGACTCTAGCTAGTATATATAGGATTGTAGCTATACCCTTTTCGCATAATATGCATAAGAAACAATTACCCAGGAAAGATAAACAAGCCACATAGAGCTATGGTCTCAAAATATTATTCTAACCTTGTGCCATTAAAAAAAAATTCACTTGCAACCTTAACACACAGGTACAAGAACAAGTACCCTTACGCCCTAAACAAACATTTTCAATGTGCTTTATGCCCTTGCTCTATAGTATTAGTTACCTTTGTATATATAGTTGGTAGTCCGTACTCAAACTAATTCTGGATTTTATCGACCGTTTGTCCGTGGGTATGTACCTACGCGTTTGTTATGAGAACCATGAAACTAAATCTGCATAGTCGTGGTTGCGCAGTGTCGGTTGTTGGTTTTAAATCCTTTATATGGCTTATACCATACATCCGCCCTAAAACCGCTGCATTTGATAATAACAATTTTCCAATAAAGATATAATTTATTTCATCAAAGATGCTTATCATTTCATAAGTCTATGGAACGGAATAGAAAAAAAACAACAACCATAATTTAACTTCTACAATGGCATCACAGGTCTTTTTCAAAACCCTTCTTTCACTTAGCTTTATTACTACTGTGGGTTTCATGTTCCCTATACTTAATAACGTAACATCTACATAAATATAACTTTCAACCATTTTGCTCTAAATGCTTTTTGTGGCACTATGAACTCAGCACCCACCAAGCTGAACAGTGTAAAACTGTCGCGTATTTATTAACCCATAAAAGGATATTCGCAATTTTGCATGTCATTCGCAATAAAATTATGCAATTATGTACTAACTAAATAGCAGTAAGTTAAGTAAGCAACATAGTGTGCTGTGCTGCTGCTGCCACATGCCACACCGACAAATGCGATGGCACAGACCAACACGATAAGTTTATTAGCGATGCCATTGTTGACAGGGAAGCCAGAGCACAGAGTCGTATTTAGGTATTTTTAAATATTAAAGGGCCCACATTTTGAGTTTATTTAATTAAAAAAATATTTATATTAATAAAAAAAAACTGTATACATCACATGTCACAAATTGAACTGCGAGTAAGTTCGCTTTTTTTGAAAAGTAATTCATCAGAGGGTACAGAATTCCAAATTCCAAAATCAGGAATTGCAAAAAAATCGCATGTGCGATTTTAAATCCTAAATCCAGTCTAACCCACTCGGGATTTTGGCTTTCGGGATTCTTTTATTTGGGGGGTTTGGCATCTTGGATTTTAGCCGTTCGAAATTTTGTCCATTCGGGATTTTGTCATTCGAATTTTGTTATTTGGGATTTTTTACCATTTCGGGATTTTGACATTCAGCATTTCGAACCCAACCCATAATCGGGGTCCAAATTGCACCAACAACTAATCAGTTATATAACTTTTCAACTTAAAAATTTTAACAAGTTCTGAAAGATAAAACCGCAAGTGACCTTCACACTCACCCACGTATAAGTGGCAGAATATTGTTCATTGCGGCCTGAAGGATTTAAATTGGGATCGCCTCAATTATTGTCTTAATATAATGTAATGCTTCAATTCAGTCAAATTCTTGGGTTTCGTTTTGTATATCTCACCTGCTTGACATAGCCCAATCAAAAAGTCTGGTGCAGTTAGGTCAGGTTACCTTGGCGGCCAGCGAAAATTAGAGTTCCTGGAAATATAATTGTTTGGGAATTTTTTTTGGAGTGCTCCGCCATAACTGGTCTGGCTATTTGTGCAGTTGCTCCATCTCCATGGAACCAAATGCTCTTCAATGCGATACTTTTTCGGCGCAGTTTTGGGTAAAAAAACTCATTCAATATCCTTAAATATTATATTTGTTCCACAATTCGTACGCTACCCTGTACATCTGAGCCAAATGAATCACGTGGCTTGGTCGAGTATTTCGCTAGGAAAACACTTTTCAAAATTTCTTAAAATTGATAAGTTGAAAAGTGATTGTGATTAGCATCGTAGGTTGTTGGTGCAATAGGCCCTAACTGAATGGACAAATAAATAAGGTAAGGGATTCAAGAAATTGAAATTTGCTTAAACTATTGGTGGTTCTTAAGGATTTAAAAAATTGTTGCATATCCATATACATATGTACGTTAGGGTGGTCCTTATATTGGGTTTATTTGAAATTCAGAGCTGGATAAGCATCAAATGGCTCTTAAAAGAAAAAAATCCCACTTTTTCCATTCTATAAAATGCCTTTTAAATCAAGTTTTCATTGTAAATTATTTAATGAAAAAATATTTTTCAAACTCAAAATAAAAAAAAGAAGAAATATCTAATAACTTTTTAACCTTCGGATGACAACAGGGGTGTTCCATCACCCCAGACAGTTTTCTTTTAATTGTAATTTGGGTTTTGCTTGGTTTTCTTTTCTACCGTTCTAGGTATTTGTCGTTTAATATGTTAGATGTCAGTTAATGATAAGAAGTCCAAGCAGTGGCCTGTGGTTTTTGAATACGGTGGAATACAATATGCACTGGGGTGACACATCACCCCATGTTGTCATTCATGTATGCGAAAATTTTAATGAAGTTACCCTCTAGAGTCATTTGAAGGGGAGCTTAGCCCCCCCTAAATTACAGAAGCAGTAAAGATATGTAATTTGTCCAGAATATTGAGGCAAAAAAATCAAGTTTTCATGCTTGAATAGCAATTGTGCTGCATTTCCTGAAAATATGAGAGAGACTTGCATCAACTGGCCTTTAGTCCTTTTAACTACACAGCAATATTATTTTTTTTTTGTATTTCCTATTTTCTGTTTTTCTTTATGTCAATGAAGTATTACAATTCCATAAATAGTTTTTACTATCCGTACAAATACTGTTTTTGCATTAAATTTTAGCTGGGGTGTTCCATCACCCCTGTTGTGGTGTATGTAATTTTAAAAGTGTTGTCATCGGAAGGTTAATGTTGAAAATTATATACATATTACTATTATTATATTATTATTATTATTACTTACAATAAAAACCTGATTTAAAAAGCATATTTTCAAAAAACAATCTGAACGCACTCACTACTTCGAATTATTACACCTGACTAGTTGGGGGAGCATTTTGATTTTCATGGCCCAAGCTTTCCTTAAATTAAAACCTGAACAAAATTGTTAGTCGGTGGTAGTTGGTAATGATTTTTTAATAGTGTTAGTATGAACATTTACTACTGATTTAATAGATGTAGAACTAAGAGGTTCCAAAAGGTTCCAGAAGGGGGGGAGGCTTATAAATAAAGGTAGATACAAATTGTTTGAAATTGGCTAAAATTACGCCAAAAAAATATTATTATTATTATTATTAAAACTTTATTGAAAATATAAATAAATTATACTAACCAATAATAAAATAAATATAGCGCTAGCAACCAGGACTTTTCGCTATACGCCAACAAAATAAAATGGAATAAATGCTCAAAATTCTCCATACAATCCTTTGGCTTTTTTTTCCTAGTTTGGCGTAAATTTCGGAAATTTTGGTTATTTTTTTTCCAAAAATGTCTTGGCATTTTTTCCTTTTAAAATAATGAAATAAAGCCAAAATTTTTTTGATTTGGAGAAATCATCAAAAAATTCGATTTTGGGCTTTTTTCCAAACAAAAAAGAAAGAAAAAAACGACCAAAAATAAGCTTTTTGGCTTTTTTTTCAAAATCTTAAAGGAAAAATTGCCTGAAAACAAATTTTGAATTTGGCCTTATTTCAATCTGAAAAACGAAATAACGCCAAATTGGTGTTATTTGTAATGCTCGATTGAAATAACACCAAAAAAATAATCGAAATTAAGCCAATCTCAACCAGTTTTTTGGCTTTATTGCAATGCGAAAATAGAATTAAGGCCAAATATTTCTTGAGAATCGTTATTTCGGCTATATTATTCAAAGTTTCATTAAATACAGATTCCTTAAATGCAAAAGAAACTTTGCATTCACTCAACCTCGCACCCACTCCAAATCCCCTGCTTGGGCTAGCTATAGGATTTGGGGTGGGTGCGAAGTTGGGTGAAGGTATGCTAATTTTCTTTTGCATTTAAGGAATACACACCGTTCGGATCCATTTTTATACTTTTTGGGCTTAATTTCCAAATAAATTTTGGGAGTTAGACCAGAAAGAGCTATGTTTATACTTTTTGGGATTAATTTCCAAAACTTATTTGAAAATTACACCAAATTTTTTGTATTGTTTTTTTGCGTTTTTTCCATTTTAGTTTTTTGGTTCCTTTTCCAAAAGTTTGGCGTAATTTCCACGTTTTTTGGCGTATTTTTCTTTTTGATTTTAGGCGACATAAGACCCGAAAAAAAAATTCAGGACTTATGTCCCGGGGACTTATGTCCCTTCGCCAATTTGTACGCCAAAATTGTTTGGGCTTTTTTTCAAAACACTTTTTGGTGTAATTTCCTATGGCGTTATTTCAGGGAGCCTTTGAAGTGGCCTACTGGTGAGCGTTAAAATGTGTTCTAGCTGTTTTGAGCCATTAACGGGAGCAAAATCGATATTTTGATAAGCAGTTATTTTAATTAATAATTCAGATATTTCATAGGCCTCTAATAGCACCGACGAAATACAAAAATGTTCATAAAATTTTACAAAAATTGGCAGTTGAGTTATTTCAGGCACAACTATTAGCAGTTAGGTCCTGAAAAAAAACACGAATTTTGGAGATAATATTTTGTAACGTTTTTTGGCGCCCTAGAATAACTTCTCATCCCACTGTGCGTCAGGGGAGTGACAGCTTAGGTGTTTAAATCGAGATTTAATTTTTGCTTTAACTTTTTTTTGCGCCTTTAGAACGATTTTTTTCAGTCATCCAACTAAAACTTTTATGATATAATTTTTTATTTCGGTTCAAAAAGTATCGGAGACTGATTTATTTCTTAAAGATTTTATTTTTTGGCAGTGAGTTTACAAGAAAATATGTTGACCAGAAGAAGAACTACATTATGTAATACTTTATAATATCATCAGGGACTTAAATCAATGAAGTTTAGTGGCTGTGATTTGCATAAACAATATTATCTATTTCCAGACAAAACTGGGATTTATCTTATTGAAATTTCAAGAAATAAACTCCCAAAATTTTGCCTAGTAACAGTTTAAACAATCTCTATGAATTTATTACATAAGTCAAAGGAGTCAGAAAATAATCACCGTTCAGAGCTTATGTGGATGTGCATAATATTGAGAAATGATAAAATTACCTTGATCAAGAGTTGTTGTTAGCCAAATGAAGCTTTGCTTTATAGTTTGGACATAGTTTATACACCAGAAACAAAGTTATAACTAGGGGTATTTTATTGGAAAAATTCATATCTAGCGTAGTCAAATTTCCCTCAGTAAACAACAACAACGAAGCCCTTTTATTTCTGGCTTATTTATCGACACTTTCTGGAAGGAAATTTTACCGCTCTAGCTATAATAGCTCCCAATAAAACACTCTTATTGTAATATTACGACAAATCCCTCCACCCACCAGTTGGTAACAGGGGCGATTCCTCTCAGTTGGCTGGTTTAGCGGCGCTAAACCAACAATTTAAATGAATATATTAGATTATATTATCTTCATATGCACCTCCTTATCATAAGCATAACGATTACGAAATTAAAGTATTTACAAAAATATTTATTGCAATAATCAATGGCATAAATAATTACCAAACTACCTACCCACATTTTCAAATCAATTTTCCCTGCAAGCAATACAAAGCTTTCATACAAAATGTCTCCGTTGGAACCTTGTTTAGCGCTAGAATTTGCGCTAACTAATTTCATACAATCCATGTAGTAGTGTTGGTGCCTTTTTACTTCACGTCACAGTAAAATAAAGGGAAGGTTTAGCGCAAAACAATGCGCTAAACTAAAAGGCGTTACGTTCAAACTCGAAAGCGGAGTGCAAGCAGGTATGAATTCTTTTTTGTTTTGATATTGGTGGATATGCGTGTGCTTATTTTTGCCATTATTTGATTAAATAGAGATTTGTTATTGAATCGACAGTTTAGTGGGAATAATTAACTGATTATTTAATAGTTTGGCGATTATTTATGTGAGTAAATATACAATAGTCGGAAGAAGTATTTTGACAAAAAAAATATTTCGCATTTTTCTTTATATCTTTCGTTTTATTGATTATTATTATATTATAATGGTATCAAGATGAGCTTTCAAAAAAAAAAAAATTTTAGATTCATAATTATAGTTTCGAAAATAAAAATGGTAACTCAAAAACGTAAAGGGAAAAAAGTATTTTGCCAAAACTAAAAAGGCTTATAAATAAAGGTTTACTTTTTAGTACAGGCAGTGAGGATTGGTTTTCAGTATATTTTTGGGTGCTGAATTCAAATCCGTCATCCGTTTTTGGCTATCAGCTCGGGTTTTTAAGAAATTGCCGTTAGAAAATGACCAAAAATCGTTTTTTTTTTTTGTTGCTATTTTTGAAGTCTTTTAACATATAGAAATAATTATTTTTTACAAGTTTTGTGAAACTATCTGAAAGTACTATAGTCTTCTTCTTCAAACATCAGTTTAAATCTTTTCAATATCTCACTTACTTTCCGAGAAATTCTTAGTCTTCACTCGATATTTCTTCATGTTAAATAAACCGTGTATGGTAAAATATGCTAAACGCTTACATTTCAACAAAGGATTGATCAGAGAGGAAAGAAGATATTGGACAGATATAAACTGATATTTGAAGAAGAAGATTAGTACTTTCAGATTGTTTCTCAAAACTTGTTAAAAAATAATTATTTCTACAGTAGAGTCGCCTAATTTCGAACACTCCCAGTAGTCCAAAACTTTTTGAAAATAAGCTCATAATCTGTGTTATTTCTTAGTTTTTCAACTTCAATAAACGCAGAATAATTCATGTGTTATTCCTTTAAGCCTTGAAATCCTATTAACTAGTCAAATTTCATTCTAAAGTTTTAAAAAAGGGATTTTAAAATTAGGCTTTAGGAAATCCAGTAATTTCAAGTTTTTGTAAGTAAAAAAAACTGTTGGAAGTGTTCTGGGAATCTGTGATTTTTGGTGTGAAAATTAAACTTTATGCTTGTTATAAGACGTTTTCTTGTTAGATAATAGTTATTTTTGGTTTATTATTTGGTTTAAGGGCCGTCATAATACTGCAAGATTGAGGGAATATAGTTTGAACGAATAAGAAGTGTAAGGTATAAAACATTTTTGTTTGCATCTTGAAAGTACTGGTATTGGTCAAAGGGCCTTGTTGCCTTGTTGGTCGCATGTCAAAATGTTGAGCCAGGCTTTCACCACTCTTAAGTCTATATAATTTATTGTTCTAATTTAATTGACTGACACTTTTAAAATCGATTATTTCTACTTGTTTGTTTTTATTTCCTGTATCAATTTTTTGTTTCGACATAATTTTCCCTCAATTTCATTCTTTTTCCAATATTTTAAAAATACCGTTAACATTTTTACAATTCAAAGTACCCTAGATTACTCCCAGAGTTGTCCACTACATGTACGTAAAGGCCCATTTTAAACTTTTCTGCTGTTTTGAAGGTTACCGCGGACAAACAGACAGACAGTTAAAAAAATTTAAAATGATGCAGTTATGTTTCTTAGCAAGTTAACAACCACCTAAGATCAAAAACTTGAAACTATTTCAATGTTAACGACAGACACTCCAATTTTATTTATATGTATAGATGTATAGATGGAATACAGATTTTGTTTATTTTTTTTTTTATCTTTGTAAATAAAATTAATTTCTTAAAATATCCATATTATTTATGGATTACAGGTTTTGTTTATTTTCTTTTCAACTTTGTAAATAAAATTAAAAGTTGTGATTTGGCTTATCTATTTAAAACTTTTCCAAGGTACGTAGCTAACCCAAAGCCAAAGACCAGGAATCGCCACTGGTTGGTAAATGTTATCTAAGCCAAATTCCGACCCTGTAAAAACATTAACCACAAGCCAAAATAGGGTTCACCAAAGTTCCCACCAGTAAAAATATACCTATAAGTATATTTATATGAATGCACCTGTAGTGTAGAATACAAATACACTATAGATCCTGTTCTCTAAGTGAGGAAAATAGAAAAGTAATAATAATTGGAAAGCTTTAGTATCCTGCACGTTTAGTTGTGCATGCAACCACAGGGAACCGTGACTGAGTGGCAGTGGTAATGGCAGGCGTTTGGCCGACAAGCAGCCCTTAGACTGCGAATGCGAAGCACCGTGTTTTTGTTGATGTTGGCATAGGCGAAAACGATGGTGATGATGATAACCACACTGGGGTTATTTTTTTTTTTTTTTCATTTTTATTAACTTTTTCTTCACTGTATGAAGTCCCAGAGAGTCCCGATCCCGACATCGATGTCGACGTGGTATTTCAATGTTCAGTAGGTAGCTAAATACACGTCTTTAGAACCTTTATATACCTAAACTACTTCTTTCTTTAGCCTATATAGAACTATAAGAGTTCAACTAATTTTAACGCTGTGCTCTTAGCATAAAAGATGTCAAATGCTGCGATTTTAATGGCAACTTGTTAGGTCAAATTAGATTCTTTTTTTACTAATAACAATTTAATCTTAATGAAAATGGTGTACATTAAGGTTTCAATTGGATGTTCTTGTTGCCACATAGAGGAGTGTTACTATTACATTGGAGAATGCAATTTGTGCATCACAAGAACATAAAAGCAAAGAAGAAAATGAGCATTGCCTTTTGGCCACAAAATTAAATGGTTTCAAACAAACTTTGACCTTAATTTATTTTTTTATTTTTCTTTGCTGGAGTGATGCCAAGAGCATTTTCTTTTAACTTTGTATCTTTCATTGATAGTTGGTTTGATTCTGTTTTAAGTTCGCTTTGCTATGTAATTCAATTGGAAAAATTAAAAAAATATGATTAAATGGAAAACACAAACATTTTAATGTTATGTTCATATTCATTTTTATTGTGTTAATTGGAATATCTACTGAAAAAAAATCTATAAACAATATACATATACATTTAATGTACATATTAAAACTAGATTTTAGTTAGTGCTCAGAACTTCAAAAATATCCATCAGATTGAGCTAAAATATTTTCTTAACATAATGTATTGTTAAGTCAGAAGTGCACTTCAGTTACAAATTTTGCAGTTTTGCGATGGATGCTACTCAAAACTGAACTTTGTTATGAAAATAGAAGCAAGATTCGAAAAATATTCATTCGAGAATGATAAAAAACGGATCTTTGTGATTCATTAGCGAACTCCTCACGAACTATAAAATGTTCAATCTATGAGAAATCACGAAAAAACTAATACATAGTCTAAGAGCCGACAGCAAATTTTTGGAGTGTAGGTATACCTAATAGCCATTCCACACTATCCCACTGAGTATTAACACATGTCAAAAAAGTGTGAAGAAATCATGTATAATAGTGTGGAAACAAAATATGAAATTTCATCACACACAGCTTGACAGCGCATCCGACACGATTTGACATGTGTTAATACTTGAAAATATTTAGGTTCGGTTCTAAAACCATCACACTTTCTATCCCACTTGGGCGTTTGAGGTTATGGTGAAACTAATTTTTGATGCAAGTGTGGAAGGAAAATATGAAAGTCAGTTACATCACACAAATTTGGCAGTCGTATGAAATTTCTTCCCACTTTATTCTGACATGTGTTAATACATACTTTGTGGGATAGTGTAGAGGCACTTTAACCAAAATCGGAGTATGAATGATAAAGGTATGTATCGTGATATCGAATACCAAAGTCTGGCAGGTTTTGTTTTCAGCCTTTGAGAGGGGTGCAGGGTTATAAAATGCCTGTTCCCCTGATTTATTTTCGGGTTATAACATCTTTAATAAATTTTTTAAGAAATTGGATATGATTGCCTGTCATTTTTTCTTAGCATAAATACCACAATATTGACAGTCCTATTAATAGAACTCAAGATATAAGCCTTAGCATCCTTTTTTTTTGGAGATTTTCAGTAAAACATAAAATCAAAAAATGAAGTCTCCACAAAAACGTCAATAAGGTTTGCTTAAAAAGGTTAAATCATGGGTCCTATTTGTCGGATCACCAATATAAAAGTCTTGGGGCCTAAGGAAAATGACAGAGCATCAAGTGAATTAAAGTGTTAATGAGCCTACCATAGGAAACCAAACTGGTTTTATCCCCCCACCCTACACCAAAGGCTGAGAAAAAACCTGCCAGACTTTCATATTCCATATCACGATACATGCATCTATAATCCCTCATACTCTGATTTTGGTTAAACCTCCACTCCTAAAATTTGCTGTCGGCTCTTGGTCCATAAGTATGTACTTTTTTTCTGTAACTCTCGTTTAGAAATCGAAAAATAGGATTGGGTGCGATATGTCGACTTTTGAAATATCGACTCCATAATATCGACTTTTAAAATCTCGATAGAAAAAATCTCGACTGGTTAAAAGACCGACAGATCAAAATATAGACACAAATTTGACCGACTTTTTAAAATGTCGATTTTTCAAAATGTCGATTCTCAAAATGTCGACAGTGATCGAGATTTTATGAATCGAGATTTCAACAGTCGACATTTTAAAAGTCGACATTTTGATCAGATCATAGTTTAGGGAATGATGTTTACAAGCGCACGCTTGTAAACATCATTCCCTAAATTATGATCTGATCATTATTATTTAATATCGCATTGTCATAGTTCAATAAATCGCATTTTTTGTAATTTCATTTTTGTTACCTATATATTTTGACGTCTTAATTGGCTATTATTCAGGGTCTGTTATGTGTTTTAATATTAATACAATAATAACACATCCAGAAAATGAGGCAGTTAAAAGTTCGAGATATTAGGTATAATATAGGAAATATAAAATTAATAACAACCTAAATAAGTTAATTATTATAAGAATCAAATAAGAACTTGTGTCTTAAACATAGTCTTAAATTTTCCACAGCATCAAGAAACTGTTAAGTTCCTGTTAAAAAATCAGACAAGAATTTATGAATCTTGGGATTATAGTAGTTATTCCGTGCAAACATTTAGGGCACAGCGTTATTCTTTGGGTTACTTTCAAATGACCGACGGATAAAATATCGACAAGTCAAAATGTCGACTGGTAAAAATGTCGATTTATATATTATATCGACTTTTCTGTATGGGAAAAATTCCGACAAGTCGATATTTTTAATAAGTCGGTAAAAACAAAGTCGGTATTCTAACTTTCAAAAAAGTTGACATTTTAACCAGTTGGCATTTTTTTTGTCGGTCATTCGTACGTAACCCGAAAAATAAAATTCAGGTAAATAAAGGTTTTATCACGAAAAGATCCTTAAAAAAAAAACAATTCTTCATCAAGTATATAATCAGTGAGTACACGGTGGTGAAATGACATATTTCTGGAAATAATTTTTGTTGAAATGGGGAAAATATAGATATTTTAGCTATATTTTTATCTTATGATGAGAGGATGGTGAATCGTTAAGATACCTATAGTTTGTTTCCCATTTGACAAGCCATTTATTATCGAATTCTATTGAAGGATGTTGATGAATTAAAAAATCCTCTGAAAAATCAGAGTGATTTTATTCACACTTTTTCCGTCAAAATGTAGCTCTCTCTCATCTGTCAAGCTATCAACTGTCCAATTTTATAGAAGGATGGCTAGGATAGTGAGAGATTAAAAAACCTCTTCAAAATCAGAAATGTTCACAGTAGTTGTTTTAATGCTACTGAAAAAGGTGATTTTAGGGTGATTCATTGACAACAAATTTTTTCAAATTTGATCGTCTTATAAGCCTTGAGTAGAAGTGCATCTAAACTGATAGTTTTCATTTTTCAAGTTCTGCTAGGATGGCACTGAACAATAAATTATAAAATTGAACTAAAAACTCGAAAACAGACAGTCCAATTGAACTGAAAATCTTACAATAAATTTTATTTGAAGTGAGAAATTTGCATTCATCAAAAGCTTAAAGATTTCGGACACTGGATTTTTCCATCTGTCAACTATCAGGATTCTTAATCTGATGTCAGACATAAATAATGCAACCAGAAAAATATCAACCTTATTCTATTACCTTATTATCATTTTTAATGTTTTTTGAGTATTTGATTAGTTGACCAAACATTTTCGATTCAATCACATTTTATCTAGAAATAATTTTCAATACGAACAATTTTAAAAATAAGCACTAAATTAGTTTAAATCCCTTGGGACTATTTCTCAACATTTTGGACCATCTTCTTTAAATTTTGAACAAATCAGTACATATTCAAGCATATTTGTCATATTTTCATATTTTCTGGCATTTCAAAAATAAACTTGACTCAGTTCCTAGCTTCGACAGTACCTGTTTGAAGTAGAAGGAAGTAAGCTGTACCACTGTATTCAGTATCCTCAAATTATGGGTGCCGTGAAATAACGCCGAATGAAATAAGGCCGAATGTCGAAATTGGGCTTTATTTCGCTTTACTAAAGTGAAATAACGCCGAGTTTTATCATTCGGCCTTATTTCGCTTTTAAAAGTTAAATAAGGCTGATTCGGCGTTATTTCACTTTCCAAAAAGACTTACATATATTTGATAAGTTAAAAAATTTAAAAGTTTATCTGCATAAAGATTTTTTTAATCCAGATTCCTTAAATGCAAAAGAAACTTTACATACACCACCCTCGCACCCACCCCAAATCCTATATTGAGCCCAAGCAGGGGGATTGCAGGGGGGCAACATACCTTGTCCGTATGCAAAGTTTGTTTTGCGTTTATAGAATCTAGGTTTTCAAAGTTTCATAAAACTTTGAAATAAAATCGAATTTTGAACTTGTTTGTTCGGCTTTATTTCTCAGTTAACATTCGGCTTTATTTCACTTTACCACAGCGAAATAAGGCCGAACGCTAAAATTCGGCGTTATTTCACTTAACTTAAGTATATCGTACTAACTCTAATATATCAAAAAAGTTTAATCAAAATCGTAATAGTCGTTTTGGTGAAATAAAATATTTTCTTTTGCGGTTTTTAACTTTTGTCTTTTTTTTTTCATAAATGTAAAATATTTTTTAAAAATATTTAAAAAAATATTTGAGATAACAGTCAAACATAACATTACGATGATAGAGAACACGATAAAAGTGAGTGGGCTCAATTCTGTCTGTCTGTCTGTCTGTGTGTCTGTCTGTCTGCTTGTATCTGGATCTACAGCCTAAACCAATGATGCGATTTTCTTCAAATTTTGGGTTTCTTAGAAAAGATTCAAAAATTCAATATTTCAAAAACGGGTTGATGAATTCTTTTGAAATTTCAGTTTTAAATGTATATTAGTATATACTCAAAATTGGCATACTAATTTTTTTTTTGAAAAGTATTACAAACATTTTATGTATACAAAATTTATTTTTAAGAAAACGGCTCCAACGATTTTGAATTTTTTGTTTGCATATATATTCCTATTTTTTTAAGTAATCAAATGGCATAGGTACTTGTTTTTGAGCTCTAAGTTATTTATCAGGCTGTTTATACAATTAAAAAAACGATTTAAATTTTGTTGTATACTTTTTCTATAATTACTTGAATATTTTTTAAAGTTCTTAAGTCCCAAAAAACTTGAACATATAAAAGCAAGTACGTGCAATCGGTCGTGCATTTTATTTACGCTCGATTTTGTGAACCTCGAAATAGTGAACTATCCACAATAGTGAACACACGAAAATTTAATATAAAAACTTATTTTGTGTATAAAGTGTCGCGCAGGCATATAACATAGCCTGAGAATACTAAGGAATTACATATTTCTGCTTTAACCTAAATGAAAGCTTTGGTTTATGCTTAATTTAATATAAAAACATTCACATCAAATGAAATGTGCATTTTTGATCAAATTCTTCTTTAGGAAGCCTTTTGAAGCTCCCGCTCGAAAGAGTGAACCATCTCGAAAGAGTGAGCAGGCCTGGTTTTTATTACTTCTCTATATCGAGTGTCTACAGCTGTAGTATCTATAAAAATGATATATTTTAACATTGCGTTTGACATTAAAGAAAACTGAATAAAATCATATCAAATAGCTAAGAAAGTAGCTTACCCCATTTTTTTTTTTTTTTCATTTTAATCCAAGGATGTACAAAATCTCTAATTTTAAAAAAATTGGTTGGACTCGTGACAAATGCGACTTGAAAAGTGCACATTCTAACCATTGCGACCAGATAAAACTTGTCCGACCGGTAGTTTTGAAAATGTTTGGACTAAAGCTATCGGTTAACATCCTCGTTTTGCGTGAGCGCGATGAGATAGGTAATCTTACGGTCGGCTGCCAGACTACTATGATTGGAGAGTTGTATTGATAGTTTTACGAAACATTTAAAAATGTAAAAATTCCCAATATTAATTGAATCTGTTCTTTATTCTAATAATTTAAATCAACGATGTCAGTTTTTTTAGTTTTTTGGTACGAAACCATTCCAATCTCCTTTATTGCATTGCAATCTTTGATGAAATGTACTTTTCCATTAAATACCGGAAGTGTCCAGAATCAAATCCGGCTCTTCTGAACCCGTCCCATCTAGCTTTACTTTACAAATGGTTCATGCGATGGTTAGTTATATATACATGAATAATTTATAATAAATACATTATTCCTAATGTTTTTTCATCTAAATCACGCTTTGTTCTCCGAATCCAAGTCACAGTCATAAAATTTTGTCACACACATTTTCGTCACATAAAAGCAAACATTAGTATCATCTCCAATATAATATCGAATCTTGTTTGGAGAAAAAAAAAAAAAAAACATGTCCATGTCCAACGAAAATAATGTTTTTATACGAAAGAGCACATTAAATATTTTCGGTCCATAGTCCAAGCTCCAAGGTCGTAAAATAGAGCTGAAAGATCTGTTTACACAAAATCTCTATTCATGTCATTTGCTTGATGTTGGTTCTTTCCGAATCTCCATTCCATATTGACTTTGCTTTTGGCTCATTAATACTTTTGCGGGAAGTCTATTACTGAGATACATGCTCCAAACTAGGATGATGATACTCTCTGAGTTGGGTTGGGTTTGGTTTGGTTCATCCATTAGTGTGTTTGTGTATACCCAGAAATGCCATGTCACCATCAGTTAGCAAAAGCAAATGAAGGCAAAAAAAGAACACGTCTTGCCGTCGTCGTTGCTCCAAATGAGTATTAAAGCAAAAATGGGATGTGTTGAGAGCATCAGTTACATTCCCATTCCCATTCCCTGAAGCCCGATACCGATCTGGACCAACTCCTCATCGCAGCATCTCAGCCTGCTAGCATTAAGTTCACATCTCCTCAGCTTGCCAAAGAACTTTCTTTTTGTTCGCGATTCTCGTTCTATAGACACATGACAACAGCACTATTATCCCTGGGTCTGGTTAATGACTTAGTTCGTGTGTGTAACTACTATAACATTCATCCATTGTTATACATCTACTGCCTGTTTCATATGGGCGGCAAGAAGATGGAAAAGAGATATTTGCCGAATAAGGACAATTTCAGGATGTGCAGAAAAATACGAGCGCATAACAAAAGATATGGCATGATGTTGATGCTCCATCACATGTGGCTCAATCTGCGAAGCTAGGAAGAGTAATTTACTTGGTTTCTTATCTAATTTATAGATCCTAAGATGACCTGAAATTTACGCCATTAAGCAAACTCTTCCCACATGGTGATGAACTCAGATTCAGAGCTTCAATTTTCCCTTGATGCTCTCCTTTAGGGCACCTCTTGATTTATGGAGCATCACCCATCAGACGGTTATGGTAGTGGTGTAAGTTGCTTAAGCTGCACATTGACGTGATGTACTATTTAAAAAAAAATAAATAAATTCAAAAGGCGATAAAAAGAGTTTCCGGGATTTTTTCTTGCCTCACTTTGTTGGTATTTCTCCCTACCTTTAGGGCAAGTTGTATTTTTGCCATTGCTCTACACAAATGGAAGCCTTATAGTGATGGTGCTGGTGCACATTTAAGATATGCATCAGGGTTAAATGACGTGATTGACATGATTTTTTTTTTACATAATTCATGGACGTCTATCTTAACTGATTTTTATACGCTTTTTATCAATCAACATAGTGTCCTTAAAGAAGAGTTTTGTCTATCTTGTTCTCTTCTATTTTGTTGAATGGATGGAAGGATGGATGATGGACAACTTCCGTTTGACAAAGGAAGTCTTTTGGATTAATCTTTGGCAGGATTTACGAGGAGCCATAATATAAGGTATTAAAAAGCTATTAAAATTCTAAAAGGGTAACAACTTCTCCTATATATAGGAAGGTCGTTAAATTTAGTAATAAGAGAAAAATAGAGAAGGAGATAGAGAACTTAAATCTATGATAGGTACTAACGAAGCATTGACATTTATGAAGCTTATTTTCGAAGATAAAAAAATGGTTTGAAAAATGAAATGAACGTTATCGCAGCTTCTATAAAGATAACTGAAAAACAATAATTTAGCTATAAAAAGTTTGGTTTAGCTAGATTTATGTTTAAGCAAAAAACTTTTCATAGTTTCAAGGAGAGAAAAAAGGTTTATTTAATCTGACTCCACCCTTACACCAACATATTATATAAAATATTTAAACAAAATTAAAGCTAAGCTCTATTGCTCCTCCTCTCCCAAGTTGAATGATACAGAATAAGTCGCTTTAAGGGAAACATCATATTTTTGATTGTAGTTTTGTACATCTTAAAAAGTTCTATTCTTACTTAGAGTAGATAATAAAAGTTTGATCATAGAGAATATGTTTTCCATGCAACCAAGAAGTATTTGAAATGTTTGCTTTAAATAGTCTTTTGATGGGATGTCACAGTGTGGCTTATAACTACCTTTTTTGGCTGAAAAAATCCATACTTTTTATAAATAAAAGTACCGTGCCTATTCCGTCTTGCTTAAAAAATAACAAAGTCTACAAATTGGAGAGTTTTGAGAAAAATGACTTAAACCTCTTTAACAGTACGGAAAATTTCACGTTTTCTGAAAATCTTTCATTATCTTTGATTTATTATTGAATTTTAAATTCTAATTAATCTATGAATGAACTCAAAAAATAGATTTCGTACAGAAATCTGTTTTTAGTTTCAAAACCGTTGAAAATCGCTCTCAGTTCCTCTGTCGTCGATATAGGGATTTTCACTTCCTCACTTTATGGGCTATTAAATACACCTTTTAAAAAGGAACAATAACGTGAAAGGATTTTTACTATTGAGTATGCTTGCTTGGCACATAAGCGTGCCTGACCGCATGCGCTTCTGAGGGAATGATCACACTGGTCACTTTTCAATATTTTTAGCATAACTCGGAAATCAAGCCTAATTTGACAAATTAACACTTAAAACTTTTTGTTCAAAATTAAATTTTCTATCGAAATCGATGGTTACAAAAATTTTATAAAAAGTTTATGCAGGAAGAGTTAACAAAAACCAACATAAAAATCGAAATTTCAAAGATTTTAGATTTTTTTCTTAAATTGCGTATAACTTTTCCGAAGCAAAGATAGCCTCAAGGCAAACTTTAACATCTAAATAAAGAGGAGAAGTTAAATATTTAATAAATAAATAAATTGTGTGGCGCAACAGCTCATGGAGAACCAGGGCCTAGTGACTTACAACTCACAACCATTCCTATGTGCGTGTTTGTTGGCAGGAATGGAGGGAACCTAAATGAGATGCACTTTTTCATGACATGTATACTCTTGGAGGATTTGTCAGTTCCTTGCAAGAGGCAGTACCTCGAATAAAACATTTCTATTTTTAGGTGGCACGGCTGGGAATCGAACCCACACCTTTGGCATGACAGTCCTACGCACTAACCATCAAGCCACGAGGTACTACTAAAATATTTAATATGACATTTTCAAAAAGTATTTTTTATTTAAAATTGACAGACGTATTGCCCTTAGAACTTTACCATTTCTTATCATATTTTGCAGTTTTTATTACAAGAAATTCCATTTTTCGGTACTAAAATGCACGGCGCTGGTGATTTTCACCTCGACACATCCTATTTTTTTCATCATAACTTGTTTTTCGGCACTTCCTACTTTTTCATCATACAGTTCTTACTACGGTAAATAAAAATTAAAAATAGCGTATCGAGATTTCACGACATAGCAAATCGATTGCCGTTATATTTTTTCAATCGAAACAAATTTTACGGCACTCCTGGTGACAGTTCAAAAGCATTAACACTTTTGTTTGTTGATTGCCGAACGATTTCTGAATAACCAGCAATGGAAAAATTAGTTTCCCATTTTTGCAAATAAAATTGATAAAATTGAGTACTACGTATAAAGACAGTGTTGTCACGAGGTTTTGTGTTCAATGCTAATATTCGGGAGATGGTAGAAATTCTGTTTTTAAAATTCTACTATTCATAGTACAGTTTTTTTTCACAAAAATTCTGCTTATCATTTTTTTTCAGTTCTATCTGTTAAAATTCTGCTGTCAGTTGGAATATTATGCAATAAAATTCTGCCTATTCTGTTTTTTGCTCAATTAACTCATATTATTACCAACGAAAATTTTGTTTATTTCTACTTTATTGTTAGACAACGATTGGTGCGCTATTTTTCAAGCTGGAAGAGATTTTGTTTTTGATAGATAATTTATTTATTTATTACAGTCAAACCACAGATTGACTGCTGCACTTTTTTTCCACAACTGGAGGCTAATGGGTGTGTTGGCGTTAATGCTTTTCAAGTGCATGTGTTATTTTTGGGTTGCACATGCCTTGCCTAGTTATAATGTTTAAATTGATTTATTTAAAAAAAAACACGCATAACTTTTTCTTACCTTTATTTTACACTTCTACAGCTTATTAAGTCTGTAACTTTATGTTTTGTTTCCAAAATATTGAATAATGTATTACTTATATTATTGTATAATACTTTGTTTACACGAAATTGAAAACTAATATTTCAGGTAAGACAATTTTGAGATTTCAAATTGGTGGAGTAGAAATTCATTAAGATTTCGTTGAAATCTAGAGTTTTCGATTAAATAGTCATGAAATCTTGTTCCATCAATTAAAAATATCAAAAGTCAGATTCAATTTGGTGGGAACATAGCATAATATTACTGAATTTGAGATTCAAGCATGTCATATTTTTGTAAAACTTAGGCCCATTTGCTGCTTGTTCTACTCAAAAGCTTATGTTCTAATTTTTCCTCTGCGTAAACTGTCACATAAGCCCTTGTGTTTCACAGTATACAAAGCTAAGATATTATACTGCGCAGGTTGTCAGTCGAAAATAAAAAATGGCTGTGAGCGTGAGGAAGAAAACACACGTAAAAACAACAACAAATTAAAATTGAAATTGTCAGAAATAAAAATGGCTGGGAGCGTGATGACTTAAATACACGTAAAGACAACAACAAACACTGACATTTGACACAAATTCTGATATATGCGCAGAAGAAACAAAAATCAAAACTCTAATGATATTACCTTTAATATGTGTACTGTGCTTGTGTTCTACTTATGTAAATACTTAAGTTTCGTATCTGCAAATGAGCCTTACTTAAGAATTTAAAATAGTATCTTAAATAGATTTCGACGAATAAACGTGGAGGTAGAATACAAGAGAATCAATTTTTCTTAAAAAACAAATTGAGTTACAAAAATTTTGAGCGTATAACCTCAATTATTGTTTTAGACTAATTGTAAGACAAAAGAGCAGTCTTAAAACAAAAAAAAAACAAAAAAATATTCTCTTTAATTCATGATAAGGCAAGTATGAGAAAATTGCTTCATAAAATGTTGCCAATAATAAAAAGATGGTTTGAAAAATGTTAAAAAGCGCATGGATGACCGGATGAATGGGCAAAATGTGCATATCAATAGACTACTTTAAGGCCAGGCCTTGAAACAATGGGCCTTGTGAATAAAAAAGAAATTAAGGCAATATTTGGATGATGCTAAGGCTATCTAGTCATAGCTATTGCTTGATTCTTTTGTAGCTTTTAAGCTGCGTCCACATTATGTCGGATTGTGTGGATCAATATCGTTGATCAATAGTGTTGAGTAAGTGTAGACGTGTTGATCGACAATGCCAATCAACATTTGTTGACCCGAACATAACCCGATTCAAATGGATAGCAATCGACAAAGTTGTTCAACAAATTTCATTTTATTAAAAACATTTGTAGGGTTTTAAATTTATGAACATAATTATTGGTTTTGTGCGTTATTAATCACATTTTTACTAGATGAAAAATGCAATATTTGTTGTGAATAAATATTTAATGTTAATAATATCGTTTTAGCTTAATTGTTGACAAGAAAAAATAAAAAAAGTTGGGTACCACCAGGATTTGAACCGTGAACCCTTCGGTTGTATCCTGAATCCTGACGCATCGATAGGAAAATTCCAAACCACACAAATGTTTGCTACGAAAGATTTTCACGTACACACTAGCATGTTGATCGACAATGTTAACCAACAATGTTGATCGGCATAGTGTGGACGGTCCTTTACTTTAATACAGTAGACGCTCGATATAGTGAAATAATAAAAACCAGGCATTTAACTAATTTGTTTTACATTGTTTGTCTTTTTCTAACCTGTTACAGCGCAGACGTAGTTTTATTCAACTATACCTATTTATTTTATTTAAAAATTGAACTTTTGTTGAATTTCATTTTAACTTTTATTTTTTCGTATCTACCAATAACTTACAATATTCTTTTTTTGTGAAAAAATGTTTAAAAGGGTGAAAGAATAATGCTCTATCACTTATTTTATTGGTATACTGATGTAGTCAGTCACCTAAATCACCGAGCCCTGGGCCCTGGCCCACCGGGCCCATGCCTAAGGACGGCACTGGGTATGTGTGGGGGGCATGGTGCCCCCTGCAACCCCCTGCCTGGGCAGACTATAGAATTTGGGGTGGGTGCGAGGTTGGGCGTATGAAAAGTTTCTTTTGAATTTAAGGGATCTGGATTTAAGGAATTTTTGAAAAACACAAAAATTATCGAAAACTTTTTATTCCACTTGTTGCTCTATGAAAAATTTGGTATTTATATGTCCCATTTTTAGCAAAGATATTAGTGGCTTCAGTCTCACTTAGGTAGGACTTAAGTCCCAAATTCAATTTCGGCTTTATGACCCACTCAAGTGGGACATAATCCCCAGAAATAAAAATTGGGCGTTATGTTATGTCCCTGGGCCTCTTGTCCATGTTCCAATTTTACTATCCCAAATAGCTCGTGAGTGTCAGTTTAAATATATTTATCATTACCGTGATTAAAAGCGTAGCTTATTATGAAAAGAGCGTTTCTATTGACGTTGTCAAAAACAGAAGTAATGTGATTTTTCGTTTGACTGTGCTGCAATTGAATAAGGCATGAAATGTAATAGATTTCAAATCCATTTCACTTTTGTCGTTATTGCTTAAATCAGAGAAATTGAAAAGATATTATAGATTTTTGTATTTTTTAGAAATTTCTGAAGCAGTCTATAAATGTGGAGTTATCCGCTTTGCAATCTTAATTGATGAAAGAATTATTTTACGCTTTGAATTATTTGAGAGAATGCTCCTTTTATTTACAGTTGCTTTATGTTTGTTTAAATAAACTTTCT
Organism: Dasysyrphus tricinctus; assembly: GCA_963921185.1. Lineage (NCBI taxonomy): Eukaryota > Metazoa > Arthropoda > Insecta > Diptera > Syrphidae > Dasysyrphus > Dasysyrphus tricinctus. The sequence goes on along the minus strand of OY992532.1, from coordinate 73,083,211 downwards.
TGAGCTTAGAGAAACCAAAGATATTTTTCTGTTTATACATGAAAAGTACCATACAAAATACTTGTATAAATTCCTTAATTTTATTCTTGTCTTTATTTTTTTGAATTCCTTCATAGACCAACAGCAATCGATAGAACAATGGTTCTAAATCATAAAAGTGAACTCAAGAAAACAAATAACAATAAAAATCAATTTGTTCCCAATAGTATAGAAATATTTTATCTCTTCTATGTAGCTACCAACTACCTTCCTTCAGACTAAATAAGAAACATCCTTGTTCCTTGAAAAATAATCTCTACGTAATAATTCATTTTCTGAAATATTTGTACAGAGAGACTTTCCTTCCGCATACCTTCCGTTCACTAAACTCCCGCTGTTTGGCCTTTTATTTTGTGTTAGTTGTTTCCGCTTCCATTATCCTTTGGCGTGAGTATAACTCTTCTCCTTTAAACAGAAATTTGTTTTCCGTAAAATTATAAATTGTGTTAAATAAACTACACCTGGTTCACTAGGGAAAACCTGTTGGGGTTTAAAGACAGGACACACACACACACACACAGCTATGCAGAGGAGAATAAATTTATGACGGCCAAGGAACATGACCTACACTTTCTGATACGAAAACAGCCCAGCATTTATTTTCATGCGTTATAGGTGTTTTTAACAGAAAAGAAAAAGAAAAAAAAACTCGTCGAGGAAAATAAATTTTCAGATATTTCGTTATTTATACGTACATAGATACTATTTAAATTTTGTAATGTCGTATAGTACCTACTTAAGCTCAAGCACAAGCTCACTTTAAAGATTGTGTTTGACAGTTACCAATATTATTTTGTGATGTTCAAAATATTTGTATATATAGGATTATAGGTAGCATTACAACGAATAGTGGACATATTATGATAGTTTGTTCAAACAAGTTACTTACTTTTTCTGGAGGCGACAAATTCTGTTCACGAAATTAGCACATTGTTTTATAATAATATTTAAATGCAGCCTTAATAGCACGGCACTAGCTTCCGGAAACAAAATCATAGGAAAGAGATTTGGTAACCTGTGCCCACGACTGATTTTATCGGTGCGAGAGTTACAGAAACTCTCTATAGATAAAATCAGTCGAGATACGTTAAAAAATGGAACAAGACTTATGTATTTTCTTTTAATTTTCATAGTTTCTAAACCAATTTTCGAGAATTACAGCACGTATGCACAGAGTACTTCAAGGATTAAATGCTTGTTAACAGTGTTCCCAGATTGGTGGTTTTTCAAAAACATCCTTTTGGTGGCAAAAATGGTGGGAAAATATTCATAGTGGGATTTATGGTGGGAAAGTATTTCAATAGTCTCTATTTTTGGGGGAAAAATTATTATTCGCAATTTACTATCGGTACCTGCCTATCTTCGAATTTTACTACAACAATTTGGCACAAAAATGCTTTCTGAGCTTGAAAAAAACAGAAACTGTAATTTTTTTTGAGGTACCTAAAATCACTGACCTTGAAAAAATTGAAAATTCTTTAAAATCTATGGCTGCCCAGTTACTGAAAATATTTTACCTTTGATCACGATCTAGTGATCTATTGGATCGGTATACATTTTTTCGAATATTCTACAAATGAGGTGGTAAAAATCGTGCGTGACCTTGTGAAACTTAAAGTCTTGAATACAAGTTTTACTGACCAATAAGATAACATACTTTTCTTGCGAATACGAAGTGCCAAGAGTGCAGAGCCAACTTTCTTCTTTTTTTTAGAAAATAGTTATAGCAGAAAAAGTTATGGTGTTTTTTTTTTCCTTCCAGTACAAAAAATGGTGGGATTTTTTTTTTAATCTGGTGGGACTCTATGAACCTAATCTGGCATCACTGCTTGTTAATATAATAAGAGCCCTTGTCCAATTGAAACTGAGTGTGCCCACAAAGAAAATAGTTTGGCTCAAATTACCATCTTTATTATGTCACACAAGAACAACATCACTGTTTCATTGCCACTAGCATTTTTAGATTTCAGGAACATAAGACGAAAAAATTTAATTTTGGGGGGAGCCTTGTTTTGACGCATCTTCAGTATTTCCTTTTAAAGTGTCAAGGCCTGCGACAAAAAACTTGTTTGCTAATTTCCGGAAACCAATAGTTTTATCCGAATTTTATTAAACAACTAAATAAAGAAAAAATATTATGTCTGTTCGTGTACCTCCCAAAACTACGAATTTCTACGATACGAATTAAGCCCAAAGTTCTATCAAAGATCATCATATAAAAAAATAAAATTAGTAGAAATTCGTCGTTTTGAGAAGAACACGAACAGACATAATATTTGAACAGTGAATTTATATTCACTGATTAACGAATAAGTCTTATATCTTGATGTAGTAGCGTGTCAAAGTTGGCTTTTTGATTTTGCTGTGGTAAAAGGGACAATGTCTACTTTTTTTGTAAAAATACAAAAAAAAAATAGTTTATATTATAGCCCATTAAATTATACACAAAAAAGATCATGACACTTTTTTTCGTAGAAGCAATAGATTTTGAGAAAAATGTGCACAAACGCACTTATCACTTATTTTATCCCAGCGCAGCGTGATGTTCAAAAAACTGCATTACAGATTAATGGTCCCACTAACGTTTGTACCACACGTTTTTCTCAAAATCTATTACTGGTTTGGAAAAAGGGTCATAATCTTTTCGTGTATAAAAATATACTAGTGAAATGATGGATTCATAAATAAATATAAATTGGGTGGCGCAACAGCTCATGGAGAACCATGGCTTAGTGACTTAAGCTCTCAACCATTCCTGTGTGCGTGTTGTTGGCAGGAATGGAGGGGACATACAGTTTTTTGGTGAGTCCGAACGGCTAGATGAGAAGCACTTATTCATGACAAGTATACTCTTGGAGGATTTGTCAGTTCCTCACAAGAGGCAGTACCTCGGATAAAACATTTTTTTGATGGGAATTAGTGAAGCCGATAAATAGTTAGCTAACAATCGAGAAAAGGTTCTTGTGCTTTTGGTAAAAACTAATTGTTTTATCAAAACGTCAACAAAATTTCTGATCGTGAATCTATTCCTTTTGCCAAACATCTATTATTCATAGAGATTCGGACAAATTGAACGGATGCGCTATCCACCATTATTTGACGTTTTCAATTCCAGTATCTTTTTGTTTTCCGTTTTCCATCCTTACGGATTCAATTCGACCGACAGAATGTGAGTAAAATGAGTTTTGGAGAATTTTCAAATATCACGGATCGACATTTTTAGTAACTTATCATTAGAAAATGTAACATTTTAAGCAATGGTACACTCAGGCGTATACGTGCTTTTTTATATTTTCTACAATTATGGTAGGTATGCCTCTTCTTTCCAATTGTTTTTTTTTGGCACATTATTTTGATGTCAATTTGAATTTTATTATTTTAAAAGACCGTTATTATTGGTTATTCGAATGCAGGAATATTTATACGTATACATTTTTCCTTGCCTTTCTTACTTGCAATATATTTAAGCACATTAGGGCAAGTTTAGGTTTCGTGAAAAAAATTATTTCGAGATTATAATCAAACTTGAATCGTCAACTTGTAGCCTATTGAATAGACCGGAAAATTAGGGGTATAAAGGAACAATTACGTGCAAGGGTTTTTATTATTGAATATGTTTGTTGGGCCCATAAGCATGCTTAAAACTGAAAATGCTACTAAATTCACCCATGCGTTTCTGAGAGAATGGTCACACTGGCCACTTTTCAATATTTTTAGTGTAACTTGAAAACTAAGCCGAATTTGACAATTTTACATATAATACTTTTTGTTTAAAATTAAACTTTCTATTGGAATGGATAGTTCAAAAAATTTTATGAAAAAATTTAAGTAGGAAAAGTTAACAAAAACCAACCTAAAAAAAATCAAAAAATCAAGGATATCTAAATTTTTTAATAAATTGTGCATAACTTTTTTTGAAGCAAAGATAGGGTCAAGACATGCAGGGACAAAATAAAGTTGAGAATAAAGGCTTTAATATGGCATGTTAAAAAATTAATATTTGTTCAAAATTGACAGAGATATTCCCATTCAAACCATATCATTTCTTGTAATTTTTCGCAGTTTTGGCCCGAAGGTCCCTTTTTCGGTACAGTATGGCCAATTTCACTTTCGTAAAAATGTTCGAAATCAAAATTCTGATATAATATGACATTAGAGTTATAGAGAATTTATAAAAAGGATATAAGTTCGCAATTTCGTTTTTCGGCTGTTTTTAAATGCTTTCAGACCTACAGACCAAACGGCTGGTTCGACTAACATAAGATTTGGTACTAGTTGCTAGAAACGTTAAATTTGTCGTAAAGTACCAAAAAATAGGCTTTCGGGCAAAAGCTGCGAAAAATGATAAGAAATGGTGAAGTTTGAATGGCTATATCTCTGTTAATTTTCAAACAATATGGCTTTTTTAATATGTCATATTAAGGCCAAAAGACTCCAGTTTACTTTGTTCATGCATGTCTTGAGCGTATCTTCGCACCGAAAAAAGTTATACGCAATTTAGAACAAAAATTAAAAATCTTTGATTTTTCAATTTTTTTTATGTTGGTTTTTGTTTACTTTTCCCGCTTAATTTTTTTAAAGACATTTTCCAAACTAACCATTTCGATAGAAAATTTAATTTTGAACAAAATGTATTATATGTAAAAATGGCAAATTCGCCTTAGTTTTCGAGTTATAACAAAAATACGTAAAAGTGGCCAGTGTGACCATTCTCTCAGAAACGCATGAGTGAATTTAGTAGCATTTTCGGTTTTAAGCATGCTTATGGTCCAAACAAACATATTCAATAATAAAAACCCTTGCACGTAATTGTTCCTATTTAAAAGGTCTATTCAATAGGCTATTGCTAAACATTATGGGGCGTATTCATAGAGAATTACTAAAGTCATGATTTCTTGATCTATAGTTTAAGGCTTGTTGGTTAAATAAACACAGCTCTTATTCATAATCAATTTCCCAGCTGTATTTAGTAGAACCCCAGGTAAAGGTTGTGTTCTACTACAATAATTCTAAAAATGATGACAGGTCAAAAAGAAAAAAAATACCCTTATATTTCCAGAGTGTAAATTTTGTATGGTCCTTCCTCATATTAGAAGTTGAAAAAGTTAGAAAAACAAAACTATTAAATACAAAATCCAAAAAACAAACTCGAAAATATTCTATAGTATTTTTAGATGAACAACAAAGAAAATATAAAACGCAAACGCCAGGAAGACTGGTCGCAACCAGAGAGGGAACTTTTTTCCCTTTCTATTCTTCTTTCTTTTCTATTTTTCTTTTTGTTGGTGGCATATTTGCAATTCACTTAATAACTCAAACTCCTCTTAAAAATTCATATCTTCTTCAAATGCAGTATCAATCGACATTTTTCGGGACGATAAGTTTACGTAGCATTTATTTGATATAAATTACTTTTCTTCAGTTTTTTAATTCACCAAAAAAAAAATCAAATTTGACATTTGGCTGTGATAATAACTGCTTAAACACAGCATTTCCTATGTTTAAAATTAGACCACAGGTTAAGCCCTAAACTTAGGCTTAAATTTATTTATGAATAGCCTAAACTCTGGACTTGCTTAATAACAACTTAGCAAGAGTTTAGCAAACATCTATGAATACGCCCCTATAAGTTTACACTTGTTTTTCATATACATATTTAGATATATTGTTCAATCATTAAAATAATAATTTATTAATTTGAAGATCTAACTTTTTTGTATGTACATAAGTATTATAATTTTATAAATTATTGTTAAAATATTAAGAACGATGTAATCTTGTTAATAAAGGCTTTATGAAGAGTTTAAACATACTCGAAACGTAGCAAAAGAAGTAACCTTTTTTCAATTTTTAACTTTGACCTGAAAGCCTGCAAGAAGAAACTTTACGTATTTCATAATATGTATTTTTTTTATTTTCATACAAATGAACATAAATAGTATGTATGTATACTTTGGGTGGTCGTTATAATGGGTTTTTTGAGTTTTAATATTTGGTAGGCCTAAATCAGCTCTAAATGAAGAAAAAAAAATTCCCTAATTTTTTCAGATTTTTGTTTTCATCCTCTATAGTCGCTGTAGTAGGGGTAAATTAAATTTCCTTTTTTTTTTTGGAAATTCGCGTAAGATCTGCCGAAAAATTCAGTGCACGTAAGTAAGAAGTAGACAAGAAAAAAATCCTATTTGAAAGGGGTAATATCTCCCACTGCTTGGGCGGGAGGGACAATTTAATAATATAATTGCATAAGATAGAAAAAATAATTAAAAGCCAAGGGCAACACCTGCAGTAATGATTTTTTGCTTTTTGGAGAGCAGAAGTCCATTTTAATAGCTGATTTTAAAGTAAAATTCTTTGAATAAAAAATTTCAGCAAAATCTGTTTTCAAACCTATAATTAAAAAAAAATAATAATTTGTCTTCAAAATGTTCAGTTTGAAAGAATTTTTTGCCAAAACTGTTGATCAAAAAACTTAATTTAAAAAAAAAAGCCGTAAGAATGGACTTCTGGCTTTCCAAAAAGCTAGAAAACATTACTGTAAGTATTGCCGTTGTTTTTTATTAATTTTTTTCTATTTTATGCAAATATTTTATTAAATTGCCCCTCCCGTCCAAGTGGGGGAGATATTACCCCCCATCAATAGGATTTTTTTTTGTCGAGTTCCGACCAACATGCTCTGAATTTTTTTGGCAGATCTTACGCGAATTTTCTAGTATGCAAAAAAAGGGGAAATTTAATTTACCCCTACAGCGACTATAGGGGATGAAAATAAAAATTTGAAAAAATTAAGAAATTTGTTTTTCTTCATTTAGGGTCGATTTGGGCCCATCCGAGCCACCCTTATGTATATGATTTTCTATATCCTTCGAAATAACCATCTTAAATGGGTAAGATACTTAAAACAAACTCAAAAATTGAATTTCCAAGTGTGTAAGCCCTATACCTCCTTGACCACTTTTTGGTAGTCATCTTATGCGCAAATTATTTTAGACACTAACTACAAAACTGTGTACCTCACATCTTGTACCTTTATAAGGATAGGTCATCCTATGGCGGAATCTTAGACAGTCAAATAAATCGATTGGCATGTTTTTTAGATCTAATCTATTTTACGAGTTTTTTTACAATTTGAAAAATAAGTTTCATGCTTTTTTACATCTTTCTATAAATTTCATATTTTTAAAAGTTCTAAAATTCCAAGCAACTTTTAGCTATAAGAGCTAGTAGATACAAGCGACTCAGTCGTCCATTCTATTTTATTTTACGATAATATTTAAAAAGATACTTCAATCCATATAAAAGTTAAAGACAATTTCCAATTTGACAGTTTATTTCCTTTGAATATTCTGATAAAGAATAAAGAAAATTATGCAAAATATATGAACTTGGACAGACTGCCAAACAAATAAAAAATTTCAAATCACCCAATATAGAAATGGGACTTTTGTCAGGATAGGTACAAGTTATGTATGGATATTCAATAGGGAAGGTGTGCGTCAATTCTATTTTATTTTCAGTGTATGAAGGGGTGAGATTGTGATGAACCCTTCAGAACGTAAATCTTTCTTCACATTAGCTGACATAAATCCCCATTTCTTTAGGGATCATTTAACATTTTTTGTTAAGCTTATATGTATGTATCTTATAACCTTAAATATGAATGTTAAGCTGGAAATTCTTATTTTGCCAGGGTGGGCCTAATGCGACTTACCCCTCCAAACAATACCTTGCAATATCCGTGGACAACAGTTGGCAATGTGTTCACACTGTATTTTATTAAATACAAGTTAATAACTGACATTGTTTCCAAGGTGATCTGGGATGATTTCCGATTAGGGCTGGACACGACACCAGAAAAGTCTCGGTCTTAAAAACGTACAAATTTTGTGTATGGTTGATCAAATTCTGAAACTATATGACCTTTTTTGACCAATAATTGACCTGTTTGATGGCATATATTTTGAACATACCCAAAAAATGTTTTCTTAATTGTGTTGCTTTCTAATGAGATTTATTACAGTAGTAACATTACGTTTATAGGATATGAAATTTTCAATAACTTCTTGGTTCTGTTACAACACAATTTCAAAAAAAAAACCTTGATTTGGAGAAGTGTATTCGGGCGTCGAATTCGCAGAATCAACCCTGATGAAACCACAACGCAATTTTGTGTTGCCTTCTTCAATCAGTTTTGAAAAGAATAAAATGTTTGAGTACTTGTGAGTGATGCGTGAGTCTTGTTGAATAAATAATGTATTTTCGACGGGTTTTTCTTTTTATCTTTTTGCGCATTTTTATTATTTTTTTTTTTTTTTTAACTTTTCAAGGAAACTTTAAGTCTTTTTCAATTTGTGTTTGTTTCAGTTGTCTGAAGAATAATTTCTTAGAAGCAGGATTTCAACTTATTTATTTTAAAATTATTGTGAAGTTTTGAAATAGATACACAGTTTATATAGACTATAGGCATGGAATTTTATCTAAAGCAGATATTTATAGAAAGATATTTACTTTTGTTTGATTTTTTTTATTATTGAGGAAAAAGATAGAAAAAATGTTTAGATGATACACAAACATTTGTTATAATATCATCACAACTGTGCCTTGACATCAAACGTTGCCAATTGAAATAGCAGAATTTACAAAGGACGAAAGTAAAAGTTTTGAGCTAATGTTTATATTTGGAGAGGGATATTGTGTATAACGCTTAAAAACATAAAGGCCATTAGACAATCATTCTTTATTTAAATGTGTTTGTTTTGAAAATGAAAAAATATTGAATAAATAAATTTGGTGGTGCAACAGCTCGTGGAGAAGCAGGGCCTAGTTATGACTCACAACTCTCAACCATACCTGTGTGCGTGTTGTTAACAGGAGACCTACAATTTTTTGCCGAGTTTGAACGGCTAGATGAGAAGCACTTATTCATGACTAATATACTCTTGGAGGATTTGTCAGTTCCTTGAAAGAGGCAGTACCTCAGAAAAAACATTTTTGTTTTTAGGTGGCAACGGCTGGGAATCGAACCCACACCTTCGGCATGACAATCCAAAGTACTAAACATTATGAAACAAGTTAACGATGAAAAGTATTTAAAAATATTGCAATTGCGTAAGTATGTTTATCTGCCCTCAAACTTTTATAATACTGTAACTATAGCCTACATTTTGGTTGGTACATCTACATACACATAAACTACCAAACACTGTTATTGACGGTATAAAAACGAGTAACACTTCTTTCTTGTCCATTTAAATAAAACAATGTATATCGGAGGTCCTTCAAAGTTAAAAGATATTGTATATTAAAATTTTGAAGCAAATGTATTTTAGACTTCTGAAAAATTAAAATTCGGAACGATTATTAAAATTATTTGTTTTATTCAAACAAGAATCTTAACCTATCCGTTTATAATTTGTTCGGATATTGGTTTTTCTGCAATTAGTTACCGAATTTTCTCATATTCAAGTTATTTTATCGAACTTTGATATGAATTTATTAAAAACAAAATACGTTATTGAGTATATTTTTTTTCCTTGTATTATAACCTTAATAAATAAGCTTAACTGTGAAAAAATGTTATTTTTTAAGAATATGAGTTGAACTTTCATAAAAAGAAAAAAATTATACTCAATAATTAAAAACAAATTTAAAATTGATATCAAAGTTGAAAAAAACAACTTGAAATGAGAAAAATCGCGCATTTTACACTGGAGCTGAAAATTCTTATTTGAATAAAAAGACAATAAAACCATAAAAACTGTTATAACTTCTAAACGAAGCAAAAACAAAAATATTACCGCTTTAGTTTTTTTCCCAGAACCCATCATGCTAACCACTGGCACCTTGGTGGGTTACTTATACTATATGAGAACAACCTCTGAGTTTGTTAGGAAGAAAGTGCACAGTGAAGTTACTTTTTTAGGATACCTAGCATCTGCCACAACTTTTTTTTACGGTAAACGCTATGAAAACATTTCCAAAGACTATTTTTATGACAAATCGAAACTTAGCTAACTATGTAGTTTTTTTGAACAAAATTTTTGTTTAAAAAAAAACTCTTTCAATTTTTTGTAAAAGAGCGAGAGCGGATCGATGAGGCACACTTTCAGTTTATAAAGAGTTCTTATCTATTTTTGCTGGACTATAATTTTCTATACAAATTAACCTGCTACAGAACTGATATCTAATTTTGAAGGTTTTTTTGCTATCGACTTGACCAATTTCAATTACAATTTGACGTAGTATAAACATAAAGGTACATATTGCATATAAAATTTTCGTAAAATATTTTTGAAATAAAATTTATATATTTTTTTTTTTGAAAATTCAAAAAGTTTTCCAAATTGGTTTGATGTAACATTATTTATAAAAAAAACTTTATTACATTTAAGACATAAGGGTAGTAAGACAATATAGGAAAGAGGTTCAACTATACATATTTAATAGCAAGTGTTATATTTTTTAAAATATTGAACACTTAAATCAAAATAAAGATGTACTTATATGTTTCAGTTTTAAGGATAATTACTTTTGAAAAACCATTAAATTATATATTAACGATCAGCACTGATTCAATGACTGACTCATTTACTGACTAACTAACTGACTTTGTAACGCTGGAAAATAATTTGAATATGAACAATTGAAGCGTTCAACTGATGAACGGGGTAAGTGACATTTTTGAAATTTTTCAGTTTTTTTTTTCGCCAGTAAAGGCTACCTATGGAAATTTAAGTTTCTGTGTGATAAGCATCTTTTTACGATCTCTAGTTTCAATTAGCTCTTCGAGAAACGGTGCAAAGAAGTAATTGCAATCAAAAACTCTAGGATATTAATGGAAAAACGAGTTAAAAACTTTATGCATTACAAAATTCAATTTCAAAAACATTTTATTTGCTTAGAAGAGTTAAATACGGTTATACCACCACAATTCCATTGAAAGAATAAAAAAAATTTTAGCATAAAGGAGTTAAGTGGACATTTACCCCCTTTTAGAGGTATAGAACCTTAAGTTGGCAACACTATTTAACTGGCGGCCATATTGTCAGCTATCAAGTGATTTATTTTAAGTTTGGTTAGGCATTTCAACATGAATAGACTGACGCCTGAACAACTCTTTCAAATTATGCAAATTTATTTTGAAAATTATTCTTCTGTTTGAAATATGTACATACGCCTGAATTTTGTTTATAGCGATGAAGCTCACTTTTGGACGGTTGAATGGATATGTCAATAAACAAAAATGTCGTATTTGGAGACACCGTTACATCTACAAAAAATGACTGTTTGGTGTGCTTTATGGGTTAGTGGAATAATAATTATGGTCCGTAATTCTTTAAAAACGATGCTGGCCGGAACGTTACAGTCAATGGTGACCGCTATAGAGCCATTATTACTGACTACTTCGTTTATCAATTGAACAACCATGATGTTCAGGAGCTGTCGTTTCAACAAGACGGCACAACATTTAACACAGCTCGTGCCACAGTTGATTTATTGAAGGAAACGTTTGGTAAGCGTATAGTTTTCCGTTAAGGACCCGTGAAAATTGTGCCATTTAACGTCGCTTGACTATTTTCTGTGGGGATATGTGAAGTCGCTAGTCTACGCCGATAAGCCCGAAACGATTGACCACTTGGAGGACAACATTCGGCACGTTATTGCCGATATACGGCTACAAATGTTGGAAAAAGTCATTGAAAATTGCACCTCCAGATTAGACTACGTCCGCGCCAGCCGTGGTGGTCATATGCCAGAAATCATATTTGAATTATAATGTCAGAATATTATCTTTCGAATAAAGTAAATTTCATGTCAATTTAAAAAATCATCTTTGTTTTATTCCAGTTCAAAGTTCTATACCTCTAAGAAAAACACCTTTTAGATATCTAGTTTTGTGAATAAAGGAGTAAAATGCGCAAATTTTCTTATAACCGTTTGAAGATTTTATATTGTCCAATTTTATCTACTCTTACATCCTCTGATATAAATATGAAGAATAAATTAAGTACCGCAACGAGTAGTTTCTATATTTGTAAACGTCAAAAAGTACAGAAGTTTTTCGAAAAAAATTAGTATAAGGAACTAAAAATGTCACTTAACCCCTAAAAAATGTTTGTGGAGCAAAACAAAAAATATTATTGTGGAAGAATGAGTTAAATTACTTATTTAAAAAAATTAGGCTTCAAGCTATTTTTTTGAAATAAAGTTATTAAATTTTAAAACAATTTAATGTATTTAATTTTTCTTCCACATAAGAAAGTTTCAGTTGGAAACGCAAACAAAGTTCTTATCAAAAAACTTTGAGCCCTTAAGCCTAGTACGCTGCTGATGCGAAACGAAAAATCCCATACAAAAATGACACAACGAAATCATAAACGAAAAATTTAGTTTTACTTTTCGTTCTGCAGTACGCTGTTCGGTGAACGAAATTGAAAATTGTGGTATATTTTTTGGAGAAGTCTACACTCTTTTTTCGCACACAATTAATTACCCAGGCCATTTATTGAGTGCGGAAAAATGACATTTGTGTTTTTTCGTGTGTATTTTTGTTGTTTCTTTCATTACAGCGTGGCTGTCTGTGTTCTTTTTTTTTCAGTTGCATTTGTTTTGAATTTTTGAATTGGTGTAACTGTCAATGAATATTCTTTCGCTGCGTTTTGGTAAGCATTTCGTGGTCTTGTTGGAGACCAACTAAATATTTCGTTTCGCATCAGCTGCGTACTAGGCTTTATATCTCAAAACTATACAAAAGTCACTTGACCCCTTCTATAATTGAACGCTTCAATTATAAACGCGTTTTAAGCCAGTCGGCAGCAGAGGCAATAAAGATTTTCCATAATGCAAAACTATAAGGATCAAATTTTTTTGTTGGAATTGATTGATGAGTCGTTTCTGAGAACAAGCAAAAAGTGGCGAGTTTGTAAGTGTTGTGCGTCAGACGTCATTTTGAAAAACGCGTTTTAACCAATATCTCGACAATGGTACAAATGGTAAACAACTCGTTAACTTCGCTAATTTTGTTTTTTGCATTTCGAGAGTGCATTATGTTGGCGGTCAAAGAGTCACGGTATCACTACCGGGTATCTTTAATGGAGTTTGCACTGATACGAATAGTATGTCCACAAAATTTGAAGCGGTATAAAGCACTTTGAGCAAAATTTTCACCAGCTCTCTGGTCTATAATCGTGAAAATGCCGACTTAAGAGAACAATAACTTTTGAATCATACTTCATGGAATAAAAATGTGTGTTCGAGAATTATTGGAAATAACATATTCTACAACTTTGTAAAACATTTTGTTTTCCATAACAGCAACCGTCAAGGACAAAACAAAAAAAACAAAAAGAAAAAACATACTTTAAGGCACCTTAACTCTGACAGTTTAGACATTAAATGAAAATGTTGTATACAGAAATAAAGAAGATTAAATTTTTTTGTACGATGAACCGTTGTCGAGATATTGGCTAAAACGGGTTTTTCAAATTGCAACACTTACAAAACTCGACCCATCTATCAATTCCAATCAAAAAATTTGATCAGTAGATTTTCAAGAAAAAAACCTCTGCCGACTAGCCTATTTTGGGATAATAACTGTCGACGTCTTAAAAGATAGATGATATGTAGACGCACCTTTGGGAAAAATTTCAGTGTTGCCACTTTTCGGAAACATACTTTTTTAAGTGAAAGGGTCGGACCTACACTTTTTGGTAGTTTTTTAACATTTTGAACATTAAAAAGTTGTAGAAACGATTTATCTTGGTAAGCATATAAATCTCTGTTATATAAAAACAGAAACAATGCATGGGAAAATGGATGAAATTAAACCTTTAATATTTATCCTAATAATAAGACTTGGACTGTAGATATATGTAAATGGCTCTCTTTTTAGAAATGACGATGATGGTCTTTCCATGAGGCTTTGGTGACACTGCGGCATAAAACATTATTCTCTTTAATCGCTTGACCTATGCTTAAATGCTGATGGCGGAGAAATTAATTTAACAAAAATCAACTTAATAGAATTGCACCTTGAGACCTTGACATAGCGTTTTACTCCATACTTGAAAGCTTGGTTATACCTTCTTACATGTGCTCTTTTATTCAAATTATTTAATATTATTTCAATGATTTTACTTTTATTTAACTTACTGTCTTTGTTTTTGTTAATGACCTTACCTAGAAAGAAAAGAAAATAAGAATTGATATTAATATCAATAATTAATAATTTTTGATGCAAACAGAGTTTTGTGTATATTGTACGAAAAGATCATTAAAATATATTCCGAGTTTATAACAAATACTTGAAGAGAATCCTGTATTCTAGAAATCCTCCTTTTACATAATAATTACATATACATAAGGTTGGCTCTTATTTTTGAAATTTTCGAACTTCAAAAACTTCTTGAAAATTCAAATAGTATTCCATCACTAAATTTTCACAAAAGTGTGAGCTGGTGAATACAAAACAATTTTTTTTTTTGAAAATTTGACTACTCAAAATCGGGTTGATATATTTACATATGGACATACATATTCCTCTCATAATATCTATATGTATGTGTGTATGGAAACTATTTTTGAAATCCTAAGTTTCTTGAACAAAGCGCAATTACTTTCGACCCAGTCATGCATTTTATTTCTTAAAGCTATTGACACAATTTACAAAACATAAAAATATACATATAAAGAAATTACTCGAAAATACGAGTATGCTTATTGCTTATGCTTTCTATTATACCGCACAGCATTGTGCCAGGAGCGGAAATGCCATTATTATCATTAATTTAAAAGGAAAAGGAATTGACTTGATATAAGAAAAACTACTTCTATTTTACTTAATAATTGCGGCTGACTGGAAGATTTTGTAACTCCAAAGCAGCTTATATCATTTTTTCGAATTAAATCTACGACTTAGAAACTGATTCGATAACATTTTTATTCGTAAAATATCTAATATAAAATTCAGTGAATTCGTGATTCGTAAACGTAATAAGCCATAAAATTATAAAAAAAAAAACAAATGTTTAATATCTATACAAAAAATAATAGGTAAATTAAGAAAAATTAAGTTCATAAATTTAAAAGTTTAGCAACATGGTAAAATTCACATTCCATTACTCCAGGCAAATAGCTACCTACTGCAACTGCAAACTTAAAACGATTTTATTATTTTTAGAATAAAAGTAAAATAAATCATTTTGTTCTTTTATTTCATTATCTTCTACACTTTTTGAACATTAACTTTGTTATTTTTTTTTCAAGCAATTTGTTTAATTTTCCGAGTTCAACATTTCCATCCTTAACACCAACCCCATGCCACCCAAACCAACCAAACAGCCATGCTGTAATGGACTTATACTGAGCCAACCTATACTTTGCCACACCTGAGGCTAGGTTTTAAAGTATTTTTTTCATTTCTCAACTGCAGGCCTCACCCATAATTATATTCCCCGAAAAATTTGGATTCTCTGAATCGGCATTATCAGATTTGAATAATGGACTGTTTAACACAGTTAAGGCATTACTTTATGGATATATTAAACACTCATTTGAGATAAACTCGCTTACAAGAAAAACGATCCAAAATACCTTATTTGTGCCATTCTTTTTTCCTTTAATCGAAATATTATTCTTTTTATAATTTATTTTTTGTTTTATAAACAAAAAAACAGTGCTTAGTATTATTTGAGTAGAAATCCTCTAAGGTAGCTGTTGTTTTTTCTAATGATCCTGGAAACTGAAATTCCATTTTGGCTCTTTTTTTTAACCTTAGTCATCTCAAAACATTAGCCTTAGACCCGCATCCGGAATGGTAACTTAATAAGTGGTAGAAGTCAATTTTCCAAAAGTCGAAACGAAAATAAAGTGTTTTCAATGTATACAGGGTGTCCCGTAATGAGTGGATAATACTGCAACTGGTGATAGCAGGCCTTATGACTGCTCAGAAAAAAAATATAAGAAATATTTTTTTCTTGTGGTCTCCATGGTATAATTTATTTTCGAAAAATGTTAAAAAATTCGGGGTCTCCTAAAATACCTAATTACAACAGCCACCCATAAAGGATTCTTATTATTTTTGTATTTTTATAATATTCTTGAATAACCGTTCTAAATGATGGGTAGTAAATTTTAACACCAGCTGATGCATTTTTTGTGTTATAATTTTTTAAAATTATTTTTTTATTCAAAAATAATTCAATATTTTTTTTCACCAAAGTTTGAAAAATCATAAAGGGAAAAAAATGTATGAGAACATAGGTGGCAAATTTGATAAAAATTGGCCTGTTTAATGTACTTTCCAAAATGGTATAACACATGTTTGTGTCTACAACCATAACCAATAAAATTGGCATTTGATCTACTATAGTAGTTTTTTAACAATTTATCAAATGAAATTAAGTTATTAGTTAAGTAAACACTACGACGACGAATGAATGACTAATATTGTTTTTTTTAATTTTTATTGCATTTAAAAATAACCGTTCTTAAATAAAGGCAGTAACATTTAACACTAGTTGCTGGATTTCTTTTTTTAATAATTTTTTTAATTAATTTTTAATAAAAAAAATGATTAAATATTTATTTTCATCAAAGTTTGATGACTACAAAAATTGAGTTGTAAGGAAAAGTCAATAGATATACCAGTGTCACTATTATGTCTGCTAAATTCAATACCTAAAATAATAGTATGCACTTTCAAAAAGGTTTTGATTTAGGTATGGGAAATGCGATAAATAAAAACAACAGTATTAAAATTATGATTTATTTGTATTTTTAAATAAATTTATATCAAGTGTTTAAACTGTCCCCCATTCACTGTGATACAGGCTCTGCATCTTCTAATGAAGGACCTCTCAATAAAACGAGCATATTGGCGCTCTTTTATTTTCATCACAGCGTCTTGAACACGACGACGCAGTTCCGTAATGGATGTAATTGGTTTAGTATAAACCATTTCTTTCAGGCACCCCCAGTAGAAAAAGTCCAAAGGATTTAGGTCTGGCGAACGTGGTGGCCACAAAATTGGGCCCAGACGGCCTATCCACCTGTTGGGATACGTTCGATTCAAGTACATCCTTACATTTACAGCATAATGAGCAGGACATCCATCGTTTTGAAGCCACATTGAATTCCTTAGCTCCTCGGGCACTTCTTGCAATAGAGTTGGCAAATTAGTTTGCAAGAAATTAAGATAGGCTTCACCATCTAAGTTGCCTGGTAATTCAAAAGGGCCTATAATTTGTCCATTCAGGATACCTGCCCAGTAATTGATTTTGAATTGGTACTGCGATCTGTCCTCGCGCATTAAATTTGGATTTTCCGGTTGCCAGCTATGTAAATTATGGATATTGAAATATCCATCCCTTTTAAGAGACGACTCATCACTCCACAATATTTTTTCGTGAATTTTTTCCAACATTTTTTGACAAAAAATAACTCTTGCGGGGAAATCTCTTGGTAGCAGAGTCTGGACACGCGTGAAATGAAAAGGATGAAATTTATATTTTTGCAATACCTTATGAACTGATGATTTTGCGATCCCTTTTCGTCTTGCAATCTCCCGTGTTGATGTAGTTGAATCTGCTTCAATTGCTTTCAGCACAATACCATCAATTTCTTCTCGCGGTAAACGTCCTCCGCTAGTGCTGCCCAGTCCATTACCAGGCATTCGTCCTTCTGAAAAACATTGGTGGACTCTGATGAACACTCGATAGTCCGGATGTCGCGCATTTGGATATCGCTCTCTATAGAGTGCTGCAGCTGCGTTAGCGCTTCCTCTGCATTCCCCGTATATTAAATGCATATTTGCATACTCCAGCCGCGTATACTGTGACATTCTTAATCAGTATTAATTTAATCAAACTCAAAAATGCGTTTAATTGACGAAACCAGTATAACAACGTTAATCGTTATGTAATGACAGAGAATTGACAATATTTGCAAATAATACTTTTTTATGCATTTTAATGCCTATTTTATTACAAGTCAATTTTGATTTGAGAAAGTGTTAAAAATCTTCTCTAGTAGATAAAAAGCCAATTTAATGTGTTATTGCTGTAGATAAAAGCTTGTGATTTACCATTTGGGAAAGTACATTAAAAGGAGATTTTTTAACATTATTTGCCACGGAAGTTTTCAGTTTTTTGTCTTTTTTATTAACTTACAAACTTTGATGAAAATAAATATTTAATCATTTTTTTATTAAAAATTAATTAAAAAAATTATTAAAAAAAAATCCAGCAACTAGTGTTAAATGCTACTGCCTTTATTTAAGAACGGTTATTTTTAAATGCAATAAAAATTTAAAAAAAAAACAATATTAGTCATTCATTCGTCGTCGTAGTGTCTACTTAATTTAGTAACTTAATTTCATCTGATAAAATGTTAAAAAACTACTATAGTAGATCAAATGCCAATTTTATTGGTTATGGTTGTAGACACAAACATGTGTTATACCATTTTGGAAAGTACATTAAACAGGCCAATTTTTATCAAATTTGCCACCTATGTTCTCATACATTTTTTTCCCTTTATGATTTTTCAAACTTTGGTGAAAAAAAATATTGAATTATTTTTGAATAAAAAAATAATTTTAAAAAATTATAACACAAAAAATGCATCAGCTGGTGTTAAAATTTACTACCCATCATTTAGAACGGTTATTCAAGAATATTATAAAAATACAAAAATGATAAGAATCTTTTATGGGTGGCTGTTGTAATTAGGTATTTTAGGAGACCCCGAATTTTTAACATTTTTCGAAAATAAATCATACCATGGAGACCACAAGAAAAATATTTTTTTTATATTTTTTTTCTGAGCAGTCATAAGGCCTGCTATCACCAGTTGCAGTATTATCCACTCATTACGGGACACCCTGTATAAAGTTAGCAGGACACTTTTGGAAATTCATGTTAAAAACTATCATTTGTTGCTACTTAATTGCGAATTTGTTACGCAAAAAAAAAAATAATTGCTTTTTTGGTTTATGAAATAATGGGTATACTTCATATGAAGTTAGCATCAGGACAACTTTTTCAAAAATAAATTAATTGCGAATTAGTCACGCAAAAAAAAATTTAATTGCATTTTTGGTTTGCGAAAAAATGTGTGTCCTGCTAACTTCATATGAACTTAGCAGGACAACTTTCTCAAAAATAAAGATAATCGAGCTAAAAAAAAGTTTATTATTGAGAACTAATTAATTGCGAATTAGTTACGCAAAAAATAATTTTATTACATTTTTGGTTTGCGAAAAAATGGGTGTCCTGCTAGCTTCATATGAACTTGGCAGGGTACAAATTTTTCGGAAACCTAAAACGCAATACAAATTTTTTTTGCGTAACTAATTCGCAATTAATTAGTACTCAACAACCAAATTTGTCCAGCTCGATTATCTTCATTTTTGAAAAAGTTGTCCTGCTAAGTTCATATGAAGTTAGCAGGACACACATTTTTTCGCAAACCAAAAATGCAATAAAATTTTGTTTGCGTAACTAATTCGCAATTAATTAGTTCTCAATAACCAACATTTTTCAGCTCGACTATCTTTATTTTGGAGAAAGTTATCCTGCTAACTTCATATGAAGTTAGCTGGAGACCCATTTTTTCGCAAACCAAAAATGCAATTTATTTTTTTCTTGCGTAACTAATTCGCAATTAAGTAGCAACTAATGATAGAATAGTTTTTAACATGAATTTCCAAAAGTGTCCTGCTAACTTTATATGTGTTTTCAATCTTTAAAAAAACAGACTTAAGGACTTTTGTTTATAATTTTTACTATTTGAGCACTTTTTCTTTCATTTATCGATTCGAATCTTCAATACTGAATACTTTGACAGTTTTCTTCCGCTATCAGTGTCTCTGTCCTACTAAGTTATTTGAAGGAAATTCTAATCTATTAAGAAACAAAATAGGTACATTTTCAATTCCACAATAAAAGTCAAAAGATTTCATTCTCCAGATATTTTTTAAAACTAATTCACTCACACAACAATTCACCTGAATACATCAATGGTCCAATAAATCTCTAAGCAAATCACATTGACTTCCTACTTTTTGCTTCGTTAAATTTATGCAAAAGTGTCCTTACTGTGGCAACAACAACAACAAACAAGAAAAAACTCACCTATATAATATCTCTCGTTAAAATCTATGAATTTATTAGCTGCCGACAAGGCATTTTGTTAAAAGCCGCGACATGAATGCAAATCGCCGGTCCTTAGTTCCGTTTCTGTGAAGCTATGAGTGAAATATTTTTTTGTTCAGCTATTTGTTTATTTTATCAGCTGCTACCGCTGCTGCTGCTGATTCCTGCTGGTGGTAGAGCTCACGCTACATAAAGAATGTTTAGATATAAGTAAATAGGGTATGGCATGAGATGACCACCGCACACCCGGTCTAATTTGCCCATGGCGGAAGTAATTTGTCATTTTACCAGTTCGAGGAGAGTGCTGATATTCAAAAAGGCATGGGCGGTGGCATATATTAGAGGCTCATGATGGAAAGAAGGAGGTCCATGTTTTTGGTTTGATAAAAGCCAGTTATTTATTCACTAAGCGAATGAAAAGCTTTTGAGTATATTTCCCCATACTTCCTACGTGACGTATATCTGGATTAGCAAAAGCCAGTATGGATGATATACTGCTTGAATTCAAAACGACACAACAAGAGAAGAATAGTAATCAAGATTCCTTTTGACAAAATAAAATACAAAAAAATATATAAAATTCATGACAACATTTATTTGGCAAAACAACTTTATTAGGAATACATTCTGAGATATGTAGTAGGTACATATTTTCAAATTTATTTTCAAAGGCAAAATATAATATCTTGCAGCACTAAATAAACGAAATACGACAGAAGATTTCTTATATATCATTTTGTATCCTTCCCTAAAGTAATGATTCTTATCTCAATATTTACTATTTGTTGGCATAATTAAAAATAATTCGAGGAATCACGTAGGAGCCATGGACCAGACTCTATCTTAATGACCAAAGTATCAACAACAAACAAACAAGTTCTAGAAATGTAAATAGTCTTTTCATTATTTTATTTTGTAGATTTAAACACTGTACACAAAATTATGATGAATGACAAAATACTACATACATAAATATTTTCAGCTTGAAATGAGATAGATACATATATGCATTTCAATTAATGAGTCGCCTCTCCTGTGCATCTGGTGAAGGATTTTCTCTATTTTATACTTCAGTTATCTACTATTATAGGTTAAAATGGAAGCCATTGGCGTATACATATTTTGGGTTTATTAATTTTTAATTTGTCTACGGGTGATATGTAAACCTACAGTAGGAACGATGTTTTTGTGATTGCTTCGAGGTTTTTGGATTGAAAGGTTTTACTGCAGTGTACACAAGCCATTACCACTTAAGTCGATTTCCCATATAGTATTCAGAAGAGCAGTTTACAGTTTATAAACTTATTCAAACCGTTTATTTAAAAAAAAATCGCAGAAATGAAGAGAGTATACATTTTGTATGCCACCTAAAAGGAAATAAGCTTGTATCTGTTAATTAAGGAGAAAATAGCAGAAAGCACACTTAAGATGTTTTGCCTTATGTAACGTTGTAAACTAAGATCAAGTAATGTGGAGCTAGGTTGTTTTTCTCTAATTAAAAATATTGTTTTTTTTTTAATAATTAGCGAACACTAAAGGGGTTTTGAGTACCCTTAAAATGATTTAACACAGTGCAAGCGTTAGGAAAATAGAAAAGGATTCGAGAGGAGATACCGATGCACATTGGTTTTGTAGTTCTGAATATCAAAATGAGAGGGAAATATAGAGCCGGGTAAAGCATTCCGCATTCGGGTAGTGCGACTAAGAAAAGGATCTCTATACTTGGTGTCCGTGAAGTTAGCATATCAAATGTCAACATATCAATTTTTTTTGGAGTTCTTATCGCATGCACCTGAGTTATATAGTTCCTGATAGTTTTCCAAAAATAGTTCTGTTCGATTTCACAAAAAAAGTCGATTTTTAAAAATGGGATGCTAACTTCACGCAGCATATCAATTATCAAAATATAATACAAAAATATTTTTTTTCGGTCGAGAAACCCACCTCTTAAGAGTTCCTCATACCTAAAAAAATAGTTCTGCTACCTTCACGCCTAGAAAAAATAAAAACCGTTAGTAAAATATTAGATGAAAAACTGAAACTTGTACTGAAAAAACCCAGAATTTCAAATAAATTTAAAAGTTTAAAATTCTGAAGTAGATATCTTAACGGATAAATATAATGTGTATTTAAAAAATCCCGAGGAAATCCTGTTTCTAACACTTTTCTAAACGGGAACTCCATGGATTATATTGTAAACACATTGCATATGTATATATGTTGAGGTCAATAAGTGGGCTGGAACTCCCAAAAAACTGCCAGCATATCAAGGTCGTTTACCAAAATTCGTGCAAAATCGATCTAATTATGAAAAAACAAATTATAATAAAGAACTGCCGGACTTATTTTTACCAAACTTTTCAGAAATAGTAAAAGGTAGATATAAAATATACCCTGAAAAGAGCTCAATCTGCTTAGTAGTATCGAAATCAATAGCAAATCAATGTATGTATATGTATGTATGTAACATAGGCACAGTTATTTTTATAAAGAACGAAGGCCACTTCTTTCAAACAGGTACAGATACTTTCGGCTGGCCTTTCATACCAATTTTTTTTTTAAATGGGCATAAGATTACCTTTCCAATGATATATATTATGTCCATTTCCGCGATGACGGTGATGTCGCTGGCTCCCGGCGACAGGAAGAGGCAATATTTAATCTGCAAAAATACATCGAAATTTTCAACGATAACGACCCTGCACTTGCATGTGAGACAAGAATGCTCAGTGTATGATTGGAAAACAGCTGCAGACAAATACCCGAAGACAGCAAAACTTTGAAATTTCTTAATGCAGGGCCACAAAGCAAGTTGCTATCACGAAAATTAGCAAGTCCAATCAAATTAAAGAGCGAAATTAGTTAGGTATATGTATGTAGGTATAATGTTGGAGGAGTTATTATAATGAATAAATTAAATTGGGTGGCGCAACAGCTCGTGGAGAACCAGGGCCTAGTGACTCACAACTCTCAACCATTCATGTGTGCGTGTTGTTGGCAGGAATGGAGGGGACCTACAGTTTTTTGCCGAGTCCGAAGGGCTAAATGAGCAGCACTTATTCATGACAAGTAAACTCTTGGAGGATTTGTCAGTTCCTCGCAAGAGGCAATACCTCGGATAAAATATTTCTGTTTTTAGGTGGCATGGCTGGGAATCGAACCCACACCTTCGGCATGACAGTCCTACGCACAAACCATCATGCTACGAGGTACTATAATGAACTTATTATAATGAGAGCAGGAAAAACTCTTAAATGGAGTTAAAGAAACTACTTAACAGTTGTGCTTGTAAACGAGGAATAGATTATAGTGGGGTCGCTTAGCGTCAAATTTCGAGATGATGTGTTTTTGCCGGACAAAAGCACCAAATTTTTTTTAGGTACTAATTAGGTCCATAGCTTGTGATTTAGGGTAGGACCCATCTCGGCGGTCAGCCATATTGGATTTTATAGCCGCCATTTTGAAATTTAGGTATATTATTAATGTCTCGGCTTTTTAATCACTTAGGACCCCAAACTTGGTGACTAGGTATACATTTTTGGGGTCAGGGAATACAACCACATAGTTTTCAAATGGTAAATTCTGCAAATATACGAAGGGGGCATGGGGTCATGGTCCCCTTGCACCAAGACAATCAAATATAATATTTAGGGTCACATAATATATAAACACAAGTTTAAAATGTATCTGACTAAACATTTTCATGGAGGGGATACCCCCCTTCAGAGCCCAAGAAAAAGTATAAATAAAAAACAATCTGCATTTAGTACAAAAAGATAGAAAAGAAAGAATACTGTTGTTAATTTTTTGGAATGCTGGCATAGGTAAATTCTTAAGCTGCATACGAATTATTTTGGGATAAGAACTACAAAAAATAGTTCTGATACACAATTCCCCCAGACATATAAACTCACAAGTGCAAAAACTGACGTGACGTACGGCTTGCCGAAATTATTTCATAACCGCTATGTTATCTTTTATGAAACCATGGTAATATTATTCGCGAAGACTGTTTGTTTTGTCGTATCGAGTTTTTCTGAAAGGAAAATGAATAAGTTAAATGCAAATACAAAATGTAAATTTTCATCATCTTGGACTCTATTCAACATGAAAACAGAAATAGAAAAAATCTTAAAATATCATATAATCATCATCATCATAATATAAATAAAATCGTAACTCGAAATACGCGTTGTCCTCGCATCACGCAAAAACTATTGGGTGTATTGAGACGCGGTTTTTTGTAAATTACTTTTATTAGGTCAGCGGTCATTATAGGCGGTGTTTAAAAACAGTAAAACAACAGGAAGGTACTCAAATGCAATAAAATTAAGTTGAATTCACTCAAATACGAATATAAAAATAAAATCACTTCTGCTTCATTGGGAAATATGTATGTATGTATGTTTATAAGAATTTTTAAATTTTAAAATTAAGTTTGAGAGTTAAGAATATTTTATACAAATATAAATTTCGTTGGCGTATTATTTGCCGCAAGGCAAACTATTAATGTATGCTACCAATGGAAGTGATATCGCGGCGAAGAGCCAAGAGCAAAGTTTAAGATTCAAGTGTTTTTCACCGGTCCACATTTTTTGATTTGGAATCATAAATGTACATACATACATACATACATATGTACATATACATAAGCAATTAAAATGCAAAAACAACAATAAGTGTTTAATTGTTTATTTTTTTTCGGTCGAATCTTTAAATTCTCTTACATACTGCAAACTTATTTCCCGCACACAGGTGCGGATCCAGGATTTGTGTAGCCTTGCCAGCTGTGCTGGGATCAGAAACGTCATCTGTGTACTCCATCAAAGATGCATTTGCAAATTGTTCTCAAAAGAAAATTGATAAAGTCCTCAGTTCGAATCGAAAAGGCAAATACAAGCTTTCTGCATTAGCATCGTGTTCGATAATGCAGTTTGCTAAAGACATATTTTCGAAAACATCATCTGCGGTGCAATTATGCGAACAAAACATCAAGTTCATGACAAAAACATTGAGAATCCCGAAAACGTGTTCGTAAACTTCAAATGCGTTTGCAAGAAAATTGACTGACTTTGGTCAAAAAATGTTTGTGCAAACAAAACGATTGCATATTTGACGAAAGCAATATTCGCGTCCGAAAACTGGCAATCAAACTGAAGTTGACTTGACGTTTTTAAAAACGACGAAGAAAATAACTATTCTAAGGTGTAGAAGTTACATCGAATTTTTCTTCAGTAGTGACTGCAGTAAGTCGTTTTCTGGTTTCTTTACAATCATCTTCATCTTTTTCGTATTCTTTGCCAGTTAAATAATATGGAAGTTCCTAAAACGCATCCAATAAAGTGACAAAATCCTCACAAATATTTCCATCAGAAACGTCTTAAAGTAAGACTCAGTTGGAAGAGGTGAGATACATATATCGGTTGTTTCATCAAAAAATATAAAATTATTTCGTGAAATGGAAAATCAAGAAAATGGAACCATGTAGTCTTCTTTTAGCCGCCAAGAATACATTTTATAAACGTAGAACGAAGCAAACATTTTTTGATTACCTATACATTTTTTTTAAATTTAAATTCACATATTAAACATACTTCGTTCGTTCAGGCCCAGGGTGGCGGGAGGGGTTGCTTTCTCACGCGTCATAAACCCTGAAAGTCTTTCTATTCCTGCAAAAGGCGGAAAAACCTCAAACATTGTTTACAATGAAATATTAAGGGTTTTCATGAAATGATAAAAATACTGGAAAAGTTTACCTTTTGGTAAATTATACCATTTATTTGGTAATTGAATTGTCAACTTGTATGAGAAATGATCTACAGAAATTGGCCAAAATTATCCAAAGAATTTTCTGAAGAAATTTAACCAAATTTGTTTGGTAAGCTTAGCCATCGCAAACTAAACCATATTTGACATTTAAAGAACAGTTTTTTTCAATTGCACAGCATTTAACAATGATTAAAAGGGTGTTCATGAAAAATGTTGCGTACGTACTGAATCGGAAATAGCTTCGTTAGTCCCTTATAGATACGGTGACCATCCGTTCATTATAATAATGAACTGTTCTGTATTTGAAGATGTTGTTCATTATTAATTATTTTATACACGAAAACATATAAATGTTCTGTATTTTATTAGTTGTTCATTATTTGTTCTGTTTTTCTTTAATTTTGTTCAAAAACAATAACGCACACATTGGGAACGTAAAAATTTAATAAAAGAAACTGATGATGCTAACGTGCCCTTAGTTAGTGAACGAAGAAATAATAAATCTGGTAAAAATTAATTTTTCCTTGCCGCCCTCTATCGCTTTTGGCATCATCTGTCGTGTTCAAGTCAAAAACTATTAATTTTATGAACACATCAGCTGTCTGTGAACTGTTTGTTGTCTGCGTCTGCGCTGAAGAATTGAGATTTGAAAGTTTTATTTCAAATTATTTTAAAAAAGCATTTCAATATTGAAAATTATTTTAGCTTACCCTCATGCCACTCAGGAGGAAGTGTGTATTTAATTTTTTTTATTTCTAAGTTTGAAGCCTAATATGATGCAGATGCTGATGCGAAGTGAAATTTTTAGTTGCTCTCCAACAAGACAGCGAAATGCTTACGAAAATGAAGCGGAAAAATATTCATTGGCAGTTGCACAAATTCAAAAAATTAAAACAAATGCAAATGCAAAAAAAGGTAAAAGCAGCCATGCTGTAATGAAAGAAACAACAAAAATAAACACGAAAAAACACAAATTTCATTTTTTCGCACACAATTACATATGATCTGGGCAATTAATTGTGTGCGAAAAAAGAGTGTAGACTTCTCCAAATAATCTGCTACACTACAACTATCAATTTCGCTCATCGAACAGCGTACTGCAGAACGAAAAGTAGTTATGATTTCGTTGTCATTTTTGTATGGGATTTTTCGTTTCGCATCAGCAGCGTACTAAGCTTAAAGCAAAGACTGGATTGATTAGAGCTTTATAATATGTTTATTCTATTTTAAGTTGAGCCATTTTTCCTCAGAGGATATATTTATTATTAAATGGATTAAATTATTGAAGATTGAGTTGAATTTTGTTTCATTTTTCTTTTGTTCATTATTTAGCTTTCTAAAATATGGTCACCGTACTTATAGAAGTAAAATTGTTAGTGTGGACACTTACCATTTTACACAATTTATTGGGAAACTTACGAAGTTGCATGAGTCTACCTACAGTTATTATGAATTTAATTATTTTTGTGAATATAATTGTTTAAAGAACAAATAGGTAAGAGAGATGCGTTATTTTAACAGTACCTATGAAGAAATGTATTATTGTGATCTTTACTGTTACTGTGAGCCATAAGGTGTTAATTCAAGGCTTCAAAATTTATTCGCGGACGAAGTCGCGGGCATCAGCTAGTCATAAATAAAATTTAAAATTTAATTTCTTTGTCAGCTGTTTTAAGCAATATGATTTGGTTAGTTGTCTAAATACGACCATTTACGCAAGATTTTTCTAAGTTCCCTATTACACGATAATTCTTTGCGTCTGACTCTTTTGGAACATAATGAAGAATGGCTGTAGTAGGTGTATGGTTCGTACTGTTGAAACGGACGTGGTCGTAATTGTCATTGGCAAGTTCCATCACCTGATGAACTTGTTCACAAATTTGAAGATTTCTGTTGCATTTGGTACGGGCAGATCATTTAATTATATAGACATCAATGCTACTTACGAAAAACTGAGCGTAGAAAAATCCTTGGCCTCCCCGTATTTCACAGCTTTACGGGTTGCGATACAACATCTTCATTTTTCGGACAAGGCAAGAAATCTGCGTGGGCGGCATGGAATGTTATCCCTTACACAGAGCTTGATGGTGATAGTGAACATTTTAAAAGACTAGAACTCCTCACGGTAATATTATATGATAAATACAGTAATTCGGACAGTGTGAATGATGTCAGGAAAGAGCTGTTTTGTCAGAAGACTAAGACAATGGAGAAACTTCCACCAACAACAGATGCACTACTTCAACACTCAAAGCGGGCTGTATATCATGCATGAGTATGGTGTACCTGTGTACACATTCAACAGTGAGCTCCTAGTCCGGAAGGCTTGGGCTGGACTCAGAAAAAAGAAGGTGGATCATGGGTTCCTATATGAAAGACATTACCTATAGCTTCAAAGGCATGTACTGAATTGGTGAAATGTAATTGTAAGAGTCAAAAAGGCTACACTGGTAGATATGGTTGCAAAGCTGTTCGTTGGAAATGTACTGACCTTTGTAAATGGCAATGCTCAAATACGACATAAGCAATCCATATAGATAAATGCAATTCAACATCTTTCATATGTGATTTCTCTTGTATTTAAATTTTATTTACGTATTAATATGTATGTTCATAAAACTTATTTAATTTTTAACCTTGTATCTTAGAAAATTAATATTTTTGTCACGCGATTTAATAATTGGATAGTTTGTAATTAATATATACTTATACAACCTAACTAATCCTACTAATATTATAAATGTGAAAATGAGTTTGTTTGTTTGCTTGTGACGCTTTCACGCTTAAGCCGCTGAATCAATTATGATGAATTTTGATATAGAGATAGATGGGACTTTGGAAGCGTCAATAGGATACTTTTTTTACCATATGAGACAAAAAAAGAAAAAAATATTTGGTACCAAAACAACTTAATATTATTTAGGAACAAAAATAAATCAATAAAGTTTGAAAAAACAATCAATTAATTTTGATATTTCGTTTAAAGATATAGTTTTTTTGTTTGTTTTATTATTTTGAGGTTTTCGTATGCTATTTTCTTCACAAACGATGGTTTAAATTAAACAGGAGCTCATCGCAAGCCCGGGCAGTAAAATTTACTCGATTAAAAAGAAATGAAGAATTAAGGAGGCTGCCTTGAGAGCTGTTTAGACACTGGCCGTTTTCGAAATCATAATCTGCGTCGAAAATGCATTTACAGAATGTTCTTTAACGCAAACTGCTAAGGTCACATATTCGAAACCATCATCTGCGTTGCAGCTGTGCAGTAAAAAAATTGGGTTGAAGAGAAAAATAATTGAGAAACAAGAGATCGTATTCGTAAAAATCAAATACGGTTGCGAGTAAATTGAATGACGTTGATCAAACGGACTTCGTGCAAGCAGGACGATTGCATATGACGATTACAATCTGCGTCAAAAAATGATGGTCATTTGCCGATCAAATTGACTTTGATTTGACGTTTTCAAAATGGCCACTTTCTTAAGGAAAGCATGGAAAAAGTTCCATGGCCAG
The DNA here is from genome assembly GCA_963921185.1 of Dasysyrphus tricinctus. Lineage (NCBI taxonomy): Eukaryota > Metazoa > Arthropoda > Insecta > Diptera > Syrphidae > Dasysyrphus > Dasysyrphus tricinctus. The sequence continues at coordinate 73,053,740 of OY992532.1, read as the reverse complement.
TTGCAAACATAATGTAGCATATTCGCGTGTGCCCATTGGCCTGAATTTGTATGTTTATCTACGCCAAATGGAATATACATTATCAATAGTATACAGCAGCATCCTTAATATACTGTATGAGCGGCAGAAAATTCTGTTGTTGAACGCATAGCCAAAATATGAGTACATATGCATTTATGAGGGTTTGTAGGTTCACTAATCTTGATATCGAATGCAAATGTCTGGCAGGATTTTTTTGACGCCCAGGCTCGGGACGAGGGGTTGAAAATAGCACTGTTCAAATTTTTGTGTCAGGGGTACAACCACTTCAATTCACTTATGTATTTAAAATGAGAAATTATGCTCTGGACTTGTTCCTAGGTCCACATACTTTAATTTTATGATATGAGTAATAGAACTCAAGTTATGACCCTCTAAAGCAAAGTTTATCGGCCTTATTTTGTGTTTGAATTTTTAAATATCCAAATATTTCTGGATATGGTGCACTTTAAATGGTTATATCTCAAGTTCTTTTTATCAGATCCTCAAAATTAAAGTCTTAGACTTAAGGAAAATGACAGAGGATCATTTCCTGTTTTTTGAAAATTAATTGATGTGGTTGTAACCCTGTCACAAAAACTGGAAAACAGCTACATATTTTCAACAGCCCGTCCTCAACACGGGTGTCGAAAAAATTTCCAGACTTTTGAACTCAATATTAAGATGCATGCACCTACAGATTTTCAAACTCATATTTTGGTTATGCTTGCACCCAAAAAATTTGAAACCAGCAATTGGACTAATAGTAGGATATTCAGTTCACAGCGAGGTAGAACCTATGACTCCGCAGTAAATATTTTTCATTTTGTAATAATTTTATCTCCATCTCTATTAACCAATAAACTGAAATAAATAAATTAATATTTTTTTTGTTAATGATTTCTGTATCGATCGACAACCAGAAAAGAAATAAACAAGGCTAGTAAAAATATATATTTATATAATACCTCCCATAAAAATTGTTAGGTTGTATTCCCTGCCTCCAAACATAAAGGTTTACTTACAAACACTAGGCTATTCATGTACAGACACAACCTACTGAAATACCATAAAAAGAAAATGAGGCTCAGTACCGATGACCTTTGCAGAGGATGCAGTGACGAAGAAGCACATGAGGATACCTTACACTTCCTTTGCCACTGCCCAGCACTCTGTCATTTAAGAAAGAAACACCTAGGAAATCATTTCTATGACGACCTAGAGGAACTTTCTGGAACTTCGGCTAATAGCCTTCTGAATTTCATCAACGCCTCTAAATGGCTTGACTGCTAACAGAACACAAACACATAAAGTGGAATACAATTTCCTAGGGTATCACAACGGATCTACATAGATCTAAGTGTGACGGTAACGAGATCAACTGTCAGCCCTTCTACCTAACCTAACCTATTCACATGTACAGGGTGTTTTTCTTATTTTAGTAATTTTCATGAAGCTGAAGAGTTTATGCAAGCATGCCAAAAAATTAACAATAGAATCATTTCTTGTCCATCTTTTTGGACTAAATGAAGATTGTTTTTTATTTATACTTTTTTTTGGGCTCTGAGGGTGGGGGGTGTCATGACCCCTTTTCCCCTCCTTGAATAAATTTAGCCAGATACATGTTAAACTTTTGTAGGCATATATGTATATTATGTGACCCTAAATATTATATTTGATTGTCTTGGAGCAAGGGGGTCATGCCCCCCATTCCCCTTCCTATATTTGCAAACTTTAACATTTGAAAATTATGTGGTTGTATTCCCTGACCCCAAAAATGTATACCAAGACACCAAGTTTGGGGCCCTAAGTGATTTAGAAGCCAAGATATTAATAATGTACCTAAATTTCAAAATGGCGGCTATAAAATCCAAGATGGCTGACCGCCGAGATGAGTCCTACCCTAAATCTCAAGCTATGGACCTAAAGTAATTCCTAAAAAAATTTGGTGCTTTTGTCCGGCAAAAACAGATTTTCTTGCTAAGCGACCCTACTATTATGGAAAAGCATGTTAATAAGCTCTTTAAACTGCGCTGTGGAGAAGATTTGAAAGGAAATATGAAGACCTAATTTTTTTTTAAATGTCATCGAAAAGAAGTTGATCCTGCTTGAATAATTATTATGAGTTTTTGTGAAATGAAAATCATTGCTCTGTTAAAAAAAAAAAAATTATTTGAATTTAGCCAAATTAATATGTGATAAAATATGAACATTTTAATTTTGTAAACTGTAAATTCAATTCATTAATTTGTGTTAATGAAGAGGTATCAATATTTTTAATCATAAAAAAATCTATATCGTCAGCTTAGAGTGAAAAGCCAGCTAACTCCTATTTCGCATTTTTTACAAAAAAAATATTTAAAAAAAGTGTAAAATTATATTAAGTATTTTTCAACACTCGTTTTTGCTAAATTTAGAGAAATTGAAAATATTTGATAGACTTTTGTATTTTTTAGTAATTTTTGAAGTGGGTCTATAATGGTCAAAAAAAAAATGTGGAGTTAGCCGCTTTTCACTCTAAGCCAACGATATATGTTTTCTCTGCTACAAAACGGACCTTTTAGATAAAGAGGTTCCTTCCAAAAAATTAAAAAGATCTTATGTATGTATATACGAATATGTATGTTTTATTTGCTCAAGTTTAAAAAAAAAAACTATCATAATCAGAAGCCATTTAGGTTTTATATTGCAAAGTTAACTAATATTATACCCGAAATTATAGAATTTAGCAATTCCCCTCCATTGCATATTTCCACAGGAGATAGGCTTAAGCTTTAAGTATACAAAAGTACATACATACATCATCTGATTACTTAAATAAAATTCACTTCTACTTTTATAATTTTTTGTAGTCTGTTCTGGTTTGGAAAAAGAAATTAAGTTGAACCAAGTCTAGCCACAAACAAAACTAAAATTTGGAATAACAACCTAAAGATAAGATAAAGTAAAATATCTTTTTTTCGTTTTGCAATAACAGTCTTAGTTGAATTTAGTAAAAAAAAAAAAACAAATCTAGAGTTTTAAATAATGGGGATGAAATGAAACTCTCAATTTAACTTAAGCTTTTATTCCAAAACTTTTTTTTCCAAATGAAGAAAAATTAAATCCTAACTGAATATGGGTCTCAATCTCTCAATGACAAAACAAAACTATGAGTACCTGAAGGATTAAACTTGAGTTATGAAACGAATTTTTTTTTTTAAACGACTTGAACTAATAGGTTTTTTGTCTATAACTTTCGATCTAGAGAAGATACAGACATATACAAAAGTGGAAGTAGATTTTAATATTCTGAATATCTACGAATATAACAAAAACTCAATGTTGTCATAACTCTGGTTAAGCGGGGCCATGGTTTGTGGCACACAAACCTCCTCTATATAGGAGCTCACTTTATGGGGGCTAGACAAGACATTGATAATGTATGGTAATGATTTAGTTATGATAATGACATTGTTATGAGGATGTGTGAAAGAAGTCAAAAGTCAAAGGAAAAAATTGATTTTTATATTTATTTTGTTGCTCAAAAAAAAATTATTTTGAATTTTTGTTCTTCTTTCATAATACCTCATTATAACTAAAATGAAATTCTAAATTTAGTAGGCCAAGAGCCGGGAACTTTTACTCTGTAATTGATTACTGAACTTATTTTCTTGATTGAATACATTCAGGGGTGTCCCCCGAATGTAAATCCAAGTTGGCGGTAAGACGGAGTGCGAGCATCAGCCGCCATCTTGGATAAGGGAGAGTAACGAAATCCCGATTTACAAAATCCCGAAAAATTTAAGAATAAAAATCCCGCAAATAGAAATTTTTAGAAATATTTGCCGGGATTTTCAATATTTTTTAAACAATACTATTGGAAGAATATAGTTGGTGATTTCCTATTAAGTATTTTTTTGGAATTAAATTTATTTTTGAGAGCGAAGAATTTTACGCGGGAGATTTGGTTACTCTCTCCATTGAAATTGGTTTTCTATTCTGGCGGGAGATTTCGTTTCTTTTCTTTCACGATTAGTGGTCTAGCTCTGGGTCTGGATCTGAACAGAGGTGGGTCTGGATTCTGGACAGAGGTGGAATTTTTTTTTCAAAAAATTATAAGAAAATATAAACATTTTCGACTTTTTTTTTGTAAAATTTAGGAAAAAAACACTTTTTTTCTAAGGTTTTTTTTTATAAGAAAATATAAACTTTTTCGACTTTTTCTTGGGAAATTTTTGAAAAAGCAAGATTTTTTTGAAGAAAATTTTAATGGATTGAACTTTTCTCAACTTTTTTTTTTCGTTTTTCAATTTTTCTTCGAAATATGAATGAAAATATTTTTGTTTGAAAATGTCAATCAAAAATTTTTCAATTTGTCATCGAAATATGAATGATAGGTACTGTTGCTCAAGAAAACTTGACATTGGCGCCTGCCAGGCGACTTTAAATACTCGAAGCGGAGCAACGGAGTTGCGTGAGCGGGACAGAGCACCCAAAAAAGAGGGTTAAAATCCTGAGAACCCGCGAAGCGGGCCAGGCAAGGTACTGTTGTTGACATTGGCAAAGAAACTCGCTACAAGCGTCATATTCATAATCTAAGAAGTGCCACCTTTCATTTGATGCATAGCATTACATGAAAAATCAACTTTAAGCTTTAAACGCGATTTGTGGCTTAACTAAGCTTCCTAGAGGTATTATAGTTGACACCTTTAAAAATTGATTTGCGGTTAAACTAAGCGTCCTAGCGACTTATAAATGCAAAAGAACTTTGTATGCACCCAACCTCGACCCCACCCCAAATCCTATAGTGAGCACAGACAGGGGGGTTGCAGGGGGCATCATGCCCCCCCATACGTACCTCACTGTTTATTCGGGTTTATGCGCCACCCATACTGTTTCTCAAGAAACTCTACACATTGGCGCTCAATTCATGCATCAGAATATACGAAAAATCAACTTTTATCTTTAAACGCGATTTGCGGCTAAACTAAGCGTCCTAGATGCATCAAAGTTTTCATCTTTAAACTTGATTTGCGGCTAAACTAAGCGTCCTAGTGACTTATAAAATGCATATTCGTGATCTAGGAAGTTCCACCTTTCAATCCACGTATCGCATGAAACGAAAAACCAATTTTTATCTTTAAACGCGATTTGCGGCTAAACGAAGCTTCGTAGACCCTCCAAAGTTGACATCTTCAAACGTGATTTCTGCCTTAACTATGCATTTTAGAACACTAAAAATTGAATATTCGTAGTCTACATTTCAATCGACGTGTCACATGATTTTTTAAAAATCCAGATACACCACAAAAGTATTTTTTTTTTAATTGTAAAATAAAAAAATCCAGACCATAATCCTCGGTCCAGATTAAAACAGACCACCAACACCTTCCTTCACCCTAAAATTGAAAGAAAAAAAAAACATGTTTTTATCTCTTTACGTCGAGGACTAGCCTCTACCGAGTTCTAATAAGAACTGAAATTTAATTCGGAATCACATTTCCTTATATACTACTTGGTAACGGCTTAGATATGCTTCGTTCTCGTTGATTTTCAATTCTTTAAGGGACCAACACAGAGAATATCAAATTCAAAATAATGGGAAGCCGTTTGCGTACTGAAAAATGAGCGAAGTAGTAGGGAACTTCGTTCATGTTGATTCTCATTCAATCAAGGCACTTATTCCTATGGAAAGAAAAAAATTAATGCGCCGTCGCATTGCAGCAGAAAAGTCGGGATTAAGTACTTTCTCTAGCTAACTGGCTAATTGAACTGAAAAAGTTTTATGTTTCTACTTTTCCAGGAATCAGCCAAAATGTTTAAGCTCGTGCATGTTTCAGCTGTACTTCCTGAATTGATATTTCACAGAAAAACATATTCAAAATCATTTCGATGAATGCATTATACGTTAATTGTTACTTTACAACGTAATTAATGCATCATCATCAGAAAAATCTAACTCTGGTAAACACATTGTTAAAAGTGATGTTTGGAAATTTTGCGCATTGTCGAGGCAAAAGTACGAAGTTAATTGAAGGATTTTTCATTAATAAAAAAAGTTAAGAAAATGCGGACACAGAAGGCACAATTTAGTTTTTGCTTATTTTTTAACTCTATCTTTTTTATCATGATAGGAACTTATAAAAATAGAATATCGGCGAAACGCAATTATGGAGTTGATCTCACTTGAACTTTTAACTTGAATTATGGAACTTATAAAATACATATAGTTTTTGAACTCATCCCTAGACAGAGTGATGTTGAAAATTGGATCCAAATTAAATAAAGAAGCTATTTATAAAAAATAAATGCAAGGAAAATATAGTTTTAATCAAATATTTTCAGACAGTCGTATAGGTGGTATGATTCCTATATAGGAACATTTTTATTAGAGAAATATGTACATATGTATATGTAAGTACTGCATACATACATACATTTATGGCAAGTTTTGCATTAAAATGTATTATTTGCTTGCATAAAAAGATAGTTAGATCTCGTTATTTTTGATGAAACCATGGTAGGGAAGACGGAAAAAGTGGGGACTCACAAATCTATCTGTCTGTCTGTGTATCTGTCTATTTGGGTATTTGGAATACCCTAGACATATTTTTTAATTTTTTTTTTTTTGAAAAAATTAACGGTAGGTACCTGCCTTTTTTTTATTTTTTTTTGCAGTTAAATAAAATCTTGTTTATCTCAAAAATGACTCGACAGATTTTTCTAAACAAAATTCAATGTATACCTATTACTTCTTTGAGTAAATACCTACAACATTTGGCTGAGAACCCATGTTTTGAAAAATGGTTATTAATGGTACATACCTCCAAACGAACCACTTCTTCGATTTATTTTCCATTTTCAAGGCTTCAAGAGAGTCATGTTTAGAAGTTGCTTATATTATATGTACATTTTGCGGAAAAATGCAACCTGAAAAGTGCATTTTCTAACCATTGCAACAAGATAAAAAGTGTCCGACCAATAAGTTTGTCAATGTTTGGACTAAAGCTATCAGTTGGCATCCTCTTTTTGTGTGGCTGCGATGAGATAGTTTTATACTCTTACGGTCGGCTCCTGGACTACTCTATAGCTGATGTCATCCAGATACAAAAATAGCTGAATCATAATTTCTCTTCAAAATTCCTCGTTTTTGTTGCCAAAAATTTGGTACTGATTTTTTATTTCATTCCTTACTATTATCCTTCCTTTAATATCAAATTTATCTATTGAAAAGAGTTATTGAGTTATTTTGACTCCCCATGGTGAGAAACCCTATCCTCTGTTAAGGTAACGGAAAGAAATTTATGATAACTTAGAAACATAAGCTGGAAAATTTTAAAATTAAAACGAAAAATATCATAAAGTAGGTACTTTTAGTCTTTAACCTAACCATTTCTTAAATTTTGTATTTTAATAAGCATCATAGGTCTCAATTTCTATATTTGACATTATGAAGACGTTAATATAAAGCTTTAAATATTCGAGATACCCCTACTCAAAGGATCGCCTTTATACTCGCTATAGTTTTGAGTGCTACATTCTTGCATAATATTCTCGTTCTCAATATGTTTGTGTTTTGTGTTGCCTGTAATCTTTACTCGAGAGTTGTAATGGTTATGAAGAAGCGTTAAGTTTTCATACGAAAGGACACATTCCACCTGAGGTAGAAATAGCGCCTTATCTACACTTGGACAAAAAAAGTCATATTCAAATTTTTCACAAACATTGTGTACATGCTAGTAAACGAGTAAATTATGAAACAAGGTCTGAAATTTTAAAAATGTTACAATAATTACAATTCGACAACTTTTGAAATTTTTGAATTTTCCAAAAACTCAATCAATTGTTCAACTCGATGGACTTACCTACATGAAAAATTGGAAGCAACCGGCTAATTAGGGTTTGTTATGTAAAAATGAGGCAAACTTTGTCTATGCAGCAAAACTAAACAACGTTCCATGCTTAGGAGGTGAAACAGGTAAAAATCCTCATGATAAAATGCAAATACAATGACAACAGCATTTAAGTTGGGCTCAGAAATGCTTTAATCCAAGACCAGTAAACCTGCTAATTGACGATTTCTGCGGTCGACGGAGTGAACACTTATAGGCAGAACATTAAGGATGCGAGACGGGTTTAGTGGATTCAACATAACTGATTCAAGTTGAGGCAAAAGTTTCGCATCATTGGAAAATCAAGAAAAATTAAATGGAAGAACTGGTAATAAAATTTTTAAGGGTCCAGTAGTATAGTCATCGAGTGTGGTCGGTCAACTAGAACTACCTTGTCCGGTCTTGTCTTTTCAATAAAGTTTCTTCCTTGATATTGTTAATTAAAAAAAAAAAACTGTACAAAAACTTCCTCCAGCCGTGCCCACAACACGCGCACAGGAATGATGGAGAGTTGTAAGTCCCTAGGCCCGGGTTCTCCACGAGCTGTTGTGCTACCGAATTTATATTTTATTTATTTAACACTATTCCATTTGATAGTTGATTTTGTTCAGTGTATATGCTATCTAGCTTCATCTCGTCAAAGCAACAACAACAAAAAAAGTAATACACGCTTGCAAAGCGAACAAGTTTATCGGAATTCTCCCGTAAGGGATGCACTGGCAGTGGCATAGAGAACGTCCCCAATTAATGGGTTGGGGAAAATGGTTTTGCAAAAAGAGAAAAATATAACACGGCTTAGGGCTTAAAGGCGCGTAAGTATATTATGTAGAAGGTTTTCAACATATCACATCGTTTTGGGTTTATGGAAAAGCTAAAGGATTCATAGAGAAACTAAATCCATGGCAATGGATGAATTTCACTCTGAGGTGCTCGCTGGGTAGGTATACTATAGTATAGTGAACATAGAGAGACAAAAAATATGAAGCCGGAGATAGAAAATAAGGCTCCAAGACTATATTCTGTATTCAAAGGGAAACATGCTCGCTGGGAATTCATTAAAATTACCCTGCATTCCCGCGCATATATAAAACCCCCACATAGCCAATGGTGGCTTCTACTCTGCTGTTGATTATAATTGCGATGATGATGATGATAAGGATGTTGACGATGATGATGAAAATGGCGTCAGCAAAGGGGGTGACCTTTAAGCTTATATAGTGATGGTTCATTCGAACGAATGTGAGGTGTTAAGAGTAGGTAGAGGTCTTTAGTGACATCATATAATTTTTATGGCCGACTTCATTCGCGTAAATGTGAGCACAGGGTGTATGTTATTATTATTGTTGGATATTATGTAGGTACACTGTTGGCAGAACCTGTATATATTTTGAATGGTTTATTTATTTATTTTTTTTTGTCGAAAGCCTTCAGGAGCAGCTTGTAAAAAGGATGATGAACTAAATATACTATCATGGGATGCCATAATGGTACTTTTAATTGCTATGATGAGAAAAAAAAACTCTATAGGTACCTACCTACACCTATAAAAGTCAGCTCCAGCGGTCACTAATTGGGAGTTTCAGAATTAACAAAAAAAAAAAGCAAACACACACAAGTAAAAATAGCTTCTCATTCAGGCCGCAAATTCTTTATAATTTATTATGAATCTTTTGTTGAAAATCAGGCTAGCAGAAGGGAAGTCACAATGTAGAAAAATCAATACATACCCTACCCAGCCTGTGTAAACCTTACAACATGGATTGAAACAATAAGGGTTTGAATTGCTCCTCTACGAACATTTTTAAATCAACAAAAGTGTTGTTTTGAAAAATATAACCTTCCTTAGGGCAGTATGCAAAATATACATAATTTGCTTAAATTGAAAATATAAAAAGAACAATGGCTGAAGGATGGAGATTACCTTAGAACACACATATGTATACTCTTAGAAATAAACAAAAGATTTAATCAATGGCTCTTACCTAAACGACATAAAATAAAGTTAGGAATAGAAGTAAGGTTTAGTTTTTATTATGACTTAAGGTAAGCTACATTACACATTTTAAAAACACCAACAATTTCAATCAAGAAATTGAATTCTAAGGTTTTTGAAAGCAGGTATGTAAAAAACACAATGTTTGTGTTAGGGCTATATAGATATTGCAGTTTGCAATGATGATGTTGAAGATAACAGCTAAAGTAAATTGTTTATTTTAAAAGAACCCTCCCTAGCATATATAGGTTAATTACATTTTGTGGTTAAGTATAATAAATTGTTATTAAACTTTTTGGGGGTGGTAACATTATTCAGAAACCAAAAAATTAATCATTTGCAATACTTGGTTTACATATTTGCTCTTATGTATGTATATTTCAATTTTAACCACAGGAATATTTTGGGTGGAGATAAAACTGTAATGAACAAATGTTGGACCCTACACACAGAAAAAAAACGAAGGAAAATCAACAAAAACAATAATTATTCAACATTTTTTGCCAATGTTTTTGCTCCAATGAGCATTCGCTTTATTTTAACATGATTTCTTATAAGAGAAATCAATATTATATCATGTTACAATGACATTGTTTTTATTGTTGAATCAATATGTTTTCATTTTGAAGTAATATGAAAAAACCTGCAAATAAAAATGGAATCCATAGCAAATGAATGCTGAATCAATACGATTATGTTGAAGTGATGCGATCATCATGTTGAATCGCCATGACTATCATATTAAATCTTTACAACCATCATGTTTAATCATTATTATCATTGTGTTAAGCCACTACTATTATCATGTTGAATCACCATCTGAAAGTATAGGAATTCATTATATATTTATTTTATTTTAAAAATACTTTATGATACTTACTGAGTATTGAACTGGGAACCTTCCACACACGGAGATAACACTCATCCACTGGGCCAACTCGCTAGGCAAAAAACTAGTGCCAAACGTAAGCTTGAGGTATTTTTAACTTGGAATCAATATCAATACCTTCCCGTAAGAATGTATTAAGCAACATTTTCAAAATTTTAAATTAAAATTTTAAAAACCTCTTGCTTAATTATTTATTTGTGTATTTTGTTGTATTAAACAGATTTATGAAGGGATTTTGAGTATAAATAAATAAATAAATAACTGAACAAGAGTTTTTTGTTGATGCCTTTAATTTTTTGCAAATGTTGGTCGATTAATACTTTCTTACGGAAGGGTATCGATATGTAAATCATTTTATTTTACTTATATTTCAATGTTAAAATGAGTTCAATCCTTTTATTTCAACATGGTCTCACACATGAATTAATTTGTATATGAAACCGTTATGATTTAATAATATTTCCCTTAGAACAAAAAACATGTTGAATCAAAATAAAAAACTTTGTTTAAGTGTTTGCCCGTTTGTTTTAACATGAAAACGCTTTTTTTTACATGAATTTCTTTTAACTTGGAATTTATATACGAATCATTTTTTTTTAACACAACTTCAAAGTTAAAACAAAGCGAAAACTGTTTAATATAAAATAAAATTCCTGTTTATTTATATTTCAATTTTAACTTAACAGGATTAAGTCATAAATTAACGCTTTGAAATGTTAAAATAAAATGAAAACGAAATGAAATCAATTGATTAAAAAATTCATCTTTTTTATCGAAATCAATAATTCGTCATGTTGATCTTACATTGCGTTTTTTTTCTGTGTGTAGCAACGAATAGAATTTTTAAAAATGTGATACTTCAAGTAAGAAAAGTGGGTAGGTTACAGTACCTTGCCATATTATTAGGCCAAAGGGAAAAAATAATTTTTTACTTGCGATATAGGTACTATGAACAATGAATTTTAATACACACCTTTACTAAGCAAACATCGTGGAATAGGCCTCCTCGGGATACCACAATAAAAAAACGCACAAAGCGCTCGACCATTCTGGTGGTGTGGAAGAAAAAGCATTCTTTTGGAATACTGTGAATCTTTGAAGTACTGTAACTTTGTAACGGTTAATGCTAAGAACAATTTGGTATTCTTGTTTTTTGTTGGAAACTACCTCAGCTACATGTTTGCGAAACAATTTTTTCTTCTAAAACTTGCCGTTTTCGATATATCTAGCAAAAACCCATTTTCGTGACCTTTGACCCCCCTAACGGGACTAGCGGGCATTGGATGTTTGAGGACTTTTGACAGGTTATAAGTAACGCCAATCCCAACGTGTATACCAAAAATCAGCTTGTTACAAATTTGTTCCTTGTGTTAGTAGTTAGTAAGCAACAAACTACTTAAGACATACACTTATCAAAATAAAATAAAATTAAAAACAATAATTATAAAATAACAAATACAATGACATTGAAAAGATTAACAATTACAAACATTTAAGGGCGTGGTACACTGGTCTTCAATGTAGCTTTGAGTCTATTCTTACTTATATTAAAATCAAAACAATTTGAGTTCAAATTCAGAATGTTGCACATGCGGGTAAAAGGCTCATGCTTTCCATAATTGGTACGGTGTTGAGATATATGCATTAGTTCTAGACTACGAGTGCTGTGACCTCCCCTACGATAGTTAAGGCTAGTACAAGATAATAAATCAGGTGCATCAATAACGCCCGTTAAAAGCTGATGAATAAATACAATATCATTATTAATTCTCCTTTGTGCCAAAGTTTGAATCTGAAGAAGCTTAATCCGGTGTTCGTAAGGAGGAAGATTATAAGGATCGGACCACGGTAGTCCTTTCAAGGCGAAACGTATAAAATTACGCTGTACTGCTTCAAGTCTATTCTTATGGACATCGTAAAAAGGAGTCCAAACCTGTGATGCATATTCAAGATGAGGGCGAACAAGACTGCTGTAGATCCTGGATCCTGGAACTCCTTAGACCATCGTTTAACAAACCCTAACATAGAGTTTGCCTTGTTGACGATTAAATTGATATGCTTCGTAAAATCAAGATTAAAAGTAAAATGAACCCCTAGGTCTTTGAAACTATCAACACGACGCAATGTGTGCTGCGATAACTTTTTTTTAGAAAAAATCATCGCCTAACATTTAATAGGGTTGAGATTTAAGCCGTTTTTATTACACCAAATAACAAAACTGTTTATATCTTCTTGCAAAAGTAAACGATCACTCATAGATTTGACGCTTTTGAAAATTTTCATATCATCAGCAAAAATTAGAATTTCACTATAACGTATACAGAGGGATACGTCGTTGATAGCTAAGATAAAAAGAAGTGGGCCTAAATGACTACCCTGGGGAACTCCAGATTTGGCAAAGAAAGCGTTGGAGACAGAGCTCCTAAATCTAACCTGATAGGATCTATTATGGAGATATGAAGAAACCCAAGTGATGAGTTGAGGAGGAAACCGAAACACCTTTAACTGAAACGTGATGATGTCATGAGAAAGTTGATCGAAAGCCTTAGAAAAATCTGTATAGATGCAGTCAAGTTCTTGACCATGTTCCAACGCAGTTGAGCACTTATGCAAGAATGCAAGTAAATTGGTTATCGTCGATCGCTTTTGCACGAATCCATGTTGTTGTTTCCAAATTATATTTTTACAGTTGAATGTCAAACTATCGCACATTACTTGCTCAAAAAGCTTTGGAATGCAAGATAGTTTGGAGATTCGCTTGTAATTGCATATATCAGATCTGTTACCCTTTTAAAAAACTGGTGTTATATATGCTTTTTTCCAAATACTTGTAAATTTATCTGAGCTAAGTGATAGGTTAAACAAATTAAGAAGAGGGAGTGCTAATATTGATTTACATTTTTTCAAGACTATTGGTGGGATGCCATCAGGTCCAGATGAGTAATCATCATGAAGTAAGGACATAAATGTAAAATTTTTTCAATTATAATTGGGATATTATTGAAAGTAGTTTGTGGGCAGTCTTTTAAGTAGAGAAAGAATTTCTTATCAACATCGACAGGGGTATCAACGAAAGACTGGCGAAAGTTGTTGGCAAACGCATCACAAATATCTGGAGGACTATTTAAAATAATATTATTATAAGTTAAATTGACTGGATAGCCATCAGATTTCCTTTTCAAGTTTACGAAACTCCAAAAACTTTTGGGGTCAAGCTTAAGGGAACTTTCCATTTTTTTAAGATAGTCAGAGTATAAATGATTGGAGAGGTTTTTAAACTCATCAAACAAGGAAATATACAATTCTCGGTCCTCAAGGGACATACTTTTTATGAAGTTCTTCCAAGCTCTGTTTCTTTGATTACGAAGAATTTTGAGTTCTTTCGTATACCATGGATGGCAGAAGCTAGAGTATTTGGGTAATTTGTGCGGAACTATGTCATTAATACAGTTGGTCAATACTTGATAAAAGTATGAAACTGCAACGTCAATGTCGCCTGAAACTGGTATATTTTCAATACCAGATGCACTTAAATGCTCAGAAAGTAACTGAAAGTTAGCTTTCCGAAAGTCAAAAGAATATGAACAGTCTTGTGAATTACTATTATTAAGTAAATGCCCGTCCAAGTCAAGAAAAATGTCAAGAGGAGGATGGTATTTATCTATGTTTGATATTGCAGTAGTAGACTCTACCACTACAGTACTAACAGCGTCAGATGAGAAAACTAAATCTAGTATTCGATTTAAAGAGTTTTTAATACAGCTTATTTGCTGTAAGTCCGTAGATATAATATGGTCTAACAGTTGAAGCTCCTGTTGAGATGAAGTCAACGATGCTTCAAAGTAAGACTCGTCTTCTGAAGGAATCCAGTCAATGTATGGGAGGTTTAAGTCACCTAAAAGAGTAATAATACTATCAAATGAACGATATATTAAAAGACGAGCCTTGCTAAAATGAGGTGAATGGGCACTTTTTTTTGACAACTTCAAGCCTTAAACTTAAGGCCTCATGGAGGGGACCGGAGTGTAAGACGGGCGTTTTTAAACTGTCAGACCTCAATCTTTCTATGATCAAAGTTTTAGCCTTGCTAAAATGAGGTGAGTAAATCGGTCGGTAGCTCTCCGTCTATTACAAACCATTTTTTGAAGAAAGGTGCTTTCACTGAATGATAGTCCTCACTTTAAAGTAATTAAGTAATAAATTGTACTTTTTTTAACGGGAGCGGGTCAAAATTCTGCTTTTCAAAATTCTGTTTTTTGCATGAAAATTCTATTTTTCAAAATTCTGCTTTTTTTCAGTTCTGTCTTTCGAAATTCTGCTTTTCAAAATTCTGTTTTTCAGAATTTTGTATTATAAAATTTTAATCAATAAAACTCTGCTAATTCTGGTATTTCTCAAAGACGGAAAAGAAAAAAGTAATTTTTTAACTTTATTGTTAGACAATTCAGTGCAACACTTTCTTCCTATCTGGAAGAGATTTTGTTTTTGCTCGTCATTTATTTATGTTATTTGATTGCTGCACATATTTTTCTACAAAGAACTATCCCGGCACAACTTATATTTCACTTTATTTTGTGCTTTAACGGGCTAATGAAGCTGTAAATGTAAGCGCAAAAGTTGAGTAAAGCCTAGTTTACAGTTTGATTCAGGTGAAACACAAAATTATATTGGTTGTTGGTTAACAGTTACATGCAAAATATAACCATTGCTGTCATGGAATCTCATGCAAAACGACTGGACGGAATTTATTTTGCGTGCGAAAAATAGTGTGGTAAGTAATAAGTATTTTTTATGGTTGGTTTACACTTCGAAAAAAAAAAATATATTCACCATACAGCTTTTTTTGCATGCAAATAATTTTTGCATCCAAAATAATTGATCTCCATGTTTAGGCCTACAGTTATTAATTAAGTGTAAGTTTATGACTCAATGCGTGGCTAAGGCCAAGGCAAACATTTTTCGTCTAGAATATTATAAAAGTTTTGCACAGAATAGGTGCATAATTGCTTACAAAGTTTTGTTTTTTATGCGCACGGAACTGTAAACTATGCTCACACCTTAGATAAAACAGATAAAACAGTAGTCTTAAAAGCAAATCCAAAAAGTTTTCCCCATTTTATGATGAGACAAGTATGAGAAAATTGCTTACAACATTCTTCCAATAATAAAAAGATGGTTTAGAAAATGTTAAAAAGCGCACATTTTCCAAACCTTCTTTTAATTATTGGCAGAATTTTGTAAAACAGAATTTTGAAAATCAGAATTTTGAAAAGCAGAATTTTGAAAAGTAGAATTTTGAAAGCAGAATTTTGAAAGCAGAATTTTGAAAAGCAGAATTCTAAAAGCAGAATTTTGCAAAAAGAATTTTGACCCAGCCAGAATTTCGACCCCAACCCTTTTTTAACCTGTGGAGCCATCTGCGAGGATATAAGATTATAATAAGCTAAACAGAATTTTGGGAGTGGCAGGTACCGTTATTTTTGGTTTAAAAAATGACAAAACTTGTCAGGAGAGTAACCAAATTAACAATTTCCCTGGAGGGTTTACTTTATTTTGTGTTTTCAACCCTGCCATATTTATATAATATATATAATAATATATAAATTATATATTTTCTAGACTAATTTTGGGTCACTGAACACGAAAATCAAAATTTTTTCTTCCAAAGAAACGTTTTCGAGATATGCGCTAAAATTATTTTCTCAGCTTTTTTTCAGATATTCCCATAAATCTCGCTAACGGCTTAGCTAATTTACATAAAATGTATATTTTCTGAATGATGTGATCTGTCTCCTTTCGACGATGTACTACATGTATAAGTAAGGACTGAACTTTTATAAGTTACAAGCATTCAAAGATTCAAAAACGAGTATTTTTGAAAAATTTCTAGTGTTTGGTTGCTCCATATGGATAGAAAAATGATATTTAAAATAATTTTAAGGACTCAAGTGAAAATAATTTTTTTTAACAAAGGTTTGAGCCAATGTCTTTTAAAATCGTACTATAAATGTAGAAGTTATTAAATAATTGGTGAAAGAAGGCAAATTAATTTTTTTCAATAAAAGTCATATAAATGAACATTAGGGTGTCTGTTATTACCCAAAATCATTTTTTGAAATCAGAAACCCCTAAATCAAAATTTATGCCCTAAAATAAAGTTTTTGACCAAAAAATGTTTGTCTATGGCGATAAATCGGTGCCTCGTAGGCCATTCTCTTTTCCATACAAAGGAGAATTGGACACACCAAAATACAAGACCAATAATGACGTGATATATATCGTTGGAAAGATCTTTTTATGAACTACAGTAGTTACTAAAAGAGTTCATTTCAAATCTCTATGTGAAAAAAAACAATATTAAAAAGTGTGTTTCAACCCCCCTACAACCCCATGTCACCCTTTTTTTGAGGGTTTGGTTTGGTTTGAGCTCTATGTATTTATGTTGAATATACAATCGCCTAAACAAATTTTTCACAAGACATTGCATTTTTAAACAAAAATACACGAACAGACGAAAAAATGAGTTAACCTTCTTTTACCGCTTTTTTTATGGTTTGGCAACACTATTTGAAGATGAGTATTCTTTTCTTAATCTGTGTCTAAAAATCATTTGAATTCAAGTAAAATATTTTGGGTTTCTTAAACTTAAGGCCATAATCATAGGCGTAGGAAGGAAATGAACTACCCACCTTAGAAAAATCGACAAACTTTTCTGGTTCTACAACCGACCTAAGAAGCAAGATTGAACAACTGTGAATGAAATTTCAGACACCAAAATTTAAATTTTGCCTACAGAAACAGGTGGTCGTCCTCGTCACATAAAAGCAATTTTTGCTCACCTTAATTTTTTGTTTGTATTTAAACATTGCATCACTGTCCGGGAAAACTCAACTCAGTATATTAAACCGAGTCAAGCACAAACCTAGTTGAAACGGCTTTAATTAGTCTCAAACCGAGCTAGCTTGAACCTTGAAGATGAGTAGCTTGTAAGGTTTAAAAAGCGGAATCGCCAAAAATCGCAAAATTTCAAAATTTTCCACTCTATAAATAACCGAATTCTATTAAAATCAATTAAGGGATAAGAAAGAAATCGTTTTTCAGTTTTGGGGTAGATACGTTCAGATTTAGTATGACGATGGCTCTATCTAGCGAAAAATTAAATTATAAAACGAATGTTAAATTTAAGTAAAAACTTGGAAAAAAAATATAGAGATTTGAATTCAAAAAAATAGAATCACCAAAAGCTAAAAATATTGCCCGTATTGTGTATGTACCAAATCGATTTTCATGCCACCAAATGAAAATTCAAATCGTCTGCTTTGCAATTAATCGCTACATCTGACAAATTTGGAACATGAACCGAAACGTTATTGGATTTGGTTTGTTTAAAATTAAAGCTTACGGTTCGGTTTCGGTATGTATCAACTCGTTTGCCATCGACTCAGGCTTAACGTACTATTTGCTCTGTAACAGACAAATCAAACCGAATAATTGGAATTAAATAAAATTCTAAACCGCGTTGCTTCTACACTGAGAAAACTGAACTATGAGTTATTTAAACAGAAGCATGTTTAACTATATGTTTAAATTAGTACAAATAGAATTCAATTTAAATCTACCTCTTATCTATTCAAATTCAAAAATACTATTATTTTGGGTAAAATCTGTTTAATTCAAAGTAAATCATGTTTAATTATTACATTGGAAGCTACACGTAATTTTTACATGAATTCAAGCCTACTTGAGTTTGATTTTCGAAAGACCTGTTAAATTACATATTTTACTCAATTAAAAATGTTAAACATTAAACTAACATGCACGAGTTTGTTTCAAATATAAATGCACTCAAAATATTAAGAATAAACAGGGATTGAACAGAAATGTTTACTTTAAACTTGAATCGATTTGAATTGAACTCAAAGGTATACAAAACATAACTGTAACTGTCTTGATTCTTGCAGGTACTTGGCGTCTAAAAAAATTGCAAAAGAATCCGTCGCGACCGCGTCGTGAAAAATGTTCAAATAGTTCAAAAATTAGTGCCACCGTAGTATCGTCGGTCCAAAGGTAAAACTCACTAAATGCGGAACAAAATGTTCAAGAAAATGATAATTAAACGCATTTTTTTAATCCAAACAGTATAATTTTGCCCAGTTTTCACAAAGACATTGAAAGCTATGCAAAAGAACTTAATTTAAAATTTTGCAAAAAGTGACTTTTAATTTCAATCCGATTTCTTTAAAAAAAAATTAATATGATTCTATTTGAAACAACATCAAATGAATTTAATTAAAACAAACAGAAATATCCTTATGTTAAATAGAAAGCATAGTAAATTTGAACAAAATCATGTTCAAATCGTTTCAACAACGAATTAATACGATTCTTTTTAAATTAAATAGAAATCGCTTCCATGCCAAATCATATGTGTTTGAGTTTGAATTAAATATGAATATGTTCAATATTTTTCTCAGTGTACCTATCGCCTGCGTTTTATGGAGAACAATATTGATTTGATATTGGAGATTTTCAACGTGTTTTTTCATGAAATAAATAAAAGATATTATTTTGAATAACTTAAAAACACTTATTTTATTTATTTATTGACTTAAATGCATTTCGGAAGCAATGCTTCCATCGTCAGTAAGTTTTATATAAATAATAATACAAAAAAAATGTTTGATTGATATTAAATACAAATATGTAACTCAATATAAACAAGTATTTGCAATGACCTTTTCATTGATGTATGACACATCTCTGTTGAGTAGGTAG
Organism: Dasysyrphus tricinctus; assembly: GCA_963921185.1. Classification (NCBI taxonomy): domain Eukaryota; kingdom Metazoa; phylum Arthropoda; class Insecta; order Diptera; family Syrphidae; genus Dasysyrphus; species Dasysyrphus tricinctus. The sequence continues at coordinate 73,034,191 of OY992532.1, read as the reverse complement.
ACCAATTTGCCCATTCTCCTTTATAGTGAATTTAGGATCTATTATAAAATTTTTTGAAAATTGGATCTTTTATTCATTCATTAAATTATTTATATTTTTAACAATGTAAAGAGATTCATATGCATCTAATTCATAAGGATTATTAACATTTCGAATTAATTTCAAATTTTGTAAGTTAAAATTATGGTTATTATCCAGCATGTGTGCTACACTCGACCTTTCAGGTTCATTGTATTTTACATGGGCAAAATGTTCCTTGAATCTTTTCACAATTGGTCTTCTTGTCTGTCCTATATATTCCTTTCTACAATCGCTGCATCCAATTGAGTATATTCCTGATTGTTGATTTTTTTCAATTTTGTCCTTTGAGCCACTAATCACATTTTTAAGTTTTATCTCACTACACTGGCTTATTTTTATATTTTGTCTACTAAAAATTGGTTTTAATTTTGATGTTATTTCTGGATAAAAATTGAATTTTGACCATTTCTTTTGTTCATCTTGTTCATTTCTGATTAAATCTAAAGTTGTATAATTTCTTAAGTTTTGTTTTCTTCTATGTACGTGCAATCGTCATATCATCTATTAGTTTTTCTGTATATCCATTTATCTTTGCTATTTCTTTGATCTCTCGTATTTCAATATATTCTCTTTCTTTCGTCGTCGGGATATTTAAAGCTCTAAAAATCATTGAATGGAAGGCTGATATTTTGTGTTCAAATGAATGAAAAGAGTCCGATATTATATATCTTAGAGTATTTAGAGGTTTTCGGTATATATCAATATATGTATTGTGGATGAATTAAAAAACCTCACTAAAATCAGAAATTTGTAGTTTTTTTTACTGTTCCGGAGAAAGATGATTTTAGGGCAATTTGGTGACATTTATTTGGATCAAAATACACTTTTTTTGTGGCAGTACCTACATTTTACAGACAGTACCTACAGTCCAAACCTTTGAAACATTAAGGAATGATTTTAAAATTTGGTTCGAAATAGAAAAATTTTCACAAAAGTATAAGATTTCTTTAAAACCTATACGAGCATCAAAAGGGAGATGTCAGGAAAAACAAATTTACTTTCCAGCAACAGTTGTGGCAAAAGTAATACACTTGATTTGCCATCCCATATCGAAACCGAAGATTATTGGAAATATTATAATTTGTATACCCAGGTAGATTTTTTAATCAAGGTTTTTTTAATTTTAAATGCCGCTTTGATTGGTTTTTAACGGTCTAGTATTTAAATTCATATTTTGAAGTTTCTTTGCTAAATGCGATCAAAGTTTAAGTGGAAAAGCTATTTTTTTTTAAGAAAAAATCAAATTGAATAATGTTTATACTCTGAAAAAATGTGTTTGAAGGTTGAGTAGTTAGACAGTTTCTAAAAGTTCTTAATAGTTGGAAATATGCTTTGTTTAATTAAATAAAATGCAAAATTCGACAAATATTAGAAAACCGATGCCGTTTCCCAAGTTAGATAACTTTAGGACAAGGGTGAACAAAGTTCTTAAAGAACTTTTTTTTGGAGTAGAACAGCTATCAAAGTTTATAAATACGACCGTTTAACTCTTTTTTCGACTTAGATGTGGATAACATATATGCATGGTTAAAAATTCTGGGGTATTTTTTAATACAGCCTTTGTATTCCAGCCGTATTCAATACAAAAAATATTAATTTTTAATATTCCGTAAATATTAAAGAAATTTTCTGTTAGTTTAGTATAAAATTCTTATAGATAAGTATCAAAATTGTTATTTGTAATATCAAAACGATTACTGACTTCATATTCTTTTGTTATATCTGATATTACTAAGCTTTTATATATTTTTAACTAACTTCAAATTTTTAATATTTGCTAAGTATTAGATTTCAAAATATTTTTGGTGTTGTCTTATATGTAACCTAGAAAATATCAAAAAGTCAACTTCAAAAGGTGGTTTGAAAATATTCTATTGGCCCATTCGTTAGACGCCTTCGTCAAATTATATATGAGTAGATACTGCAGACAAATTTGATCAATAACCTTAAAGATGTTTTAAAATGAAATCAATATAGCACTGAGTAACGAAGTCTCGATTATGAAAAAATATGTTCAAATTAAAGAACTATGAAATAAACCTTGACAATAAAAAAAATAAAATGCACGACTGGATCGCACGTACTTGCTCTTATGTTCAAGTTGTGTGGGGCTTAAGAATTTTAAAAAATATTCAAGTAATTATAGAAAAAGTATAAAAAGCATTTAAATCGTTCTTTTAATTGTATAAACAGCCTGATAAATAACTTAGAGCTCAAAAAAAAGTATGCCATTTGATTACTTGAAAAAGTATGAATATATGCAAAAAAAAAAATTTTTAAATCGTTGGAGCCGTTTTCTTAAAAATTAATTAATTTGTAACATTTTTCAAAAAAAAATTTGGTATGCCAATTTTGAGTATATACTAATATACATTTAAAACTGAAATTTCAAAACAATTCATATACCCGTTTTTGAAATATTGAATTTTCAAAAAAAAATTTTGAATCTTTTTTTAAAAATCCAAAAATTATTTTTTCAAAAATTTTGGTATGCAGTATTATTTACATTCTAACAAAGCTTTTGTGCGAAAAATTTCATTGAAATCGAATGCGCAGTTAATGAGAAAATCAAAAATCAAAAAAACCGTTATATGGCAGGTACCGTTAATAAATGTTTTTGGTGATTTTTTTTCTTACTAAAAGGTATATCATATCTACAATAATACACTGATTTTTTTTTATCAAAATCGTTGGAGCCGTTTTTGAGATAAATAAGCTTTTCCTAAACGGTTGTATGGCAAGTACCGTTATTTTTTGAGCTAAAAAAAAAATTCAATTTCCCCTCTGGAGAGTTACAAAAAAACCTTAAGTTCAAAATTTGAAGAAAATCGCTTCAGTGGTTTAGGCTGTAGGTTGAGGTACATACAGGCAGACAGACAGGCAGACAGACAGACAGACAGACAGACAGACAGACAGACAGACAGACAGACAGACAGACAGAATTGTGCCACCCACTTTGTTCGTGTTCTCTATCATCGTAATGTCATGTTTGATTGTTATCTCGAAATTTTTTTTTGCACGAATCCAAAACTTGCCCTATAGTACCTATATCGCAAGTAAAAATATTGGATAGCTATTTTCAAATGTATATACAAACTGCAACAGGCCGCATTACCGCTTCCGGTTAGTTGCGCCAATTGTGAAAGAAGTTTATCGGCAGTGCGGCGGATAAAAACTTGGTTGAGAACGAATTTTACCCAAAACCATTCATTTTTAATATAGATGCATCGTAAGACATTGTTGCAGAGTTGTGTTTGGTAGCACTTCTAATGATGGTTAATTTGCTTTACTGTTGACGTCGTTATCGGCTTCATTTATTAGATCTCTTTTGGACAATTTAAGGAATTGATTAAATGCTCAAGCCCAAATAAATACATAGTTATTGAGGAATTATTTGCACCAAAAAATTGTTTAATGATTAGGTTTAGTTTGGACTGGTTGCCCACCTTAGAAAAAATTCCTTCCTACGCCAATGGCCATTACTATTTTTTATCCTGCCAACGACTTAGCCCCGCTATCCAGGTGGAAGGCATAGTTTTTTTTTTTGCAGTGTAAATATTGAACTATCAATTGGTATCAATCTCATCCTTTATCAAATATGAAAATTTTTCGCACCGCACTTCGGCAGGCCTATTTGGCTCCACTGTCATTTCCAGGTCGTTTCTTCCTTTATCAAGTATGACATGTCTGCGCCCCACGGGTGCGCCTGCAAGCGTTAAATCGTAATTCAACCGTCATCAAATCTTTCAAAAACTAGTGTCGCCAGCTCTCAGGCTATGACTAATATGGTTGAGTTACAATCTTCATCCCATAAATTAATGAAATATTTTATTTCAACCGACTTTAAAAATTAAAAATATATAAATACGTCCAAACTTAAACGAAATAAGAAGATGTCATTGGGGTAGGAGTAAAATTGAGCACTCACAAAACAATATGCCATGAATGTATCTAATACAAATATCAAATGATAGTCATTTAATTGCATGATTTTTAAAGCTATCACTTAAGTATGGGCAGTGAATAAATTAAGGAAAATTTTTAAATCAAATAACTTTTGTACAACTTGGAGGCAATAATGCATTTTTTTTATTTTGCATTTCTGGACTTCGGGTAAGGTTTCAACAAATTAGTATTTTATTAATTATCAATCATATTTTATACCAACTTTCTAACTAAAGTTTAAAAATAGGAAAACCTGATGATACTTTAAAAATTTACTATTACTTGCCATGAACTTCAGAGTAGGAGTATAAATCCCGAGTTAAATTCGCGTATTTTTGAAAATTCACTAAATAAAAAAAAAAACTCCCTTTGATCGTTGAAGGCTCTTAACCCTTCGCTTTCTGTCTATATTTAGTTGTAGCTTATAGCCTTCCTTTCTCTGTGCTACTCCAGCTTGAAAATTGAAATTTATGGTCACATTTTTGCGGTTGCATTCATCCATAGAAGCTGCTCAAAGGACTGATTTTTCTCCCTTTATATTTTGTTTGTGTTTTTCTTTCTGTTTTTTTTTTTTTTTCCTGTTGCTGCTCTAGTTAGTTTTGATATCTGGATACTGTCCAGGAATAATACAAACAAAACAAATTTTTCTTTGCACTCAACTGCCCTAATATGCGGCGATGGATCTGATGCGGGTGAGTACAGCCTATATACATTTATTTATGTTTATGTATGTTAACGTGTATATATAATAGAGAGCTTGTAATTTATTTTTTGTTGATGATGATTTGTTTCTCTTTCAATTTTATATATTTTTAATTAACCAAAAGAATTGTAGCGGAAAACTCAATTGCTGCAGTTCAACTGGTAAATAGATGTTCTATTCCATTTTTTGTTTTTATTTTTAACATTTTAAAATTTAATTATTTAAATTAAATCGTTAGTTGAGGCTTGCCTTTCAGAAACATAAAATATAAATTGAACTGGAAATATACAAACAAAATAATATTCAGTTTAATTTAACAGTTGTAATACTGCAGATCGCGTGAAGACTAGCTAATTTTTTTTTATTGTTTGTGTTTTTTTTTTTGCAAAGCCTTTGTAACTTTCAAATTTCATAATTGATTAAGCTCATAGCTAAAATTTGTTGTTACTTGTTAAGACAGATAATCTCAATCATTGATCGACTTTGGAGCGAATTAGAGCCTAATTAGAAATTCAAATAAAAAAATTTAGAAGAATGTATAATGCACCTCGTAGTTGTACCTCGTGGCATAATGGTTAGTGCGTTGGTCTATTATGCCGAAGATCTGGGTTTGATTCCCAAGCCACTGCCACATAAAAACTAGAAATGTTTTTTCCGAGGTATTGCCTCTTGCGAGGAACTGACAATTCCTCCAAGAGTATACTTGTCATGACTAAGTGCTTCTCATTTAGCCGTTCGAACTCGGCAAACAATTGTAGGTCCCTTCAATTCCATTCCTGGCAACAACAGCAATACAGGAATGACCGAGAGTTGAAAGTCACTAGGCCCTGGTTCTCAGGTTGTGATACCAAATTAATTTATTTATTTATTTATAATTCCTAATATCCATCAGCAGCCGAAAAAGTGCATTTCATTTTACTTGTCAAACTTGTTTGCGACCAAGAACAATCAATATTCGATTAGATGGATGAATTCAGTTCAGTAACATCTTTCAAACGGTGTCGTTAAGACTTAACTGTCTGGAAACTGAAAGACGGAGACCTTTCGTGGGCCAAGAACATAAGAAGGTAAGAAGATTTGAGCACAGAGTTCGGGGTGGACCAGGGCCTCAACCAACGAGCTTCTTCCAGCCGGCTCGGTTTCTAGCTAGCTGTCTCCAGTTTTGCACGCCAAGTTGGTTGAGGTCCTCTTCCACTTGCGTGCGCCACCTTTTACGCTGTCCACCTCTACTGCGTTGTCCCACGGGGTTGGATTCAAAGACTTTCCGGGCCGGAGCATTGGTGTCCATTCGCTCTAGATGACCCAGCCATCTCAGTCGTTGGCTTTTCACTTTTGTGGCTAGGTCGGTGTCGCTGTACAGCCCATACAGTTCGTTGTTGTATCTTCTTCTCCATTCCCCATCTATGCAGACGGGACCAAAAATCACCCGGAGAATTTTCCTCTCAAAACAGCCTAACGCGTTCTCATCCACTGTTAGCAGTGTCCATGCCTCTGCACCATACATCAGGACCGGGATGATAAGCGTCTTATACAAGGACAGTTTAGTTGCTCGAGAGAGGGTTTTGCTTCTCAATTGCCTTCTTAGCCCGAAGAAACAGCGATTGGCAAGAGTAATTCTTCGTTTGATCTCAGCACTGGTATCGTTCGCTGAGTTTATAGCGGATCCTAGGTAGACAAAGTCTCTGACCACCTCAAAATTATAGCTGTCTATAGTGACGTTCTGTCCTAGACGTCGGTGTTGGGTGTCCTTTCTTGTTGACAGCATATACTTCGTTTTGCTTTCATTCACCGTTAAACCCATCTTCTTGGCTTCCTTCTCAATGCTCACAAAAGCACCACTGACATCACGCTTTGTTCGTCCTATTATGTCAATGTCATCAGCGTAAGCGAGTAATTGGACGGACTTTTGAAAGATTGTGCCTCTAGTGTTGACGTGAGAGTTTTGCACTATTCTTTCAAGAACGATGTTGAAGAAGTTGCCTTGCCTAAAACCTTTTTTGACATCAAAGGTGTCGGTGAGGTCTTTGCCGACCTTGATGGAGCAGCGTGCATTCTCCATCGTCATCCTGCACAAACGGACGAGTTTGGCAGGGATGCCAAAACTAAACATTGCTCTATATAGCTCGTCTCTATAGATGCTGTCATACGCGGCCTTGAAATCGATAAAAAGGTGGTGGGTATCGATTTGAAACTCCTGGCCTAATGCCACACTGATATGGACCTATCAGGTTGTTGACGAATGGCTTCAGGCGTTCGCAAAGTACGGCAGAGAAGATCTTGTAGGCGATATTAAGAAGGCTGATGTCTCTGTAATTGGTGCAGTCCAGAGGATCGCCTTTCTTGAGGATCGGGCAAACAATGCTGAGGTTCCATTCATCGGGCATGCTTTCCTCCGACCATATTTTACAGATGAGCTGGTGCATACTCCTAACCAATTCATCGCCAGCCGCTTTGAATAGTTCAGCCACAAGGCCATCAGCTCCAGCAGCTTTATTGGACTTAAGTTAAGATATGGCTATCCTCACTTCGTCAAGATCGGGTGGACGGAATTGTTGGCCTACGTCGTCCAAATTGAATGGTGCAATTTGCATGTTAGCGGGATTCGGTTCGTCATCGCCGTTATACAATTTGCAGAAATGATTTTTCCATATCCTCAGCACTGACTGCGATTTCACGACGATGTTCCCCTGATCGTCTTTGCAGGCTTCGGTTCGGGCCTTGTAACCTTGGGAGGTTCTTTTTACTTTTTGGTAAAACTTCCGAACTTCATTCCTGCAGTGGCATCTCTCTAACTCCTCGATCGCGCGCTTCTCATGCTCTTTCTTCTTCCTTCTAAGAAGCTTGTGTTCCTCTCTCCTCTTCTGCTCGTAGAGCTCGAGAGCAGCTCTGGTCCTTCTATGCAGCGCCGCTTTGTATGCCTGTTGTTTGGCTGCATGTACTTGCCGGCATTCTTCGTCGAACCAGGGGTTTCGCTGTGGTGGTCGTGCAAAGCCCAGCACGTCAGAGGCGGGATCTCTGATGGCTTCCTGGCAATTTTTCCACTGGTTCTCGATGTTTGCAGTTGGCGGCAAAGGACTAGTTAAGAGGACGCGAGAGACTCGATCGGAAAAGGACCTCGCGATTTCTTGCGACTGTAGCCGTCCGACGTCGAACTTCCTCACAGTATCTCCCTGTTTTGGCTTTGGTCTGGATATCCGTAGCATTACCTTTGCTACAACGAGGTAGTGGTCTGAGTCAACGTTGGCTCCTCGGAACGTTCGGGCATCCTTGATACTGGAGGAGTGCCTTGCGTCGATCGCAATGTGGTCAATTTGGTTGGCGGTTGATTGACCAGGAATTCGCCATGTCCCCTTATGTATATCGAGATGCGGGAAATGCGTACTAGCTACCAGCGTTGCCACAAAGTGCACGATCGGGCCTTTTGGCCCCCTGTTTTATATTTTGGCCCTTTGCCCGGGCCTGTTAGAAATGGCACCAAATGTTAATTTCAGAAGCTTTAACATAATTATAGTGTTAGTGATATTTAAAAAGTTGAACAATATTCAATATTAACCATAACCATTTTTAAATATAATAATGGCTATAGAGCTACAAAGCTGCTTAGAAAAAAAAAATAGGTATGATCATGATAATGACGCTAGTAAAAGGAGGGTTTAGTTGAAAGGATTGATTCGATTTTCTTTAAAACGGTAAGACTGATTTCAATTTTTTTTTACACAGAAGCTTTCAAAAAATAGAAGTTGTATTGTTTACCAAAATTTTTTAAACAAATATTTTTTGGATTTTTAAGAAATATTTCAATTTTTTTTTTTAAATCAAATGTTTCGAAAACGACATCATCGATTGCTTTTAAACTCGATACTTAAGAGTATTTTTAGTATTTTCTAAAATTTGTTCAGAAAAAATTTTACATTAATGAAAAAATAACGGTACCTTCCATACAAAAGTAAAAAAACCGGAAAGGAAAATATTTTTTTCTCAAAAACGACTCCTACGATTTTGATTAAGCTTTTTTCGTATACTAAAATTAGTACGAATTTGAATTTCGAATACTCTCGTTATCGACTAAATAGATTTAGATTAATTTTGTATATACAAATTTCAGATGAAATTTAAAAATATTTCATATCAAAATTTTAAAAAAAAAGTTTTTGATGTAAAAAAAAAGTTTCAATTTTTTTTTTGAAAATTCGATATCTCAAAAACGGTTAACAATTTTTTTAAAATTTTGTTTTATATACACATAAATATAAACTTTAGATTTGCATGCAAAAAATTGTCCTTAAAAATGTTTTAAGAATTTTATATATACATTTTTTTTTTAAGCCGCACCAACGATTCTAAATTTTGTTTCCTATGCTATCATATTCAGCGTTACCGCTGTGCCACTTTAGTATCAAATTGCCACTTTTTTTCAGACTGTGCCACCGAGCCACCACCTTCAGTATGTGCTACTTTTTATTCCCCACAAGTAAAACTAAAGTTAGCAATTCACAATGCCATTTTTCCATACCTTTTCATATCTTTCATTCTTTTAAATAAATTAGTATTTATTATTTATTCATACTTTTATTTATTTATTTATGTTGAATAATAATACAAATTGAACTGTTAAATTTTTAGTTTGTAGCTTACAACGTAACCTAAAATGATTGTTAAAATTATGTGTTTTCTTCAACTCCTATGAATTCGTTGAGACGAGTGTGAAATTTTTTCCCTTAAGTCAATTTTCATTCATATAATTATGGTGTTGTTCTGTTTTTAATTTTAAGTGCCACCTTTTTTTTCTCGAGTGCCACTTTTTTTGCCACTTTTCCAAAATATCCTACGGTAACGCTGATTCAATCAAGAATTAAGATGGCATTCTTTTCGTCCACTTCAAACTGTGAAAGGAGTTGTTTAGCTTATTTAAATATCATATTTTTTGTTTAAACTATTTATTTAATGCATTAATTAAATAATTAATAACAATAAATACAAATATTATATAATGAGTTATTTTCTAATAAAGGATTTCTTGTAAAATATTTGGCCCCAGCATTTGTCAAATGGCCCCCATAAAATTTCGAAAAGGCCCTCACTGCTTTTTTCTTCGCGGCAACGCTGCTAGCTACCACAACATTTCGCCCCGCAGCAAAGTCAATTAGCCTGGAGTCCGTTATCGGAGGTGGTGTCGTGCAGGCTGTATCTTCCGATTGTGCCAGAAAAGACGTCTTCTCTTCCTAGTTTGGCATTAAAATCACCCAAGACAATTTTAATGTCATAGCTAGGGCATTGCTCATATGTCTTGTCCAGGAGCTCGTAGAACTCGTCCTTGGTGTCGTCATCTTTCTCTTCTGTGGGGGCATGCGCGCATATCAGGCTGATGTTGGCGAATTTAGCCTTGATGCGAATTGTCGTGAGGCGCTCGTTCACATAGTTGAAACTCAAGACTTCTTGCCTAAGTCTGCCTCTAACGACGAATCCACATCCAAAGAGACGCTGCCCTTGTGGTCGGTAAAAGTCACCGTAGTAGATATCGCAGTCTTTCAGTTTTCTCTTGCCCGGCCCATCCCATCGCACTTCTTGGATGGCGGTGATGTCTGTTTTGTAGCAGTCTAGGGCCTCCGCTAAATGTTCGGCTGCACGTGGTCTATAGAGAGACAGAACATTCCACGTGCAGATCCGAAGTTCGTTGTCCTTATTTCGTTTGCTTGGTTCGTCAACAGTAAATCCGTCCGTATCCGAGGCTTGTTGGTGCTTCGCAACTAAGATAGCTTTACGTGGCCGGGAAGTCACCCCGACGGCACGACCCCCAACCTGGAGGACCAGACCCTTACAATATAACTCCAAGGGCGGGGAGCCGGATTAACCGCTCCTTATATGCCTGAGCTCCGAATATGTCGTAGTATCCCGTATAAGGTGTTCATTAAGTAGTTCAGCCTAACTGGAGCTGAAGACGCCACCTTTGATTCCATCTTGAGAATTCTTCCGCTGCCGCCTGGATGAAGGAGAAGTGCCTTAGTGGGAACACACTTCTACGTATTATTTCTTTTGAAAGAGGTAACATTTTTTGTTGGACCTTGTGCGTAAGCTCGGCTTTTATCAAAAAAAAGTTTTTGCCATAAAAAAAAATGTGTCATACAGTTCAAAAGGTAGTTTCTATTCCTCCTTTCACAAACAGTTATCTTAGGTACTTATTTCAAAAATTAACACAGGATATGTGGAGTAGATGCATTCATTTCAAACTGTAAATTTTGTAACTCCCCTTGAAAATAAAAGCTAGTTCAAGTTAATTAAACAGGTTCATCAAAAACACTAGTAGTCCTGTCAATTTGTGCTCAAAAATGCTGAATCCGAATCTGAGGTTTGCCAACAGAATTTCGTGACGCAACATGGAAAAAACGGAAAAAAATTATGCAAAAATGCATTTCTTGGGAGTTTTTCACTAATGGCTCGAAAACTAATGACTATTCGAAAATTACATCCAACTACCATTGAAAGTATACACAATTTCCAATAAATCTCTGTTAAAGGTTTTTTTCTGTGACAACCCATTTGGACTCAAGCGCTAGTCGAAAATTGACGTATTTTTTTTTTACTGTTTTCGAAAATCCACTCGAAACCGCTATGAAATGACTTTGTGTGACAAAATTTGAATTTTTGTCTGAACTATAATCCAAGATGTACTTTTCTGATGGTCTTTGATGCGTTGAGTTTGAACCTGGCCTTAGAATCGCTCTAGCCTGTCACGTTTTTGAGATATTCGAATCTAAAGATTTAAAAAAAAATGCATTTTTTATACAAATTTGGGGTTATATTTTTTTCTCGAGGTAATTTTTTTCGAAAAAATTATTGTAGTCATCCTGAAGTATGAACATTTTACTTCAAAATTAATTTTGAATCTTTCAAATACCTCCATTCACTTCGAGAAATCGTTAGTTTTCGTCTTACTATCTAATTCTTAAAATCAAGTCAATTTGTGCTCCAAAGGGCAAATTGTGGGATTTTTCGAATTAGGCAAAACAACGTGTATAGAAACACCATCTCAGAGAGCTTGGCCTCGATTGAGCTCCACACAGCAAGCAGATCTCTGCCGTTTGTGGAGAGATCATCCACAACCGATACTCGGAGGCCGTCTCTGACAACCTCACTGAGAGTACGTGGTTGCGCTGCTCTAGGGGACGATGATTTAACGTTCTTGTTTGGACCGTCTAGCTTACTCTTTTTCGGAGGCTTGACTGTCTCATCTCGAGATCTGTTGCACTTGACGGCCTTTTCTTGGGTACTCACAGCAGATTATTGTATTCCTCAACAATCTTCTGGTACTTAATCATATCAGCGCCGTCCTTCTCATGGGCCTTTCCAGCTGTCTTATTCCTGGCAATCTTACCTAGAATAAAAGACGCCTTCTTGAACTGCACTTTGAAAAGAGCGAACGCCGACCGTTTGCTTCCGCGTGCAGCGCTGCCATTGCTGGCAATGCTACACGAGGTTGCCGGAATGACAATTATCGGTTTCGGATGCGCAGGGGTACTATGGCTGGTACTGCCTGTGCTTCCTGAAGGTTTGGGTTGCTCAATAGCACCAGAACTACCGGTACTACTAGAGTTTCCCTTAAGGGTTTCCTGGCTGGAGGCCAAGAGTTCATCCTCTGTGTCCGCGGATGGTAAATAGTCTATTAAGTCAAAATCGTCCATAGTGAAAATAAAAAATAAAAATTTGGTTCCGACGAGTAGAAGCAAAAGTAAGACGGACCCAGCCACGGCATCCGAATATAATGCCAACTTTTGAAACTTTAGGCCCGTCTGGCAGGAACTATCGACCGTCTGTCCGGTCTGGTAAATTTGTTTTTATACACAAGAAGATGTCAGCTAACATATATGTAAGAATCAGCTTTGTGCGGGTAGGTTTGCAATTTTGACAGTTTTTTGAAATTTAAGAAATATTTTTTCTTAAATTAAAAAAAAGTATATTTGTTACAATACCAACTTTTGATACTTAAGGCCCGTCTGGCAGGAACTTTCGACCGTCTGTCCGGTCTGGTAAATTTTTTTTATAAACAAGAAGATGTCAGCTAACATATATGTAAGAATAAGCTTGGTGCGGGTAGGTTTGAAATTTTGACAGTTTTTTTAAATTTAATAAAAAATAAAAAAAAGGATATTTCTTATAATACCAACTTTTGAAACCTTAGGCCCGTCTGGCCAGTCTGGTTAATCTATTTTTATATACAAGAAGATAACAGCTAACATATATCTAAAAATCAGCTTTATGGAGGTAGGTTTGCTTCTTTGACAGTTTTTTGAAATTTAAGAAAAAATAAAAAAAGGATATTTTTTATAATACCAACTTTTGAAATTTTAGGCCCGTCTGGCCAGTCTGGTAAATTTGTTTTTATATACCTACAAGAAGATGTCAGCTAACATATGTGTAAAAATCAGCTTTGTGCAAGTAGGTTTTCAATTTTGACAGTTTTTTTTAAATTTAAGAACAAAATTAAAAAAAGGATATTTCTTAAAATACCAACTGTTGAAGCTTTAGGCCAATCTGGCAAGAACTTTCAACCGTCCGTCCGGTCTGGTAAATTTGTTTTTATATACAAGAAAATGTCAGGTAACATATATCTTATAATCAGCTTTGTGCAGGTAGGTTTGCAACTTTGACAGTTTTTTGAAATTTAAGAAAAAATAAAAAAAGGATATTTCTTATAATACCAACTTTTGAAACTTCAGGCCCGTCCGGCAGGAACTTTCGACCGTCTGTCCGGTCTGTTAAATTTTTTTTTATAAACAAGAAGAAGTCAGCTAACATATATGTAAGAAACAGCTTTGTGCGGGTAGGTTTGCATTTTTGACAGTTTTTTGAAATTTAAGGAAAGATCAAGAGAGGCTATTTCTTATAATACCAATTTTTAAAACCTTAGGCTCGTTTGGCAGGAGCTTTCGACCGTCCAACTCGTCAAGTATGTTTTTTTTTATATACAAGATGGCATAAGCTTACATATGTGCGAAAACAATTGGTAGGTTGGTGTTTCCGTTTTGTCAATTTTATAAAATTTTGAAAAAAATGTGTGGCAGCCCTGGGTCTACAGTAAAAGAACCATATCATGATTTTCTGACTTGATTTAATATGTATTAGGATTATACGCAGTTAACGTGTTATATTATTTTAATACATTATTTTCTGACTAATTAATGACATTTTTTAATACCAACCTTAAAAATTCGTCTGGCAAGCTATTTTCGTCCACCAAACTGGTCTGGCTTTTTTTTCATGTACAAAAAGACATAAGCTTTTATTAATTCAGAAATAAGCATTCTAAAAGTAGATATGTTACATTTGGAAGTTATTTTACATTTTGGAAAAAAATAGGTGACAGCCATAGAATTGCGGAACTATTCTCTGATCTTTATTTTTTGACTAATCTGTTCACGAATAAAGCATACGCTAAGTTTTAGCGTTTATTGATCTTTAAGATCTTTAGGCTCGTCTGGCAAGCACTTTGGACCGCCAAACCCGTCTGGCATGATTTTTTTCATGCATAAGAATGTATAAACTAAATTATAAATGAGTTTCAGCCTTGTGCGAGTAGGTTAATTTTGACCCTTTTTTAGCATTTTGAAAAAATCATATGGCAACCTTTCGACCGCAGCAACTCTGCCAGACCGTGGTTTTCATACTTAACTAGTCCCAAATCAAGCATACACAAAGTTGTAGCCTTGTGTCTAGTAAGTTAGTCAAAGTGGCTGGCAGCTCTTAGACTATATACGCTTGTGGTCATATAATTAAGCCGCTAAAATGAAGGTTTGTTCAAAATGAAGAAATAAACTTGTTAACAAAATAGACTTTTAATATTAGGAATTCAAAAAAATTTTTATTTTGAAACAATTTTCTTCGTTAAACATTATAGTTTTAGGAAATATTTGCTTACAAAGCACTAGGCCAAGCGGACATAATTAAGCCATCTGCAATCAAGAGCGTTCGCATTGAATGTACTGTATTTTGGAATACGTTTTACCTTTTGTGCAGTTAGTATTTAGTTGGAAGTCCCTTCGGTCTTATTACCTCGGCCCACCTTTTTCCAATTTTATCAATAAGCGCTGCACATTGGGAAGGGATTATTTTGTCCACTCTTGTTGGGTTTTTATATAACGGGTGATTTTTTAGCTGGTTTGGTTTTGGCAACACTGGTTTTGACAGCTGACGTGTGTTTAGTACCTTGTGTCACTGTCAAACAGCTTCAGTTTGGTTTGCAATTTAACCATGGATCGTCTTACAAATGAACAATGAAACAACAACAAATGAATGAAAGCTGGCCGAGGATCCGCTTTTTTATCGAAAAATTGTGTTCAGCGATGAGGCTCATTTTTGGTTGAATGGGTACGTAAATAAGCATAATTGCCGCATTTGGAGTGAAGATCAGCCAGAAGCATTGCAACAGCTACCAATGCATCCCGAAAAAGCCACTGTTTGGTGCGGATGATGCGAATCGCAGCGCTACTGTCAATGGTGAACGCTACCGAGCGATGATAACAAACTTTTTTTTGCCCGAAATGGAAGTTCTTGACTTGCATGATATGTGGTTTCAACAAGACGGTGCCACATGCCACACAGCACGCGAAACAATGGCGCAATTGCGAGGCGAGTTTGGTGAACAGTTAATTTCACGTTTCGGGCCGGTCAATTGGCCGCCTAGATCGTGCGATTTGACACCATTAGATTATTTTTTGTGGGGGTATGTCAAGGCTAATGTCTATAGGGACAAGCCCGCTTCGATTGACGCACTGGAAGCCAACATCCATGCATTCATTCGTGAGATACCGGCCGATATGTGTGAAAGAGTATGCCAAAATTGGACTCAGCGGATGGGCTACCTGAGACGCAGCCGCGGTCAACATTTGCATGAAATTATCTTTAAACATTAAATTGCAAGGTTCAAACTATCGATTCAAATAAATATTTCATTCATTTTTTCGAATTTTTGTGTTTTTTTTTTTTTTTTAAGTTCTAAACCTCTTAAAAAATCACCCGTTATAAGGGAAGCCTTATTCATGAATTTTTCTTGTTGAAACTCCGCTTCCTTTTACGTTCCAGAAATTCTCAATGGGGCTGAAATCAAGGCTTTGATCAAACCATTCCAGAACTTGGATGGAGTTCGGCTTATACCAGGATTTTATGACCACAGAACAGTGCTTTAAGTCATTAACCTGACCATGGCAGCTGCAAATTATTGACATAATCCCTATTCAGTTGATTTTATAGAATATCCTTGAACATTTCAACTATCATTTTTCCATTGATCAAAATAATAGGGCCAACCCTAGATGCGGTGAAACATCTCCAAACCATCACCTATGGCTATGAACCATCACGCATAAACAGTTTTTTTTATTTTGGGTCCAATTATTTTAATGAAGGACGCTACTTACGCCTCGCACATACGCTCAAAATGTTTACCATTCGCTCGCCACGATAGTAAACAATATATTTAACTGTAATGTGGCTCTACAGCCTGTGTCCACAACTACCCTATCTCTCTATTATCAAAATGTAAGAGGTCTCCCTACCAAAACTTCCCACGTTTATCTTAGTTCCCAAAACCTTCCTTTTGACATCTTCGCTCTAACAGAGACAAATCTATGCTCTGATTTTCTGGATAGCGAATTATTTACAACAGATTTTGCTGTCTTTCGTGCGGATGGTCTAACTAGTGATACTGCTCCTACTGGGCGTGGTGTTTTGTTTGCTGTCCACAATCGTCTTAATGCATCACTTGTCGAAACTTCTAGATCACCCCTATTTGAATTTGTATGCATAAAGTTATCTGTATCAAAACGTTGTTTTTATCTTATTTGTTGTTACATTCGTCCCTCACAACCTAGCCCTGTCTATCAACAATTTGTCGATTCACTTAGTTCTTTGGTCGAGGGTGCAACTTCCAATGACGACTTTATTATCCTAGGGGACTTTAACCTTCCTGATCTGAAATGGATACCATCAGAGGATGAATCATGCTTTGTGCCCTATAATCCTTCTTCTGAAAAAGAGTTTATTTTCACAGATAACTTACTTCAGTCTGGACTTTTCCAAATAAGTGGTATCTGCAACAATTTAGGGAGACAACTTGATCTTGCTTTCTCCTCGGATCCATTTAACTCAGCTGTCTCTAAAAGCCCCCATCTTCTTTCCACTCTAGATCACTTTCACCCTCCTCTTTCTTTTATATTCGGTTTTGATGATAGCTCTCCAACTATCGAATCTGAGAACTCTTCCAGTTTCAACTTTCGGAAGGCCGACTTCAATAAACTAAATAATCTCCTTAACAACATAAACTTCAACCTTTTCATCAACCTCACTACTCCCATCGATATATCGCTTTCTTTCTTTTACTCTATCTCTTGCTTGTTTCATTCAATGTGTCCCTCACACAGTTAAAAAAACTTGTGTATCATCTCCTCCCTGGTACACACAAGAATTACGACACATCCGTAATATTAGAAATAAGTTATGGAAAACTTACCTAAGATCCCAAACACCTTTAAACTATTTTTATTACCAACAAGCATCTTTTAATTTTTCTGTTCTCTGCAATTCTCTATACCAAATCTATCTCAATAAAATGCAAACCTGTCTCATCACTGAACCAAAACGCTTTTACCAATTCATTAACGTGAAAAGAAAATCCGACGGTCTTCCTTCAACATTCAATTTCTTCGGCACCACTTCCTCTGAAGCTAAAGTAATTGTTAACCTATTTGCGACCTTTTTTAGCCAATCCTATAGCAATAATTCAAATGAGCCTGACCTTGTCTACCACAAATTTCTTTTAAATAGCCCGCACACGTCTCTGTCTTCTCTTTACATTAGTTCGCATACCGTCCGTGAAAAGTTAAGCTTACTGAATGATGACTTTTCACCCGGACCTGATGGTATTCCTGCAATTTTTCTTAAAAATTGCGCTTTTGCACTCTGTGAACCCCTCACTAATCTTTTTCAACTCTCGCTTTCACAGTCAGTTTTTCCCTCTCTTTGGAAGGAATCCTTTATTTTTCCAATTTTTAAAAAGGGTTGTAAGAACGAAATCACTAACTATCGACCGATTGCTAAACTCTCCGTTATCCCCAAGCTCTTTGAAAGTATAGTGTATGATTCCCTTTATTTCCATTGCAAATCAATTGTTTCTCCACTTCAACACGGATTTTTAAAGGGAAGATCCACTACGACTAATCTTACCCAGTTTGTCTCCATGACACTCTTGGCAATAGAAAAAGGCTTCGATGTTGATGTTATTACCACTGATTTCAGTAAGGCGTTCGACAAAATCAGTCACCAAATTATCTACTTAAAGCCACAAGCCTTTGGCTTTCCACCATCGTTCATCAAGTGGGTCAAATCTTACCTCGAGAACCGTTTATACAGGGTTATTTTCAGAAATGAAGTGTCCGATCTCTTCCTCGCCTCCTCTGGCGTTCCCCAGGGTAGCCATCTCGGTCCACTTCTATTTGTGCTTGCTATAAACGATGTAAATAATCTCCTTAACAACATAAACTTCAACCTTTTCATCAACCTCACTACTCCCATCGATAT
This sequence comes from Dasysyrphus tricinctus, assembly GCA_963921185.1. NCBI lineage: Eukaryota > Metazoa > Arthropoda > Insecta > Diptera > Syrphidae > Dasysyrphus > Dasysyrphus tricinctus. The sequence goes on along the minus strand of OY992532.1, from coordinate 73,015,893 downwards.
ATCGCTTTCTTTCTTTTACTCTATCTCTTGCTTGTTTCATTCAATGTGTCCCTCACACAGTTAAAAAAACTTGTGTATCATCTCCTCCCTGGTACACACAAGAATTACGACACATCCGTAATATTAGAAATAAGTTATGGAAAACTTACCTAAGATCCCAAACATAGAATCATCTCCTTCTCAGAACTTTTTATTTATGCAGACGACATTAAAATAATTAAAGTTATCTCGTCATCTCATGATTCTTCGCTGCTTCAACTTGTTCTAAATACCTTTCTTACCTGGTGTAACAAAAACTTTCTTGAGCTTAATATTAGTAAATGCCAATCTATGACTTTTTCCCGTAAACGTTTGCCTTCAAATCCTCGAATCTATCATTTCTGTAACATACCTGTCCCTATCGTTTCATCTATTCGTGATCTCGGGGTTATATGTGATAAGGAGTTAAATTTTCGCTCTCATATTGATCATATCATTGGGAAAGCGAATTCTTCCCTCGGATTTGTCAAACGATGGTCTAAAGAATTTTCCAACCCCCATGTCACCAAATCTTTATACACCACATACGTCAGGCCTATCCTAGAATACGCCAGTCAGGTTTGGTCTCCCTTCCAAATCACTCAATCTCTTAGAATTGAAGCAGTTCAGAGGAGATTTCTCAGATTCGCTTTGCGTAGTCTACCTTGGTCTGATCCCGTTATTTTACCCCCTTATGAAGACCGTTTGCAACTAATTGGCATGTACACCCTTTCTCAACGTCGCCGTATTGCTGACATAATATTCGTCCATCAGCTTATCATTGGAGCCATAGATTCTCCGGCGTTGCTCGAATGGATTAATATTAATACCAATCCACGTAGCCTAAGAGCTGTCCCCTTCTTCAGCCTCCCTATTCACCGCACCAACTACGGCCATTTCAATCCAATGAGCAGAATGCTTCGATTAGCCAATACAGCACAAGACATTTTCGATTTCTCCATTAGTTCCCCTTCTCTTAGAAGAACTCTATACAAATTCTCTCCCTAACCTCATTCCATCGTATTAATTTCCTACTAGCGTTAAGTATATTATGTATAATTTAAGTTTGTATAATATAAGTTAAGTTAAGTAATTCGCTTGCAATAAGCTTAATAAATAAATGAAGTATATGATCTTCCATCATTTCTTAAAACATTTAACTTTGATTCATCCCTTCAGATGACCGAATTCCAAAAATTATTACTCATATGGAGATGTTCGCTAAGGAACCATTTTCGAAACGTTTCGCCTACGTCTCGCAATTCGTCAATAATCTTTTTTTTGAAGTTTTTGCTTTGTAGCCCAGGAAAATTAGACTTTCACTTCGAAAAAATTGCGACAAAGCTGATTTTTGGTGGAGTGACTTATTATGACGTCTTTAGAATTTCCTGAAAAGTACCCTAAATTTGGCCCGGGTCAAAATTTTTTAGGGTGGGGGGGGGGGGGGGGGGGGGGGTGAAAGGGGTTGAAGTTCAGTTTTTTGGGAATTGCTCTAAACTATCGGTTTTATTGAAAAAATGTGAAAGTAAAAATTAAAGCAGATGTTACACTACACAAAAAGTGTTAACATACTTTTTTTCGTAGAACTAATAGTTTCAGAGAAAAGCGTTCAAGAACTTCATGGTGCAGTGAGTTTAGTCCAAAAAATTTATAAAATTTTGTCTTATCGCTGGACGAAATTTGTTTTGTGATTTATGTTTAAGTACAACTCCTTATTGTAAAATCAAGTTTTTGGGATGGTAGATGAAAGGGAATGGCCGCCATCTTGAAAACAAGGTTGATTTTGTTTTTGTTTAATAACTCTTTGAAATTGCGTTTTTCAAAAAAATAACTGAAGAACAAATTTTAGGCAATTAAATTATCTAAAAAATGAGCTATTAAACAGCTCTGTATGTTAATTAGTCTCAAAGTTACAGCCGATCAAAGGACACCTATGCCTCATATATGGTGGGGATGAAATGGCGTTTTTTTTAAGGTTTTTCGCTTATTTATGAATTTTTTTGGTTAGAATAGAAGACTCATTTTACAGACAATCAAGAGCAGTGCAAAATATATTCTAGACATCATCAAAAAAAATCACAAATAAGCGAAAACCTTAAAAAACGTCATTTCATCCCCACCATATATGAGGCATAGGTGACCTTTGATCGGCTGTAACTTTGACATTAATAAACATAAAGAGCTGCTTAATGGCTCATTTTTTAGATAATTTGATCGGCTAAAATTTGTTTTTAGTCATTTTTTTTAAAAACGCAATTTCAAAGAGTTATTAAACAAAAACAAAATCAACCTTGTTTTCAAGATGGCGGCCATACCCTTTCCTCTACCATCCCAAAAACTTGATTTTACAATAAGGAGTTGTACTTAAACATAAATCACAAAACAAAATTTGCCCAGCAATAAGCAAAAATTTTATAAATTTTTTGGACTAAACTCACTGCACCATGAAGTTCTTGAACGTTTTTCTCTGAAACTATTAGTTCTACGAAAAAAAATATGTTAACATTTTTTGTGTAGAATAAAATCAGCTTTAATTTTTACTTTCACATTTTTTCCATAAAACCGATAGCTTAGGAGCAATTCCCAGAAAACTGAACTTCAACCCCTTTCACCCCCCCCTAAAAAAATTAGCCCCGGGCCAAATTTAGGGTACTTTTCAGGAAATGCTTAAGACGTCATAATAAGCCACTCCACCAAAAATCTGCTTTGTCGCAATTTTTTCGAAGTTTGGCCATTTTTTTGTCTAATTTTCCTGGGCTATTGCCAATATTTGAACATAGAAATCTCAATTTTTGTTGTTAATTGCATCGGCATTAGAGAAGGATCCGATTCGCTAGGTGTGATGAGTTTCCCATCTCAAGCAGGATTCATTTTACAGCGTTTTTTGAGAAAATCCTTGAGTTTATTGTTTTTTTTTGTAATACTGAACTGCGCCTGCGTTCCTCACTTTAACTAGCTTAAAACTTAAGGCTTACTTTCATAATAATTTTGTTGTTTTGAAAGCATTTCCAGACAATTTTTTCAATTTACATGATGCGTTAGAGGAAACGGCTTTATTATGTGACCACATGCACTACGACCTTATCATAAATAACAGCACGCACTTTCAAAACAAATGAACTTTTTGTCTTATATTGACATGTGGTTTTCATACAGAGATAACCAAAGAAAGAAAGAAGAGATAAAGTGATACAGGAAAATATTATTGGAATTTACAGTGTATATTTCCTTTGTGACTTAATTACGTGGCAACGAGTGTATTTGAAAATAAAATGGACATTTTATTCTTAGAAACTTTTTGCGTTGTAATCATCAGTCTATACAAATATGGAGGCAAATCAGCAATAAATGTAAAATACAATACCACATAATCGTAGGCGATACAAAGGTAAAGTTGAAACCCCGATCAGAAATACTCTGCACAAAATCTGACCAAAAATTCTGATATCACACAACCAACCTGTGAAATATTATTAATAAAAAAAATTAGTCACGACAAAAATTTTCCTGAATCAAATTATGTGTTTTTATCTCAAAGTGAGTACCTATAAAAAATATCCAAAAGAGACTTCTTGTGTTAAAGTTAATATAAAATGGTGAGTCCCAAAAGTGAAATGGTTGTAATCCTTCAGCAAAAAAAAATTAAATATTGCATACAAAAATGAAAAAAAAAAAATCTCAAGAGTTATGAATCTGAAATCCTCCTTGTATAGGTATAAGATATCAATTTGTTAAATTGCAACTTCATACTTTTTCCATTTCAAGGTATAAGCAGAAGCAGTGGAAAGGTATGTTTCCATGTGTACCTACAAAGAAGAGTTACAAGTTACCACACAAAACCAACAAAGTATTCCTGATAACGCTGACATATATTACTTTTTTTTTCTTTGTATAATACCTATAGTACGAGTATATGTAGCTATAGAGAATATTGTTGGTTATGTGGCTGCTTTGCTATAGTTACCATTACCACTGCCACTTTGTGCCACCCAATGAAACAACAACTGTTACTCATGGTATTATTGTGTTTATTTTTCTCAACGAATTCAAGGATTTTGCTGAACATGGAGGATAAATATCAGAGAAAGGATGCATGAATTACAGTTCGGTCCTGTTCGATATAGTAGCATCTGTGAGTTAAGAGCTGAAGGAACGAACTTCTGACTGTATGTAACACAACACCAATGGTTGGTAGGTAGGTACAGGACATTCAGTGAAACAATTTTTTTTTTTACAATTTGGTGTTGTCAATCGAAAATTAAAAAAAAAAAAGAAAAACGAATACAATTGGTTGTCCCTTTTGGAATTTTATTGCAACAAATTTTAACAAGATATTCAGTGACAACGTTCTCGTCCTTCGACGGTATCGTGTTTATGTGAAAAACGATATTGAAACTTGGGTGTAGGACTGTAGGTACATATATGGCTACCTTCCACTCACTGGCTCTACCTTTACCTACTGTTGAGGAGTACATTCTTCTTAGGACTCAGCGATGAAATTAAATTGAAACTGAAGTGTGTGCAGGATAGTTTGCAGTTTACTGGGCCGATAAAAGTGAATTTATTCCATGTAGTTGTCGATGGCCTACATTTACTGGAAGTGCAATGAATATCGTTTAATTGATGCATTTTCAGTGCATGCGTCGTTCTTAATCGTCCACCCAGATGTGTTCTGAATTTTTGATTTATACAATCGAGCTATGATGTTCATTGCTATTTTATATAAAATGGAGAGCAATTTTGTATTAAAAAAAAAAAAAAAAACTTCGCCAGTAAGTCTCGTAACTTCAGAGCGAAATATTATTAAATCCAAAAGTAAAACAACACGACTGAGATTATAATATTTCGTACATTGGATCGATTATTTATTTGTGGCTGAAAATGTTGTTGGATGTTCTGAAGTTATTTTATCTCCAATCAAAAACGAAGCAATAAATAAAAACGCTTTAGTAATAATACGTTTTTAAAATAAAGTCGTTAATTGAAGTGTTTGACACTATTTGATTAACAGGAGAAATCAATTAGCGATTTCAGTAGTATTGTTCTTTAATTCAATATAATTACTATCGCTAATGTGATGCTATCCCAGGATGAATTCTTATGGGACATTTTAACCCACCTTTTACTACATACTTAAAAAATTTTATTGAGGATATAAAAACATTAATTTTCTTTCTTTTTTATTTGAATCAATCAACTTTACCGACACTCTTATCAGTAGATTGATCCCCAAGCGTTTTCAGTGAAAATCGTACAATACCTGCAGTATTGCCTTTCAGTTAGAATATTGGTTTTCATCCAGGCTACTTGACTGCATCAACTCGAGCTATCATTTTCCATGATAATTTATTTCTTTGAGTGCAATATTCTCTCTGTTTATCTTTCATCAAGCAGTTTCAATATTCTTAATTAAGTTATACGGTGAGGTTTGCTCCAAGGCTAATAGTTAATTATAGATTCACTGCATAGTTTTAGTGTATTATCTGAAAGACGGAAGCAGAAGCAGAGATATTGCTTCAAATTTACGACTGTTTGTGATATGTTTGATTATAAAAACACTTTTTCCACGTAGAATTAGTGGCAACTTAAGCTTATACTAGTTTTTTCTTAAGGTGATTTTCCATTCTGCAAGGTATTTGCATTTATTCACAACCTTCATGTCCATAATATGCTATTATCATTATGGAACCACTTCTGCACTTGGATTTCCTCCACCAAGTTTAAGTATTAGAATTTTGTTTTTTCTTTTAAATTGATTATTAAATTCCATAACTTGCAGGGCCTAAAAAGTTTTTTAATCATTAGTATGAGAGCAGAGGCTTATAGTATTAGAATTCAGTAAGCCTTCATACACGTAACTTTTATGATTGCCTTGAGAAATAAAACCTTATGTACGTGCTACTGAATTACTCAACAAATTGTCTAGCTGGGCATATTTTTTTAGAACCCAGGATGTCCCACTAGGGAGTCTCAGCGAAGGTATAGCTATTCAAATACAAACAATATTTTAAATGCATCGGTAAAATTGCCATAAAGAAGCACGATCGTTGCACATCGGAATATATTCACAAATCTATCAAATCAAATAATTTATCATCCAAGGTGCCAATTACTGTGTCACCTCTGCTAGTCTAATAATCAGTGTACGATTAGCCATAGGGGCCATGGCCCAGGGCGGCAAATTTTTGGGAAGCAGCAAATTTTGAAAATTGTAAGAAAAACAATATAAAGGAAATAATCGACAAATATGCAAATGAACGTCAAAATTGAAAAAAAAAAAAATATTGATTTTCCTTGAATCCTTGAATCTATTTTTACTTGCGATAGTTTTGGATTCGTGAAATAAATCGAAACAACAATCAAACATGAAATAACGATGATAGATAACACCAATACTGTATGTCTGTTTGTCTGTCTGTTAGCCTATCTTCAAATTTTTTACTTAAGTTTTTTTTTGTTACTCTCCAGAGGGGAAAATGAATTTTTGCTTAGCTCCAAAAATAACGGTACTTGCCATACAACCGTTAAGAAAATGCTTATTTATCCTAAAAACGGCTCCAACGATTTTGATAAAAAAACACTGTGTAATTTTAGATTAATAGTATACTTCCTAGTACAAAAAAAAAATACCAAAAAATGTTACTAACGCGTGACTGCCATATAACGGCTTTTTATTTTCGATTTTATCTTGAACGGCTCAACCAATTTCAATAAAATTTTGTATGCAAAAGCTTCTTTAAAATGTCAATAATATTACATATATGAAAATTTTGAATAAAATAAATTTTGGATTGTTTAAAAATTATTAAATTGTTGTTTTTTGAAGAATTTTTTTGAAAATAAATGAATCCCTGGTTTATACCCGGCTTTTTTTTTCTCCTCCCGGCTAAGCAGGGGAGAATAGAAACCCCCTCCTCTACGATTTTTTTTTCTTTTCTCAACTCACCCAACACGCTCCAGCTTCTTACCACATTTTATGCGAATCACCCTGTATAAAGAAAATACCATGTTTCGTGGTCATCGATCCCGTATAATAAAATCGGGTGATATGGCACCCATTTTTAATTTTCTTTGTAAATTAAAAATTAAAATTATTTTTATTTTAAACTTTGATATGTATATGTACAAGTACATACATTCGTATTTTGTTATTAATTTTAAAAGAAAAAAAAATTAACTAATTTCGAGAGTTAATATTAAAAACAAATATTAAAAAATAAACAAAATACTTAACATGTGAAAAAATGGCGGGTGATATTGCACCTGATAGAGGTTGTGAAAAAAGAGAGGAAGAACCAGATCATTCACTGAAAAACTGTTTTCACTTGCATATGGGCTTTAAATTTTTGTTTGGATTTTTTGTCACAAAATAACAGTCCTAGAATTATAATCAAAAATTAACAAAATGTAATAGTGGGTGAATTGGTAGCATTGCCATTTATACTCATTTGAAGGGGTGCCATATCACCCTCTTGATAATGCCACTGTTTTTCCAAATTATTAAAAAAACAAGTACGCCAGCTAATAGCGGTAAATTAAAAAAAAAAAAGACACGCATCACTCTTCTTTTGTTCGTTAGAGCATATAGTACAGCTCCCCATGCAAAAAAAAACTCAAAATTTTCAAAATAATTGTCCACCTATTCTGTGCACTTATATCGAATTATATTCAAAGTGAAAAATGTTTGCCTTGGCCTAAGCCACCCATTGAGACATTAATTTACCCTTAATTAATAAACTATAAGCATAAACATGGAAAAAAATTATTTTTGGATGCAAAAACCATTTGCATGCAAATAGTGCCTTGAGGTTTTTTTTGGAAGGGTAAACCAACCTAAAAAATCCTATAAAAAATATATTTTATCCACCACATATTTTTCCACACATAACATGACAGCAAAAGTTTATTTTTTTGCATGAAACTGTAAACCAATCATGCATAAAAATAATTTTGTATTTCACCTCAATAATTTTTGACATGCGAAAATATTTGCATAGATTTATTTTTTTCGCACGGGAACTGTAAACTATTTTTAAGGCGCACACCTGGTGAAAAAATACTTGCATTGCTGCACTTAGTTAAAAAAAACACAAACAAATAACCGCCTTAAATGTACTATTTTTTTTTCGGTTGTGATTTTTAAGTTAAGGAAGCTACTTTAGTTCAAACTTCATCAATTTAGAGTTTACGTAAATCAAAATGATATTATTCTGAGATTTTTGTTTTAAAATAAGTAGGTAATTAAGTAAGAAATATTTAAAGGGGCCCATATCTCCCGTGGTTCAATATCACCCAAATTTACCCTACGATTAATATATCGGAGCCCGGATCGATGGGGGGCTTTCCCAAAGCCTTTAAATAAATCCCCGTATGTATTTTCTAGAACCTTGTTCTAATTTTCCTGGGATACACAATGCAAAAATAACTCACCTTCTACTCAACCTTGAAGATGGTGTAAAAAGCATAGTTTACAGTTCCGATGCGAAAAAAAAATCAAAATTTTCAAAACGATTTTCCACCTATCCTGCGCACCAAGTTGAATAATATTCAAGGCGAAAAACGTTTGCTTTGGCCTAAACCACCCACTGAGTCATTAATTTACCCTTAATTGACAAACTATAGGCCTAAAAATGGAAAATAATTATTTTTGGATGCGAAAACCATTTGCATGCAAATAATGCCTTGGGGTGAATATATTTTTTTTTTTTCGGAAGTATAAACCGACCATCAAAAAAAAAATATTTTATTCACCACACTTTTTTTCGCATGCAAATCAATTGCCGGTCCATTGTTTTGCATGACATTCCATGACAGCATAGTTTTTTTTTGCATGAAACTGTAAACCAATCATGCAAACAATTAATTTTACATTTCACCTCAATTATTTTGGACATGCGAGAATATTTGCATAATTTTTTTTTGCGCACGGGAACTGTAAATTAGGCTAAAGGGTACATTTTATACAGAAATATTAAATCCGTAACTCTGATGATTGAATTACATATCTCAAAAACAGTTGCTCTTATGAAAGAAAGTTATCTGCTTAACAATTTTTGAAGAAAATTTTCTGAGCTACAACTTAGTCCTTGACATATTTTCTGTAAGTTACCTTTCGGGAGCAATTCTTTAAAAACCGTTTGGGGGCTTTTGACCATCCGTTATATTGTTAGTGGCGTTCATATCGATGGGGAATTTTTACAGTTTCCTTGGAATGCCATAGGGATGCTATGTACCAAAGTACGCCATTTATTCCTTAATTTTGCTGATTTTTCGGCTAATATGAATGGACTTATTTGAATTTACATTCGGGGGACACTCGTGGACATTCTGCATACAAAAAAAATCAGTAATAAATTGTGTAATAAACCTACTTTTTTACTCTGAATCTTGGACTATAAATGGTAGAATTTTATCATAGTTCTTAGGGTCAAGAATTGGATTGGTATAATGCATTTAAGTAAATTATTCCAATTAAAAATATTTTTTTTGTATTAAAATTGTATATATCTGTTTAATGTAATGTATTTTTATACCTGACATGAGGAAGATATTTATATTTACACCTTTTGGGTATACACCAACGACAAACCTCGTAAATGCCCGGTATTTACCCGTTAATAAATATCCACTGGGTAGGTACAAAAAGCGTACACATCACTAGCCCAACTCATCTTCCAAACCTTTAGTGCTAAATAATAAAATGGTGTTATTCTTGACCTAAAATTAAATAGGAAAATTTGAAAATGTTTCCTTTCTCCGTGACTTTTCTTATTTATAAAAATGATGATTGTCATTAATAACAATTTTTGTTTATAAATAGGTCTGAAGTAAGGTGTAGTCAAACCAAAAACGTTACAGCTCACAAAATAACCACAGTCAATCATTGACCTTGAGCCCACTCTGGAACAAGGACAATCATCATAATTAACATTAAAATATAAGTTACGGCTTTGATAAAAAGTTCACAAGTTACTCCCTTTAAGTCTCTTTTGAATCAAAGGTATAGTAACCTCCACTCTTGCTCTTCATCTTAAATTCACCATCGAGGCCATTATAGTAGGAACCCACCGAAATTTATAATTAATAAATAAATTAAGTATATATTTCGGTAGGTTATAGGTAGGTACCAAAATTAATTTCTGTTTTCTGAAAAAGAATCTAATTAAGTGTCAATGTGACCTTTTGTTTCTAAGCTCCTCATTTGTCATTAAACCCTGAAGTCTCAAATCGTTTTGTGAACGTTTTCTTTCAACTTACAACTTGACCATGGTGGTATTAAAATTTGGTTTATTTGCCATGAAGCAATTATGAGGAAACAGATTCTGTTAAAAATTTCTATGTTGTTTTTCAGATGTTTTCAAGCCTACTGGAGTATGAAATTCCACAGAAATTCTCACAATTTAAAAAAAATCAGGGAAAATTCCATCAATGGCAGCAAATGGGAGCTGGGAGTTACCACCCATTCATAAAATTTACTAAAAACAATTTTTACCCGGAGGAATTTCAAAGCGGTATAGACACCCACGACCCACACTACATACCTATGGATCTTTCATCAGAACCGCTTTTGTTAGCTGGAGTGAAAGTTTACCTGCATATGTGCGGCTGGTGGGTCACTGTGTATATTTATTCCAAAAAGTGGACCAAAGGTAGACCCTTTATAAGAACATGCCCTATATTTTTAGATAAATTAATGCCAGTAAATCTTTCAAAAGCGCTAAGCCATATTTCAACACATAAGTACCTTTAACGATGTTCTATAGGTACTAAAGATATTTTTTTTCTTTTCAATAACATCCCAGACGTTGGTTTATGTTCTATGAAGCCCCTCCAACCCTATTTAACCGCACATACCATACATAAGGGGCAATGTCCTTTTCATAATTTACTTTACACATCTAGGAAAGCTTTTTACGTTTACTCTTTTGAACGACTTTACTCATTAATGCATTATACATGTTCCGCAACGGTCGGTGTTCTTAATGGACGCTTCATAAATATCCTGAGTTCTTTTCGTCTTCATTCAAAATGGTTTTTATCGTTGAATTATGTGTGCGCTGTTAGTACCTATAACAACTTCGTATATAAAAATACCATAATAGATAGGTACATAGTTAGATGTCCTCATACCTCGTTCAATATATGTAGTCGAGGTACTATACTTTCACTTAACTAAAGGGCGAATTATATCCTTTTTTGTTTCTGGAATTAAATTCAATTCCGTTTAATTCTTTCTAAGGACTAAGGAGGCTTGCATGGCAGAGTGCAGTATACTCCTCATATCCATTCCACAGCCAGGGCACCTTGTTATCCTTTTTAATTAAATAAAAAACAAAAACAAGGCCGAAAGGCATAACAAAAACGATTTAATGACGACCATTTCTGTCTTTATACCCTTGTTCGTCTTATTTGTTATCCTATAAAGTTTCAAAATCAAATGAAAATAAATAAAATACCCGTAGAACTACATGCTAATAGGGATTGGGGGAAGGACTGGGTATAATTATTACAAGATTCCACGAACTCAGCCCTAAAATGATTTTATTGCAAGCAGCTGAGAAAATGAATTCCAACAATCAAGACCCAACAACCATAAGAATAGATGGGGGATATAGAAAGGCAAGTTGTGTGACTCCTTTTGCTAGCTAAACCTTTAGTATTCATATCGTTCTGGTAGTTAAAAGGGGGGTTACTTGGGTAGTGTCTTTTTTATTTGTATGGATAGGGATATACCTACTCTTTCCCATGCCTTTTTTAAACATTCTGCATGAAAAAGGGAAAAATATTGTTGCTATTTTTTCGCTTGAGGGGTTATAAACCGTTCGTTAAACCACTTGTAGATACTTTTTTTTATTAGATACTTGCAATATTAAGTAGGTAGGTACTATAAACCCGATACTATAAAGGTAAGTTTATGCATTCAGAAAAAATACTAGAGTTAGAGATATTGCTCAGACATATCCTTATAATGAGACAAAAGGTGAATAAACTGATTATAGATATACAAATTTTTAATGTCTGATTGAACCTGTATCGCCTGTCTAAGATGCTGAAGTATAAACTTGTTGAAAATATTGTAGGTATTTAGGAGTTTCAAACGGAAAAGAAATCTCATTGCGATTCACAAGTTTGAAAAGCGTTAGGTTTAGCCAGTTTGTCATCCAAAATTTAGGAAACAAAATTCCAAGAATGTAGCAGTTTACTTACCTAAGATATACATAACATGAAAAGACACACTAGTAACATAAGGAAAAGTGTGAAAATTCAATATATAAAATGTGGTTCTTACTTTCTTTTATACATTTTTTAATGTTTTCATTGTTACGGGTGTGACGCTTATGTTCCTGATTTTAACTCACAAAAAATTTTAAATTAATTAAATACAAATTTAATACCTATATATGTAGAGGTGCAGTATTAAACCAAGAATGCATGAATAAATAAAAATGTACCTACCTATCTACATACAGGTTGTCCTGTAAATAATGGATAACCTTGCAACTGGTTATAGCAGGCCTTTTGACCATTCCAGAAAAAAATAGAAATATTTTTCCAGTGGTTACTATGTTATGATGTTTTTTCCAAAAGTTGTTAACAAGTACTACTTTCCTCAAATACGTGAACGTTACGACCATGGATGAACAATTTTTGCTATTTTTCCATTTTTGCAATATTCTAGAATGACTGTTGTAATAGATAGATGTTAAGATTTAATAGTAGTTATTGCATTTTTTTTATTATAATTTTTTAAAATATTTTTTTCAGTACACAAATTTATTTTCAAAAAAGTTTGACGACCTCTAATAAATTAAAATTGTATGAGAGCATGAATGATCAATTACTTAAAAAAGTTGTCCATTTAATGCACTTTCCAAAATGGATAACACATGCTTGTGTTTTAACAAAATAACCAAGAAAATTTGTCAATCATCTAATAAAGCAGCTTTTAACATTTTCGCAAAATGTCTACTAAAATGTTAAAATAACCTCCCAATTTTGGTTGAACACAGATTTTCTCTTTTGATGTGTAAGGGGGTTCAGTGCAAGTATAAAACTCGAATTTAGGTGTTGAAAGCCTCACCATTTGGCAACCATATTGAAAAACGAGTTTTGAAAAGTTTTCCGTGGCAACTTAAATTTAATTAGTCTTAGAAAAAAAAAAAACTTTGGTACAAATTTGTAGCAAATTCAATTCTCTTCATGTTAAACTACCAGATTTTAAGAAAAGTTTATTAACCTTTTTACAAATAAAATGTATGGGTCAGTTTCGCTGTGAGATGAAATAATCATTTTACTTTGATATTTTCCGTTATTCGTTTGTTTTTTCAATATTTTATTACAGATTTTGAAGTTTTTAAAACAAAAATATAATACTCTATTGAAAGTCAATTTCTCCTTTTTATGTTACTCGATTTTCTGCAGTTCTTCAAAGAAAAAGTATCGTTAAGGATGGGTCATTTTCACTAAGGGCCCCTGTACGTAGTAATTCATTTCTTGATGACTTGAAAAAAAGTTTTGTTGTAAAAAACACATAATTTTGCCCAAGTTAAAAAAATTAAGAAATATGTTAGCAGGAACTCTAGTATGAAACCCCATATTGCGTACATTCTATTTGATTTTCCTAAGCAAGGCTTCGGAAAGTGGTTTTCTTGCTTATTATTGACTGAATCTTAGATTATTATATATCAAAATAAAGACTGAAATGTGTTCTTTCACACAACTATTAAAAAAAGGTACATAGCCACTGTAGATTTTTCAGAAATAACTGATTTCGAAAAAAATTACTAAGATTCACGTTTATTTGATTATTTCAAAAACTGAAGGTTCTAGAATCATGCTTTTTACATTGTTTGGAAGATATAAAACTGACCTTTCATTTGATACCAAATAGATAGGGGTTTGTCTTACACTTCCTATGATATATGACTTTATTTGCTTATAAACGGACAAAAATCAAGCTGGAGATGCCTTCGTAATATGGACAATAACTCAAAATATCCACATACGATTTCTCTAAAACTTCACAGTTTTAATGTGCTAACACTCACCTTTCTTTTGATACCACTCTTGTTCATGCACGCTCTTGGCCCAGGCCCCATACAATTTTGTCACACCTCCTTTGTAGCAAATTCAATTCTCTTCAATTTATGTTAATGTTTTTTTTTACCCTAAAGTTATAAATAAAAAAGTTATAATCAAAAACATATGAATTTTTTCAATGTTTAAGTTTTGATTATAACTTTTTTATTTATAACTTTAGGGTAAAAAAAGCATGAACATAAATTGAAGAGAATTGAATTTGCTACAAATTTGTACCAAAGTTTTTTTTTCTAAGACTAATTAAATTTAAGTTGCCACGGAAAACTTTTCAAAACTCGTTTTTCAATATGGTTGCCAAATGGAGAGTCTTTCAACACCTAAATTCGAGTTTTATACTTGCACTGAACCCCCTTACACATCAAAAGAGAAAATCTGTGTTCAACCAAAATTGGGAGGTTATTTTAACATTTTAGTAGACATTTTGCGAAAATGTTAAAAGCTGCTTTATTAGATGATTGACAAATTTTCTTGGTTATTTTGTTAAAACACAAGCATGTGTTATACCATTTTAGAAAGTGCATTAAATGGACAACTTTTTTAAGTAATTGACCATTCATGCTCTCATACAATTTTAATTTATTAGAGGTCGTCAAACTTTTTTGAAAATAAATTTGTGTATTGAAAAAAATATTTAAAAAAATTATAATAAAAAAAATGCAATAACTACTATTAAATCTTAACATCTATCTATTACAACAGTCATTCTAGAATATTACAAAAATGAAAAAATAGCAAAAATTGTTCATCCATGGTCGTAACGTTCACGTATTTGAGGAAAGTAGTACTTGTTAACAACTTTTGGAAAAAAACATCATAACATAGTAACCACTGGAAAAATATTTGTTTTCTATTTTTTTCTGGAATGGTCATAACCCTTCTATAACCAGTTGCAAGGTTATCCATTATTTAGAGGACACCCTGTTTATTGAATTTAAACAACGAGTTACTTAACTAAAAGATTAATTTTTGTTGTGTGATTGGTGTGACTTTTGAAGCCAGTGTTAGCTAATCGGATGAGACATTGAAAATAGCTGATGTTATGATAAATACAGCATGGAGACGATTTTTTTACCAATCTTCACAACCGGTAGTACCGAAATGAGAAACAAAATGTAGAAAAATAAAATGACGTTATTTTTCTATATTTTGTTTCTCATTTCGTATGTTTAAGAAGCTTGTTTCAAAAATTGATTACAATATCGCATGAAATTAATTTTTAAATTGCTCAAACAACTATATAGATAGTTTGAGCTAAAAAGTAATATGCCACCTGAAATTTTGATCATGATATGAGTATTAAAAAAAAAATCAAAAATCTTTGGAGCGGTTTTTTTTATTTTTTTGTATATATAAAAAAGTTCTTGAAACATTTTTAAGGACAAAATTTGGTATGCAAATCTTACAAGTGTTTATTGATGTGTATATGCAAATTTAATAAAAAAATAATAACCTTTTAAAATTTGAAGCATTTTTTTAGAAATTTAAAGATTTTTTTTTATTGAAAATTTTGATACGAAATCTTATTTAAAACTATTTGAAATTTTCTAGGTGTATAGAAAATAATTTGAAGCCGATTATGATAACCAGGGCCCGGATTTTCATGCTCTAAAAAACATAAAATATGCGCCTATAATATGCACTTAAAATGTTTAAATATGCTCTAAAAAATCCAAAATATACCTTTAAAAATGCAAAATATGATGCAAAAATACTCAAAAAGTAAATGAAAACACATTTAAATTATAATGGATAAATTTAAATTAAATAAAAAAATCAGTCTTTTATTCACAGACATTTTTCACAGCAATAAGTAAGTAAAATTAACAAAAAATAGCATAGAATTCAGGTAGGTTTAACAAAAAAAACAAAAATCTTGACATAATTATGTGGACTAGTTTCGTAAGTAGGTTTTGTTAGCATGAATCGTGAATTTTTTTTCTGAAGCTTTCAATACTGAAACCTTGGCGATTTGGTCTCAAGAAAATTTTGTACATGGAAAATGACCTCTTCACATCAACAGACGTTAAGAGGCCTCCACCCATAATTTTGCAAAAAACGAGAAATGGGGCACTTTTCAACAGAAGTTGTGAAGTCCAAACAATACTTTTGGGAAAAAACTAAAGTGTTTATGAAAGAATGACATTTAAACTATAGAAACGTCGAAAGGTTTTTTATTTTTTTTTACTTTTTTCTCATTTTATTTTAATATTTCGGTAACCTTTTTCGGAAAGTTTCACTAAACTGCTCAGCTTCAACAAAGATTCTGAGAAACTGAAGTGGAAAATACATATTATTTTTACGTGATATTATAGTTAATGAATAGAACTAGATAAACGTTTAGGTAGATTTTTAGGTTTGGGCTCTATTTTTGAATAATCAACTCTTGAAAAACATCCAAATTGCCAATTTTCTAATGCATTTTTGAATGCGTAATTATATGAAAAAAACAACATAACTTTCCCCAAATGAAAAATATGTTTTCTTAAATTGTTTCAATATAAAAAAATGTCTAAAATTAATTTATTATTGCAAAATATTAAATTTTTAAAAAGTCTTTATTTTCGAACAAAAGTCGTTAATTTAGTTTACTGGCGGTTTTTAGTTCACCTATCGGCTACAAGATGGTTTTTTTTTCGAAGATTGGAAAATAAACAAAAAAAAGTATGACAAATTTGAAATGCCAGTGGATGTTGTTTGTGTGTATGAGTCGTTCAGATAAGATGTGGTGTAGATAGATATATATGGGAGCAGAACCACGGTGACGATGGTGGATGGTATTTGCAGGGTAAGCGCAAGTGTATCTAGTTTTGTTGTTGGTTTTTGGGTATGCTATGCATTTTATTTTTTTTTCCTGTGAATGAATTTTGTGAATGTGTTAGTTGTTTGCATTCTATTGTATGTATCTATATGATGGGATGTTTCGGAATGGTTTTTTCTTTGAAGGATTTCTCTGTTTTTGCGTTTGAGGGTGGGAAATGTATTTTTTTTTTTCTGTGATTGCAATGGTAGACTTGGTGGCGGTTTATTCTTTTGTCATCTTTTGCTGTCAATATGCCTGCTTTCTTTTGAGCGCGTGCTTATGACCTTGCAGGAACATTTGCTTCGTTCGTTTCGATCTTGTAATAATGGCAAGAGTTTTCGCTTTCTTCAGTTCCGATTATTTTTATGCCACGTAGGAAAATATGTAAGGTAATGAGGAAAAGTTTGTTATTTAATTAATTTCTGTTTTCACTTCTAGTGCTGGGGAAGGAATACCTATATTTTCTTCTTTTTATTTATTTTTGTATGCAGTGAATACCTACAAAAATTACAAGAAACATAAGTTAATGACAGAGTTTCTTGATTTGAAAAAAAAAGTTTTAAACTTAGAGTTTGGAAAAGAATTAAAATAATTGTGTCATTCTAGCACTTAATTTGTGTGAAGAGGACGAAATAATTAAAATTATGTGTTATGTATATCTAATAATGATAAGGAATATTTATGCCGGATTTACACGAATGGAAAGCTGCCAGTATAATGACAAAAAGAATGAAATTGTCCATTCTTTTGTTGTTGTTTTTGTCATTATACTGCCAGTTTTCCAATCGTGTAAATCCGGCATTACGTTACCAATTAGGTACGTACGGATTTTTAATTCTACGATAATGCTGCTAAATCAATAACTGCCATACAATTTTTTTAGCAATTTTACACAATCGTATTATTCTCAAAAATGGCTCGACAACTTTTCTATAAAAAAAATCAATAAATTGATTTTAGTAAACGCTTTCTTTGGGTGGAAACCACCAAGGAACCATTTTTTTTTATTTTTTATTTTCTTCAAAACGGTAGGACTGATTTCCATTATTTTTTTATACGGAAGCTTCCAAGAAATATAAAAAGTTTTGTGTACCAAAAGCTTTGAAAAAAATATTTTTTGGATTTTTAAAAAATGTTTCAAATATTTAGGTAGTTGGAAAATCAAATATTTCGCAAACGACATGATTGAAATTTTTGAAACTCGATACATAAGAGTTTTTTAGTAGTCTCTGAAATATTTTTAGAGAAAAATTTACATCATTGAAAAAATAACGGTACCTTCCGGTAAAAAACCGCAAAGGAAAATATTTTGTTGCTTACAAACGACTCCTACGATTTTGATTAAAGTTTTTTCATATACTAAAATTAGTACAACCTACTATCAAATATTATAAAATTCTACACCTAGCAACTATTAATAGTACCTGTCATAGAACTTTTTTTATTTTGAGTTTTCTCGTTATCGGCTAAAAAGATTTATATGCTTTTTTATATAAATTTCAGATAAGATTAAATAATATTGCATATCGAAATTTGCAAAAAAAATGTTTGCATTTTTAAGAAAGTTTCAATTTTTTTTTTGAAAATTCGATATCTCAAAAATGGTTTGACAAATTTTTTTTTTCAAATTATGTTTTTATATGCACATAAATATATACTTTAGATTTCCATACCAAAATTTGTTCTTAAAATTTTTTTAAGAATTTTTATATATACAAAACTATTTTTTATATATTTTTTTCCCCATACAATCATATTCAATCGAAAATAGATCCTATAAGGTAAAATTTCGAAACTCTCTTTCAAACCCATGTCACGCTCACTCGGGTGTACCTCAGGGAAGTCATCTGGGCCCATTTCTATTCATTCTCGCTATAAATGATGTTGTGTCATGCATACGTTCTAGTGAAATTCTTATATTTGCCGATGATATGAAGATTTTCAAAATAATAAGTGCTGACCATGACCACAGTCTCTTGCAGGCTGAAATTGACAGCTTTACTTTATGGTGTGATAAAACGGTCTTTCCCTAAACCCTGTAAAATGCCAAACAATTACTTTCTCAAGAAAACGAGTTGCAAGTGCTTTTAATTATTCTATTTCCCAGCACAAACTGTGCGTGTCTTTAGCTTCAAGGATTTGGGTGTTCAGTTTAGTTCTAATTTAGAATTCACAGAACACATAAATTATATTGTTAAAAAAGCGAGCTCTATGCTTGGATTTATAAAACGTTGGGCAAAAGAATTTAACGATCCGTATGTTACTCTTTCTCTGTATAACTATTATGTACGACCTCATCTTGAGTATGCCTCTCAAGATTGGTCTCCCTTCTATGAAATTCATAAAAGTCGTATTGAATCACCTACAACATAAATTAATTCGCTTCGCTCTGAAGGGTCTCCCTTGGGCTGATCCTTACAACCTTCCACCATATGAACGTCGGTCCCAATTTTATATCAAAGGCGGGTTAATAATGACTTAATATTTCTTCACCAACTTATAAGTGGTCAAGTTGATGCCCTTGACTTGTAAGCCTGTATTGGCATAAATTATCGCGGAGGATCTCACCACCTACAAAGATTTGAACTTTTACACGTCGATTTTCATCGAACTAACTACGGAATGCATGAACCTCTCAACCGTATGTGTAAGCTTTTTAATTTAAATGGTTCCTCAGTTGATTTTAACTTAGGTAAAATGGGATTGAAAAGTTTGTTTCGAACCAGTGCTCCACGTTCTTGACTGTCTTATACTGTTTTAAGATACTTTAAATGTTTTTATTATTTTTAAATTTTGTATTGTTTTTATTTTTGTTTAGTATTGTATACTTTTTGTTTGTGAGCATGTGTTGGGTTGCAGCTTGATCTAAGCTCTCTACAACAAAGAATCTGAAGTGTTAAAAAAAAAATTATAAGAACTAGGTAGGTTCCTGAAGGTCCTTACTTCAGAATTATATTAAACCAAAAGTTTTTATAGTTTCTACTAGGTACATTTATTTATTGATTTGGATTTACTAAAATCAGCTCTTTGACAGATCCAAATCAATTTTTGCATTCCATTGGGCGAAAAAATCCTCCTTGTACTAGTACCTACCAAAACAATTTTGAGCTGTTAGTCTACAAATAATGGTTTTGATTTTTTGTTTTATGTCTGTTGTAAAAATTGTGCTCATAACATGAAAAAAATATTTGTTAATAGAAAAAGGAGACTTTAATTCATAAAACTAATATAACTCTACGAAAAGTGGACCAATGCTGATTGTTACGAATAATGAGATACATACACGTAAAATTATACAAATACCTACCTAGATTGAAAAAAAAAATCAATTTCAAATCGTATTCCATTGGAAACTAAAAAAATCAAATTTTAGATGGAAATCTGAATCTACCAATGATTAACCCCATAACTATCATATTCCTACAGGAATCAGCACAGCGCAAACGACACGACGACAGCCACTGTCAACCACAATGTTACTATGTTGGTACCTAGAAACCAAAATTTCTTTACATTTCGACATACAAAATTGCAGTGCATTAGATGTATTGCATTAAAAACTAAATTTTAAAAAAACTTTATTTTTTTGCATGCAAAAGAGTTTTCTTTTTCTCAATTTTATCAAAATGTGAAATAACAAGAAAAATTACAATGTGTTACTAACTAACTTTGAAAATTCAATAAAAGCAAGGAAGCATAATACATCTACGATCTACCTACTACAACAATAACTTTAGATAAATCTGAGTCAAGGTCAACATCACCAAATTTCCATTTATGTAGAGAAACTCCTTTTTTCGTTTTTCAAATGTTCCACCGATCTCACAACGAGTGAACAAAAATACAACCCAATAATTTATACACAAGCTTAACGTAGAACGTACACGTACACGCCAATAAGTAAACAAACACATACCACGCACAGCAGACAATGCATGCAAAAAAAACAAGAAAATAAAAGAGAAGTATGTGTGTATGAGTACCTATCTATTTTATGACTCTGTGTATCTTTTGCCTTTTTCCTTCTCTCATGCGGAGTGACTTTTCGTTTTTATTTTTATTCGAAGTTCCGATCTTCGAATCTGAGTTCGACATTTTGGGTGGAGGCCTCTTAATGGAGCATGTATTAATGATACAATCTCATTTATTGTTAATTGAATATCGAAGGACTGTTCTTGATTCTCGTTTAAGGATAACATGGTTGAGATAGTTTTCGTTTTCATATATACATATCCTTCGTTTTTCTTAAGAACATTTTCTATTTTTTTACAAATAGATTGACCCATTGGAGACTCTACTGCATTAATTTTCGAAACTGCTTAGTCCATTAAATCTATTTGTTTTTTAAGCGAGTTCCACCCTTGTAACTTTACTATAGGCTCACTAAGAAATCCATGGCTTGAACTTATGAAAGCCAATAAGTAGAATTTTAAAGGGTCGTTTGCATTTCGGTGAAATAATGAAATTGAAGTGTTTAAAGCTTTTTTTTCTAAAATATGCACTAAAAATATGCATTTATTGTTAAAATATGCTCAATACGCCAAAATATGCATTTATACCAAAATATGCAAAAATATGCACTAACGATTGAATGCCATTTTAAAGCAAATCTCTCAATTCGGAAAACTATCTCATTCATTTCCTTCTAAGGCTGTCTAAAAAAAATATGCATTTGCATGGAAATCCGGGCCCTGATGATAACACTCAAAATAATAAAAATAAAATGCACGACTGCACATCGCACTTACTTGCTCTTACGTTCAAGAGGCTGAGGGTTTAAGAAAATTGTATATAAAGATATAGAAATAATGAGAGAAAAATGTTGAAAAGCATGTAACACGATATTAAAACTAGCTAAAACAATTCTTTTGATAGTTTGAGGTAGAAATAAAGAACATCATTATAATTAATCTTGATTGACTATGATTCTATGGAAAAAAATTTAAAAATCGTTAGAGTGGTTTTTAAACAAATAAATTTTTATATATCAAATTCTTTAAATATTTTTAAGAAAAAATGTTGGTATGAAAATCTTAAGTATTTATTTATGTGCACATAAAACTAAAATAAAAAAAATTCAAAAGAAAATTGTATGGAAGGTACCGTTAGTTTTGCATTAAAGTAAATTTTTTTCTTAAAATATTTTAGAAAGTATTATAAAACTCTTAAGTATCGAGTTTCAAAAAAATAAATCACGTCGATTTCGAAATATATATTTGATTTTCAAAGAAAATTTAAACATTTTTTAAAAATTCAAAAAATATTTTTTTTTTAATTTTGGTAGCAAAAACTATTTATATTTCTAAGATCTGTAAAAATATGTGGGCAGAATCAACAAATACCACGATGTACCAAGTTTTGAGAAAATCGATCCAGCCGTTTAGCCTGTAGCTGAACAGACAGAATTGGGCCGCCCACTTTTTTCGTGTTCTCTATCATCGTAATGTCATGTTTGATGGTTATCTCGAAATTTTTTTTGCACGAATCCAAAACTTGCCTTATGGTACCTATGCACATATATGTATATCGAAAGTAAAAATTTAGAAATCTTTATTTTTTTTTAATTGTTTATGTTTGTTTTTGCTAACTTTTCCTACTTAAATTTGCTTATAAAACTTTTTGAAACGTCTTTTTGAACTATCCATTTCGATAGAAAATTTAATTTTGAACAATAAGTTTTAGACATAAAATTGTCAAATTCGGCTTATTTTCCGAGTTATATCAAAAATATTTGAAAGTAGCCAGTTTGACCGTTCTCTCAGAAACGCATGGGTGAACTTAGTAGCATTTTCGGTTTTAAGCATGCTTATGGACTAGGCAAACACATAATAATAATAACCCTTGCACGTTATTGTTCCTCAACACCCTCATTTTCCGGTCTATTCAATAGCCTATAATGGCAAAGGAATGGAATAATTTAAAAATCCAATCGAAAACGGCATAAAAGCTATGCGTTTACTACCTGTGAAAGTCGAGATGGCCCAAAACGAAAATTGCCCTCAGTTTAGACCCTGAGTTAACTCATTTAGAATTTAAATTGACTGAAAAACACGTTTCTGGAGTAAATAATAATATGCTTGAATTGCTAAACTATATTAACCATATCGTATTTCTGCTAAAATTATTTAATACTTTTTTTGATTTCAAAATTTTTCTGACAATACTTCAAATTCATAAAGTTGAAATTGTACCTTGGGGAAACCTAAAAAGAAATTATTTTAAAACATTTATGATACTCCATTTATCGCAAATGCAGACTCTTCTTCTACCATTTGAACTGAATTTCTACGATTTTATGTTTTTTGGACATCTACCAAAAAGCGTCTGGCTTGGATTTTGCAACTGCAGAAATGTCTGGCTTTCTGGATTTAGATTGCTAAAAGATTATAGAAAACAGTGAAAAAAAAATAAATCGCACTTAAATGACTTCGAAAATAATTAATTTTACCGTTATAAAAGGTGTGTCTACGGGAAAACGCAACACCTCCCAACAGCCAGACGGCCCTCTGGCGAATCTAGGGGTTAGATAGAACATGTATCAAAAAACTAGCCATACTAAAATGACTTCTCGAAAACGTTGCTAGGTCTTAGAACTTTATGAACAAACTGCGCATGCGCAAAAATTCTGTTTTTGTTTGCTGCTGACAAACCAAATTTCACTTTGACGTCGATCTTATAAAACAAAACACAATTTAATCTTTTTTTTATTCTCAAATTCTGCAACTACGTGCGACTTAGTCTTGCATCAAATTTAAATTTTGTATTCCTTTTTCTTTGGCAGTCTTTTTTTCTTGTTTAAAAGGAAACCTATTGCACATTTTTCTTTTGCTTCTAAAAGGGATTAAATAGAGAATTGATTTTTCTTATATTATCTTTAAATCATGAATATTTTTCAGAAGAGACTAGCTATATGGCCTGGTATACTGTTTTGAAAATATTTATGGAGCATAAGAAAGAACATTCGACAACGTCCTTCATACTTCATTTTTTCAGCTGTTTGCCTGGAACAGCTTAAGTATAGTATAGGTACATATAGCTTCTATTATTTATTGAAAATTAAAATGGCACTGGCCTGGCCATCATTATAAACTCCTCTTGAATGCTGAGAATTTATAAAATTAATAAAATAAAATTTTTATAAATTTGTATTCGATTGAAAAGAAAAATATTCTTCAATATCCATATTATGTAGGTATAAGTAGGTATTAGGGTGTCGGAATTTTGTTTTGTTCTCAGTTATTCAAAATGGGAATGGTGGATCTTGAAAAGGATTTCAAAAGAAGTTACTTTGGTTCTAGGACAATTTCCCTAATCGAATTTAGAGACTCCGTGACCGTTTTGGTTAAAAAAAATAAATATGAAAAAGTGGTCAAGAAAACCATTCAAACTTGGTTCGGTATGAAGCTACAGTTAAAGCTTGAGCAATTGATGATAAAGGTCCGACTCTATCTACCCATACGATTTTTTTCTTACCTCATCGCAGCCTACAATATCAAAGCTATATATTTTTAAAACCTATAAAATATGCATTGGTTTACGATTTACGTATACCTATGAACCTATACAAACATACTCGTAGGTTTTTGAAAAAAAAAAGTATAAAAGAAAAAATTATAAAACTAATTAATTAAAACTTAGTCAAAGGATGATGTGGTGCTTCTTTACAAAAAAAAAAACATAAATAGAATATTCAAATTTTAACTTATATTATCCTTTTCTATCACAAAGTTTTTAAGTGGCTACAAACGCAACATTTGTTAGCCAAAATTATTTTTGAATTGGTTTTCACTGAGTCTTTTCTTCTCCTTCTTCACAGCCTTTTCATTTTATACACGCGCTCCTCAGAAAGGATACAATCCTAATTTGTGTAAATAATTAATTAACGTAATTTACACTGCAGCACCGCATGGATTCGTTTTTAGTATATTTTTTTGTTGATTTCTTCTCCGCATCATAACTCGGATGGCATGAGCCTAATGAGCTAGCGGCAGTGGTTGGTTCCTTTGATAGAGGGATTTTTTTTTTTTGAAATTTACATAGCAACAAAAAATTAGATTCTGGAAGTTTGTTTTGGTTCTATCCACAATCACTTGTGGGTTTTTAATTGGCTTGCTGCTTTTTTCGTTGAAATTTTGTAAATATTTTATTCATTATTTTGTCTGTTTATCGGTAGTGATGAGATGGTATTTGAGAGTTTTACTTTGTGAAGAAAATAAAAACTTTTTTCTAAGCTTTGAAATATAACAACTAATTATGCAAAATAATTTTTGAAAGGAATGAATACTAGGTCGTGAAGAAAAAATATCAAGAATTTATGCAATAAATTATTCAATACATAAATCAATTGCTTTTGAAGTTCATTTTATAAGATAACAACAAAAAATATATCCCTCTCTACATAAATATTGCAAAAAAAGTTTTTGAAATATTTGGTATATTAGTATTATTTATTATTTGGGGGAAAGGATTTAAATCATTTGTTTTATTTGATGACCAATTTTTGATAGATTTACTTTTTTTCTACAAAATGCCAATTTTGTATTTACCTATGTATATGTACCTAGGTACTTATACATACTCAGAAATATTTGCTTCGCTACATATTTTAATAGAAATTCGACTATGATTTGGTTTGCTTTAAATGATTTTAGAGATATTGTCTAGCGACCCTATTAACGAAGGCATGTTAAGTAAAAGTACCATATTGTACAGAAGCAAGCTGTACCCAAGTGTCTTAATTTTTCAAGTTTTTTTGCTTTGATCCTTGCTATAGCTTTGAAGCCAAACCAAAACGATTAAGCTCATATTCGAAAAAATGCAACCTTGAACTCGTATAATTTAAAATCAATTGTGAAATTTGATCTTGATTTTCACTAAACTAACATTTATTGAATTCGGATGCCTTACAGTCGTAAATCAATGGATACAGAAAGTATTTTTACTTGCGATATACATAGGTACTATAGGGCAAGTTTTGGATTCGTGCAAAAAAAAAATTTCGAGATAACAATCAAACATGACATTACGATGATAGAGAACACGAAAAAAGTGGGTGGCACAATTCTGTCTGTCTGTCTGTCTGTCCGTACCTCAACCTACAGCCTAAACCACTGAAGCGATTTTCTTCAAATTTTGAACTTAAGGTTTTTTTGTAACTCTCCAGAGAGGAAATTGAAATTTTTTTTTTAGCTCAAAAAATAACGGTACTTGCCATACAACCGTTAAGGAAAAGCTTATTTATCTCAAAAACGGCTCCAACGATTTTGATAAAAAAATCAGTGTATTATTGTAGATATGATATACCTTTAAGTAAGAAAAAAAATCACCAAAATCTTTTATTAACGGTACCTGTCATATAACGGTTTTTTTGATTTTTGATTTTCTCATTAACCGCTCATCCGATTTCAATGAATTTTTTTTTTCACAAAATATTAAAATGTTAAAATGTAAATAATACTGCATACCAAAATTTTTTAAAAAATAAATTTTGGATTTTTAAAAAAGATTCAAAATTTTTGTTTGAAAATTCAATATTTCAAAAACGGGTAGATGAATTGTTTTTAAATTTCAGTTTTAAATGTATATTAATATATACTCAAAATGGAATACCAAATTTTTGTTTGAAAAATGTTACAAAAATTTTATATATAAAATAAATATATAAAATAAATATTAAATATAAATATTTTTTAAAGTTCTTAAGTTCCACACAACTTGAACATAAGAGCAAGTACGTGCGATCCAGTCGTGCATTTTATTTTCTTATAAATTGATATTGTTAAATTTTTATATGCTTATACAGGGTGTCCCGGACCTAAGTGGAAGTATTTTAGGGTGTGGTTCGTGGGGTTATTCTGAGAAAAAAATTGTATTGGGTTAAAGTTGTATCTCCCCTCCCTGTGGCAGGAGTGGGGAAGGGCAGTTTCTGAAACATTGACTTTAAATACAAAAAAAAACATTAAAAATCAACGAAAATACATCTTATAATGTGCTATAGTTTTTTTGAAAGTTAATACTCCATTCTTGCATTTGCTTTTTAAATCAAGTTGTTTAAGCGAATAATTTTTGAGAAATTAGATTTCAAAGTCAACATTAAAAATAAATGTAATTTTTTTTTCTTAAGTCGATATTTTTCAAGATTTTACGTAATTAAGTGCTTGTTTTGTGTTCAATATTCAATGGTTTTGAATGATTTGTAACTAGTTTATTTTCTATTATTTGAATTTTGCTCAATTATTGTCCTTCTTTATACTTTTTTGTAGGTATTATTTTTTGCTATTCTTTAAATTTTAACTGTAGCGCTCTACTTTATTTTAAATGCATTACATTTCATATTATTGTGAGTTATAAACATTAAACATAATGTATAAATCATGGGGTACCCCACCCATACATAATTTTATATTATTTTTTGTATTTCTGAAGGGGCATTCAACACTATTTTAATTACATTGTAATTTAATACAGAATGTCTCATTTTTTTCTTATAAGTATATACTATAACTAATATTATTTTTTGAACTGTAATTATTTATAAGAGAAATAAAAATTAATATGAATCTGAATCTGAATCTGCCCTTATTATTTTGTAGTTCTTTACCGAAAACCAAATGCAAAAGTCTTTCTTAGTTTTTTAGAAATTTAGAAAAACCAAAAGGTACTTTTGCCAAAAAAGCCCGAAAAAAGGGTTAAATTATGGATAATTCATGAATAAATTAATTTTTTTTGGGCTTATTTGGGAAGAGTACTTTTTATTTTTTCTAAATTTCTCAAAAACTAAGAAAGATTTTTGCAATCGAACTTTTGTATAAATTATAAAATTATAAATTATAAAAAAACTTATATATCTATTATCTAGGTATATTATGTTGACCAAAGATGTGTAATGATGCTATCGTTCGTATTAAGCTATTAGAATTTGTACCTAATAGATATGTTAATAAATCAAAACAAATATATCTATGTCTATCAGCCACTACACTTTACTCAAAGAAGATATAATAAATAATACATAATACAGATACATTTACATAAACATACATTTTTTTTACATAGCTTGTCTTTTTTTTTGGTGATTTTTTGATACATACATACAAAATAATTTGCATTACATGAACACATTCATGTACATATTTATAGCATAATGTTCATTACTGCAAAAACAAGAACTACATAAAATTATATAAAATTTGTTTGAATTTAAAATTAGAAGCGAGTATACATTTCAAACGTAAAGATCCATCATCCATGGAACCATGGAAACCTATAATATAAAATCAAAAAATCCATTAGTATTTTAAATAAACTCCAATAAAGAAATCTATCTCTGATTATTTTTAATTGAAATGAGAAAATGAAGGTAATTCTTATGGCAGGTTTGTCCAAAGGGATTTTGAACTAAATTTTTTTTTTTAATATAAAAAAATAAGATAACCTTACACGAAACTACTTAAGGACTTAAAACATTAATAAAAAAAAAAACAATACGTAAATACAGCATTAAATTATACATATATTTATTTATGCCACATTCAACCAGATTAAAAGCATATGATTTCAATGTAATTTTAAGATTAAAAATATTTTGAAATGTTAACTTTATGGAGGTATTACATATTTATTTTCGCTATTCAAAAGAATATTTTTCAACTTTGTAATCAGGTATTAAACATTTACTAAGGCTATGAAAAAATAACATTTTTACGCAACACAATTAAGGTATATCATATACATAGTTAAAAGTTAATAGCCTTTCGACATTATCATCATCATCATGTTCTGTAACCCCGATCGGGGCAAAGGACGCCAACAAATCGTTTCCATCCTTCATCAATTATTCTATCGAGAGAAAACAAAAATTGTGAACAACAAATCGCAATTTTATCCAATTATTCTTCAATTGCAAAGTTTGCAAATTTGCAAAAAAGATTTGTGATCACCACTTTTATTTCGTGATATTGCCACTTTGAAAGATCAATCTTGCTTAACCCTTCATTTTGCAGGTATACGCATTTAATTTATTTTATTTTATTTTCAAATAAATACTTTACGTTGACTCTGCGCAACCCTCCAGTTGCGGAGCGAGCGCATGCAAACACTAGGCCAATTTTCACTACAGATCATTGGTGTCAAACATTAATGATTAAATACATGCCATGTTGTGGTGCTTTAAGTCTTCGAGAAGTAAATTGCGACAAGAAAGGCGTGATTTAGGAATTTTTTGTTGGTGATTTGCATCTTTTCTCATGGAGTAGAAAATTGCGACAGAAAAAACCCAAATCAGTGATTGTGCAATGTAAATTACTAAATATTCATCGCAAATCAATATTTGTAAATGCTGTTTGTGAAATTATTCTTTTAGAGAGTAAATTACGCCAGAAAAGTTATATTTTGCTAAGAAAAGTACAAGCTTGAATCTTGGACTTGAATTGCAAATGACGAAGAAACAAATTTTGTAAATTGCTTCGTTTTGAATGCTAAATTACCAGTTTTTGTATTGATTTGGGATTAAAATGCCTTGATTTACGAAAAAAACATGATTCGTAAATAGCAGCTGAAAATTTTTCAATTGGTGATTCTTCAAATATTTCCGTGTGGCCACGTCTTTCTCTGGGATACTGATTCTGCTAACACAGTTGACACAACGGTCTCTCCGCTGCTTCAACGCTGGCCGTGAAAATATTGTCTATTGCCAGAAGAAAGAGAATTGGCGAAAGAACATCCCCCTGTCTCACA
Organism: Dasysyrphus tricinctus; assembly: GCA_963921185.1. NCBI lineage: Eukaryota > Metazoa > Arthropoda > Insecta > Diptera > Syrphidae > Dasysyrphus > Dasysyrphus tricinctus. Next base: position 72,986,240 of record OY992532.1, on the reverse strand, counting down.
CCCTGTCGCACTTCGAAAGAGTCGATTTTTGGAGGAATTCCCTTACCAACAAGTGATTTCTATAAACATTCACGGTTGACTCGGCCTTCTCAAAATCCACGAACATGAGGTAAAGCGGTGATTAATACTCTGCAGACTGCCCAAGAACGATACGCAATTCGGCTGGTATTCCGTTAAGTCCAGCTGCTTTGTTATTTTTGAGAAGAGTTATCGAAAATGCATTTCCAGTACTGTAGAAGGTTCAATGTCAATAACCCTATTTTCTATAAGACCTGCGCATCTCGTTAAGGTGGGTCACTTAAGCACTCTGCTCAACTCCTTTTTTAGCAAGGCACAAAAGTTATCCTTCCACTTGCGTAACTGATCCTCAATCGATACCAAAAGTGTGCCATCCACATCCACTACAGAATGATTGGTGTTGCTTTTTTCCCGAAAACTTCCAAGGATATTTTGTACAGTTCCCTCATAACCCCTCTTCTTTCGAGCCAAAAGCCCAAAATCTCAGTAAAATCATCTAGATTTCCCATACATTTAAAGATTTCGAAATCTAGTAGATTACTACAAAATTTACCCATAGAAGAGAGAAGAAATAAAAGGAGCTTTTATATTTATGAGGACAATGTATTCGCGACTACACTTTTTATAATTTTTTTTACAGAAAAAGGGAGAACAAATGATCAAAATATGTGAAATTATGTCTTGGGACTTTGGCTGATTGCAATGGATATTTTTTATTTGTACCAGGCAATGAGCACTCAAATTCTTGAGCACATAATCTAGATTTATTTTTGGCATTTCATAGGAAGCCTAAAAAAATAGATCCATTGCAACCAGCGAATCAGCCAAAGTCCCAAGACACGATTGTACATAGCTATTTCACTTTTTCTCTCTTTTTCTTTAAATAAAACAGTAAAATTAGGTACCACAACATGAATACATTGTACTGATAAATATAAATTCTCTTTTATCTCTTATCTGTTATCTCTTCTATAGGTAAACCGTTAAACGGGAGATACAAAATGAATAGTTAAGTGTGATTGTGAATAGACCAATTAGATTTTGAGAAGATTTTATGGAAATTTTCTAAATTTCTAAAATTTATGGGAAATCTCATTGATTTTGCTGAGATTTTCAAAAATTTGTTTTATCATCAAGAAATATTTATTGAGTTGATTCAATTTTAAAATTAATTAATTTTCAAATTACATAAATATTGAATAATTTTGAGTCAACAACAACAACCTGTGTGTGTTAGTGTTGCCATAATAGCGTTTCCACACCTAATCGAAATCTAGATTTCGAGCCAAAAACCCAAAATCTCATCAAAATCAACTAGATTTCCCATACATTTTAAGATGTCGTAGTCTAGTAGTTTACAACAAAATCTTCTCAAAACCTGATTGGCCTATTCACAATCACACTTAAATACCTACTCATTTTTTCTCTCCCGTATAACAGTTTACTCTTAGAAGAGAGAAGATTGAAAAGAGAGATTTTATATTTATGAGTATATAGTATATTCAGGCTTTGGTCCTTTTTATGTTTTATTTAAAGAAAAAGTAAATATTTACAATTATTGTGTCTTGGGACTTTGGCTGATTGCAATGGATCTTCTTTTTAAATTCTTTTGAAATGTCAAACAAAGTCTAGAATATGGGTGGTGTGAACTATTCAAGTAGATTTTGAAATCTTGTTGCTCGAAATCGAGATTTCGGTTCGGTGTGAAAAGGCTATAAGGCTTACAAACTGGATTCAAAGCTATTTCACGAATGCCATCTTGAGACTCCTTTAATGGTTGCTAAGTCCCCTATAACACAATGATTCTTGCGTCTGACTCTTTTCGAACATAATGAGTGCGAATGAGATGAATGAGTGATTTTCGAAATAAAAGAGAACTGTCAACTTCCGGCCAAGCGTTGAGAACCGCAGTGTAATAGTGCCTGTCTACATTGTCTTCTTACTGAAAGGTGCATCCAGCATCCAGTAAGATAGGTAGATTTTATGTGCGAAAGAAAGAGAAACAAAAATATATCCCAAAATCCACCGATGCGCCAGTTTTAATAATAATTCTTGTCTTCAAGAAGACGGATTCTTTTGTGTGCGAGTGAGAGATGTATGGATCTTAATTGCGTGAGATAAGGAAGGGTATAGGAAGGGTATAGTAAGTAAGTAAGTAAGTAAGTAAGTAAGTAAGTAAGTTAGTAAGTAAGTAAGTAAGTAAGTAAGTAGTAGACACGTTGTTCATCAAAACGACTTTCACTAAAAAGACAATGTAGACAGGCACATAGAATTGGAAAAAAGACTCAGACGCAAAAAAGTGTAATGGGGCACTAGGTCTGGTCTGGTGCTCGTATTATGTATTTGAAAAACTCTTTGTCGTCATCTGAGAGCAAACCATATACCAAGTGTCTCAGAAGCCGATGCACAACATATTGCGCCACCGAAGCCACATGATTAGCTCAATCCTAAGGCAACTGTTTCGTTGTGACTCAATTAAAAACAAAAAATAGGCTTATTATTGTTCCAGTCGGTTTCTTTCTTTTTTCCCGTACCCGCTTCGTAAGCCTTGGTCATTCAAGGATGGGATGTGTTAAAAGAGTTGAGGCTGGTTAAGAGTTAGTTTTAAAATTAATGTTTGATTTGAAAACTTTGGGGAATTTTTTTTGATAAGAAGTATCGTATCGGGTATTGACTAGAGCTGTGTAAATTGTTCATTTCAAATGATTGAATCGATTACTAAAATGATTCTATAATTTCAATCAATCGATCTTTCGATCATTTTCCACTGATTTTATCACCGATTCAATTTTCATTTGATTTCGATGGAGTTAAATCTCTCCTATTTTGACGAACTCAATTCAATACTGTTCCGATTTTGATCGAATCCAAAGCAAAACAATTGGAATGGATTAAAGAAGCTCTAAGAAAATATGAAATGTTCAGTTTTTACTGCTCCGGAAGAAGGTGATTTTATGTCAATTGGTTGATATTTGGATCGAAATATTATTTTAATGTGAAAATATAGTTCGGCGTCTATCCGTCAAAATATCAACTGTCAATTTCCATTGACGGATGCCCACGGTGTTTTGTAAAATATCTGACAATTTTGAATAGTTTTTACTGCTCCGGAAAAACGTGATTTTCGATCCAAATGTCACCCATTTGGATCGAAATACACATTTTCTCTCAAAATATAGTTCATACTATATCTTTCAATTCATCAATTATCAAATTCCATTGACAGATGGCTACGACGTCGATGGATTAAAAAGCCTCTAAGAAATCTGGAATTTTTGATGAATTCTTAGTGCTCCAGAAAAAGGTGATTTTAAGGCGATTGGCTGACATATGGATCAAAATATACTTTTTTTGTCAAAATATAGTTTGTCTTCTATATTTCAAGCCATTAACTTTCAAATTCTATTGACGGATGCCTACGATGTCGATGGATTAAGAAACCTCTTAATAGTCAAAAATTTCTTAATCATTTTTACTGCTCTGGAAAAAAGGTTATTTTAAAGCAATTGGGTGACATTTGGATCAAAATACATCTTTTCTGTCAAAATATAGTTCATTCCCTATCTGTCATCCAATTAACTGTCAAATTCCATTGAAGGATGGACGGAATCGATGGATTAAAAAACATCTACAAAATCACAAGTGTTTGAAGAGAAAATCGAGATTTATCGAAATGATTGAGATGGAGATTGGGATAGAAAATCTAGAATAATCGAAACGATGGAGATTGACACCCCTATTACGATTGTCAATTATCAATTTAATAGTTGATAAATTCAATGTTTAAAAACCCATCTTATAAAAGTTTTGGTCATTGAGAATGATGCAGACAGTTGCTAATAACAAGAAAATTAAAAAACATAAAAGAATTGTTGACCAGTTTATTAATAAATTAAGTTAAAAAAAAAAAAAACAATTTTCAAGGTTAATCAACTATCAAATTGATAATTGACAACCGTAATAGGGGTGTGAGATTTGGATGGAGAATCGAGAATCATCGAAATTATTGAGATTGGGATGGAAAATAGAGAATCATTGATATGATTGAGATTGACTGACATGAAAATTTGTGATTTCAATCATCAATAAAAAATCGAATCGTTCCTGACTGACAGAGCCCTAGTATCAAACTTTTTTAATGTACCGAAATATCATAATTCATATTTAATTCATGCGTTCGAAAAATAAGTGCTTTAAAAAAATAATAAGTAGTCCATATCTTATAAACCTGTAGTACAAAATTATAACCAACAACCCAAATTTTAAGGGGCGTATCCATTTATTGAAAGTAAAAAAACTGCGAGCAACTTCAAGCTGATCTTGACGGTAAGACTTACAAGAGGGAACAGTCATTAAATTAACTCACCGACGTGAAGACATCTATCCAAGAGTCACTTTCGAAAGTTTTTTTTTAGTGAAAGTACTCCCAAATGGAAACGCACCGTTAGAAAACTCGCAAATGCGTTCATATCGGTGACTTAAATTAAACTCTGGTAAGTTTGACGTGTTTGTGTTTCATTGTAAAAGTTAAAATTTTTCTCCACCGTTGCATTTCTAGGTTGCGAGAAAAGCTGGTAGGCACATAGTCAATTATACCCGATCTTACTCTACAAATATTTCATGGAGTAACCAGGCATTAGAAATTTATTTGGAAATGATTTTCTAGAGTGAACACACTCTGGGATTCAGCTTGAGCCCCAAGATCCCACATGAATTAAATTATCCCCAAAGCTCTGATGGTACTGAGCGTGTACGCTTAAAATAGATGCATAGATACATCACTATAGCATCTCAGTTTTTGTATGTATATTGTAGTTATATACACAAAGACACATATGTACATGCGAATAAATTTCATACCAGGAAACCACAGGACAAAGTACCTACTATAGCCCATGCGAAATTCAATGTATCCTTAAATTTTATACTTGCCTAAAAGCCTAGAAGATCCTTTATAGAAATATCTCTCTTAACCTATATAAATACATACCTGCATATGTGTGTATGTATTATTGAGATAGATGAAGAAGATGGCATAAAATCTATTTCATTTTTGTCAGAGTATATGTTTGTGTGTAGGTGTTAGACATCATTCGATTGAATTTCCCATTGGAATCCAAATTACAATTATTGTACACTCGAGTAGAGCACACAGTAGGTATACTGGAATACCTAAAATGCAAATTTCATCTTAAAATACTAGAGCAACCTTATTGTCATGGTCGAAAATTCCTTGTATATTTGTGAGACCTTATTTGTAAATATAAATATTCCTCGGCACGATATTAAACCGTACTTTCTTGTTGTTCACCATCAAAAGATTCACATGAAAAAATAAAAATAAATTGATATAAAACCAAAAACTGAATAAATGAAAAATACTTTCCATTAATAATAGGAAAAATAAATTAAACCAACGAAGCAGAGAATAAGGTCAAAAAGGCAAAAACAGGAAACAGTATAGGTAGATTAATGTATATTTTGTATGAACAAAGAGAATTCCAAGCTACTATGTATGTCATTTGTAGAATTAGATAATATTTCAATGGGTTCTTAATCAAAACATTTTTTGTGAATCAAATTTCCTTCCAAATAAATCACCTCAGATCAATACATCAACCGAATGAGGAGTTTTTCTGTGGGCGAATAATTTGCTGAGATGTGGGGTTTAGTATTAATATAACGCACCACTGCACTGATAAGTATACTGTTATGGTTCAAAGTTATTACATTTAATTGAAAACATGAGGAATTGCTTTTTGTTATTAAAAAAGTAGGTGAGTATCTACCAAAATGAAAATTGAAATTTGTGGTATGAAGAATTGTTCGGTAGGTAAAATAGGCCCAATTTGAAAAAATACCTCATTATTTCCTTTACAGGCATACGTAGTGCTTTTTTCCAACAAAAAAAATGATGGTGAACCGTATTTGACAGCCCAGCTCAAAATTTATTTTAGAGTCTTCATTAACTTCATATCTACAATTTTTCTGTCGACCAAGTTATTGTACTATATTTGAATTCTTGTGCTGCCCATCACTGAGCGAGTTCCATGAGAATTACGAGTGTTTCGAGGTACCCCAAGTCTATCAAACGGAATAACTTTGCACTGCCACAAAGAAAACTACTATTAAAAATTAATTTTTCATGTATCAATGTCACTGAAACTGGTATACTACTAGAGTAGGTATAGATGTGAGCTATACTGTTCACTGCTCATTCTGTTAAGCTTTGACTTTTCTGTTGAATAACCATAACATTTCCGTCGTGTATTCAATATTGCTTTTTTATAATAAATTGCAGGAATTTTAAGCTTGAGTCCACGTAAAAAAGAAAATACATACCAATCCATTAAGCACATAAAAATCAAGTATGTGCAAACTAATCGTGCTTATTTTTCCAAACGAACACGAAAACCCAGTATACAGTAGCTTTTTGTGGAAATGCCTTTTTCATGAATTGTCAACTTTGAAAAGAATCGATTTATTTTTAATATCAATTTTGATTATATGATTCGAAAAGGGGACAAACCGTTCGTAGTCGTCGGCAGTCAGTTTTCTTCTTTCGTCTGGATAAAATAGAAAACTATAGATACGCAGAGATTTTTGAATTGAATGTCGGACTAATATACATAAATGACATTAGAGCTAGGTATATACTTACTATTTAAATGGTCGACTTAGTTTGGATAGCTTTTTGAGAAAATTTCAAACGATTTCATGGATTATCTTGTTTTCGAAAATGTCCTGTGATGTGGGTTGTATAGTTGTATTTTAAATTGTATATTTGAAAGTAGTGGTAGTAGTAGTAGGAAGGAAATGATGTGTAACTGTGAGCACACTTTGTTTTTGTCGGTTCAATTATTTCTTGGTTTTGTCTTGAAGTTATGGTGAAGAAATAATAAATGAAATTGTTATGTGAGTGAAAACATTTGAATAGACCAGTCCAACACTATTGGAGTTTAATCTTGAAATAATAGCTATATAGGTATGTATGTATATCCTTACTTTTATCGATAATATGCTCTTTTTCGGTTCTAGGTCTTCTGTGCTTTGCTTTGAATTTTATTTGAAATCGACAAAACGATTGAGCTTAATGTGATTTTTAAGAAAATGTCTTTTATTCTAAATTGTTTGACTATTTTTTTGAAAGGTTGAATGACTGTTCTATGGGTATAGACTTTGACTACATGACCTACCTAATAACAACCAAAGAAACATTGTCAAAAACTATGAAGTCGATTAAGCTTGTTACTTTGTTTTTTTTTAGAAAATATGCATTGGCAAAATTAATTTAAATATTAGATATTTTATTTATTAAGTTAGTTCAACGAATTTGTTTCAAATCTCTTTTCAAAAAATATAAACAAATTCATAAGTAGGCATAAATACATGAATAAATGGGTGTCTGTTCCTTTACTTTGAATTTCTGTGATTTTCTGCGCATTTTAGTCCAAAGTTGTGTCAAAGTTCAATTTAAAAAAAATTTTGACACAAGTTTGGACTAAAAATCACAGAAACCCAAAGTAAAGGATCAGACCGGGTCACAATTGTTTGGCAAAATTCATTTGGCATTTTATTTTTTCGCCTTAGTCGTTAAATATTTCTTTTAATTCGCAATTTTTAATTGGCAATTTACGTTTTCTTTTTTATTCATAATGTTTTTAAATCATTTTGCAATCTATATTTGGCGTTTTTACCTTTCGCTTCTATTTGAAATTATTTTCAACCATTTCGCAAAATTAATTTGGCAATTTGTCGTTTCACTTTTGTTTGATAGATTGTTTGCTATTTGGCCAAGTGCTTTTTTCGTCAATTAACGTTTCGCCCTTTTATTATTTTGCAAAATATCGCTTTGCCGTCCTATTATTTCGCTGATAGATCGTTTCGCCGTTTAGTTGTTTTGATCGTTTGACCATTCATTAGCATCGTATTTTTTTTAGATTTACCGTTTTTTTCTCTGTACAGTTGTTTAATTCATTCTGTTAGTTAAGATGTAGGTATTACTTTAGTTTTTTGTCTATTTTTGATATAAACACTATGTCGGGTTGTTAAGTTCACTTTGTTTTTTGCTTAGTTTTGATAATGGAAAATTTTGGCAAAACATTTGAGACATTTAAGTCCAATAGAGGGAAAGTTAAACTGAGTATTGACGGATATTCTTTCGATTTTGAAACACAAAATCAAAATAATTATCTTGTTTGGTGTTGTGAGCTTCGAAAAAATAGCACGAGTAAATACAGTTAAAAATAGTGATGAAACTCATTCAATAGTATTTTTAAAAGGGGAACATGACCACGAACCAAATGCGGTTAGAAAGCGCGTGGCAGATGCAATGTCTGATCTCAAGAATTCTGCGAAAACCTCTGACGATAAAAATAGAACTAAATAGTTTTTTGTTGTTTCGCTTTTTTTTAATTCGGCACTCAATTGTTTTGCGATTTTTTGGCTTCCATTAAGTTACATGCCTTAAAATTTCGCGCGAAATAAATGCCAAATAAAAAGAAGCAAAACAGCAAAATGCCAAATGAAAAAAAGCAAAAGAACAAAATGCCACATAAAAATTGCCTATTTTCAAAAAGCCTATATAATATTAAACTAAATGAAAATTGCGAAATGAAAAATGCAAAACATAAATTGCCAAACGTGAAATGCGAAATTTCTTAATGCTAAATAAATAAAATGTGAAATAAAAATCCGCGAAATGAACCCCCGCGAAACGTCAATTCGCCAAACAATTCTGGCAAAATATACCATACCCGATCAGACCTAATGAAAACGATACGCCCATTTTTTGAAAACTTTTTTTTACACTGGGTGTCCCGGACCTGAGTGGAAGTATTTTAAGGTGTGGTTCTTGGTGTTATTCTTAGAAAATAATTGTATGGGGGGAAAGTTGTATCTCCCCTCCCTGAGGCAGAAGAGGGCAGTTTCCGAAAATCTGACTTTAAATGCAAAAAACAACATTTAAAATAAACAAAAATACCTCTAATAATGTACTATAGTTTTTTTTGAAAGCTTATACTCCATTCTTGCATTAAGTTTTTAAATCAAGTTGTTCAAGCGAATAGTTTTTGAGAAATTAAATTTCAGTTTAATTTCAATTTAAATGCCCTCATTTTTTTTTAGTCCATTACCAAAAACCAAATTTAAAAATGTTTCTAAGGTTTTGAGAAATTAAGAAAAAAAAAGTACTTTTCAGTGTTCGAAGCTTACTCCAATCGGAGCAAATTTACTCCAATTTTGAGGAAGAAAACAAATCTACACCACCTCCTCACTCTTTTTTGAGATCTACTCCTTTTTTCCACACTGAAAATTCTTCGACCAAACCACATGAAATTAAATGACAAGACTATGTTATTCAATTTTCCAACCAACTCTGGACTCTGAAATCTGAATGTTTGCATCTGAAGGTCTATGCTGAACGGAATTATTTTTTTGTATAAATTTGTTCGTCGTTTCTCGTTCATATCGGGGCTTATGTGCTTATTTTTTCTTTTATATATCTTTTTATTTTTGTTAAATACATTTTTGTAAATGTATACAGTTTCTGAAAACTTGAGTTTTCCCTGCGTTTTAAAATCTACTCCGGAAATTTTTGATTTACTCCATTTTTTTTACAAATCTGCTCCGAAGTTTTGTTGCTGAGGTTCGAAACCTGGTACTTTTACCAAAAAACCCCGAAAAAAATAATTTATTCATGAATTATCCATAATTTAACCCTTTTTCGGGTTTATTTGGTAAAAGATCCATTTGTTTCATTCTTAATTTCTAAAAAATTAGTAAAATTTTGTTCGGTAATGGACTAAAAAATAATGAGGGCATTGAATATTGAACAAATAAACAGCACTTAATTACGTAAAATTTTGAAAAATATCGAATTAAGAAAAACAAATAAAATAACAATTAAAAAAAAATTTGTTGACTTTGAAATTTTATTTCTCAAAAACTATTCGCTTAAACAACTTGATATAAAAACCACATGGAGTATTAGCTCTCAAAAAAACTATAGCACATTATTAGTTGTGTTTTCATTGATTTTAAATGTTTAGTACAACAGAAAATTTCAAACACTTAGGCCCATTTGCTGATACGGAACATAAATACTTATGTTCCACATAAACCCTTAACATTCTCGCTGTTTTGCAGTGTAGAAGTGACTGGTCTTCTTTTTTAGAAATCCATGGAGTATTATCCGGCTTTTGAAGTCATAGCAAATTGATTTTTATAGCTCTCTGATCAATATCTGTGGTGTGACGCCTTTTCTAATATTAGGCGATTTTCCATCTTAAAAAAATACATATGTCATCGGCTGTGTTGGCTGGGGTTTTCAACTTCTCAGAGCTTTATATTTTGTTTTAGAACCTCATGACCAATTCCTGACAGTCACTATAATCACTGATGGCTGTTATTTTTAATTCGGGTATTTTTTTTGTCTGTCCACGTTGCATGACCTTTTTTTCAGTTTGCAAAAATGTCTTTTTTTGTTGTTATTTCTAGACATTGTTCAAATTAAACACCGTAAAATACGCTTAAACACAAAAACAGGCAGAAACTAACTAGATATTCCTCGCGTTCCGATGTTTATTTGCTATGTTATCTATTTATCCCAAAAATTTTGAGATAACTTGAGTTGTTGTTGGGTCAGCGGTCATCAGCTGTTTTTAACAAGGGATTACAACAACACAAAGCTATCTGGATAACTGAGAATTAACATCGGAACGTGCCCATTGACATTTGCCTAAACTGACTTGAAGTTAATTAGATTCCAAAAGTGGTCTCTTACTATGTTGAACATAAATTTTTTCGTGCAAGTAAAATAAATGTAGGTATAACATAGAGTTTATGTGGAACTTAGCTATGCGTTAGATTTATTTTCCAAGTCAGCAAATGGGCCTAAGAGCTATGACATCATAAAAAATTCAGAAACATGAAAGGGATTCCTTAACAAAGTTTCTAAATTTTGCAGTCAAATAATGATGGCGCAAAATTGTGGATTTTAATACTCACTTTTGGATAGATCATAATCTTAGAGAACTCATTTGCAGCCTATGAACAGGTGTGATCGTAAAAGGTGTCGCACATTAAATTCAATAGATGTTTGTCAAGTGAAAATTAACCCTAATGATCAGTTTTTCATTTCAGAGTAAGGGGCCAGTTATAGCGATCAGGAAAATCCATCAGAAAAAGTTCAAACTGTATAAAATTGAATACTTTTTCCTGATGATCGTTTATAGCGAACAAAAGACAAATATGTCAGTTGGCAAGCTGAAAACATGTGAATACAATGCACGCATACATCCACCGCACAATGTTCCTGATTGAAAAGTATACGAAAAGTTTTTTTTCGTCCACAGTGGAACAGGAAAATATTGGAACTCAAATCATTGGAACGATTTGTTCTGTTTTGTTTGATATGTCAATCAGCTGGCCCGAAAAATGAATTTACATCAGGAAAATAGATTGCTAAATTCATTTTAAACAAAAAATAATTAATCAATTGAAAATGTTTTTAGCAAAAAAAAAATTCTTTGAGTGACAATTATTGAAAAGCGTAGCATTTGTGTTTCAAATCGAATGAAAAAATCTTAAATAATCCATTCGAACATTTTTCCTGTTTCGTTTTCCTGATCTTTATAATTGGCCCCTAAGCTAGTCCTGACAATAATAACCCCGAGTGAACCCAGAAATAGTCAAAAATCTATTGAAATTGAGGTGCGACACTATGGATATCACCCCTCTACACCTTTCACAACCCAAAAAGAGATAGTGCCATAACGGAAATTGCTGTTCGGTTGAAATCAATAATACTATTTTACTATGTTATGTTACTCACAATTTTACTACGATTATGAAATGTATTGTTTTTTGTAAATGGCCTTACCTAGAAAGAAAAGAAATAAGAATTGGTATTAGTTTTAGTAGATATAAATTATATACTCTTGTGAATTTAAAGAAAAGAACAATAAATTAATTTGCGATATAGTTAAGTTTTGATAGTTTTAAATTTTGAATGATTTTCAAATCATTAAGGGTATTCAATTATTCATGCAACAGCGTAAAGTCTTCGTAAACGTGGTAAAGTTTTAAACTTCGTAAATCTGTCAAATTTTCCATACAAATTGTGACGAAGCTTTAAACTTTACAACGATTACGACGACTTTACGCTGTGGCATGAATATCCATATTATTTAATTATCTATAGTTACGTATGTATATGATAAAATTAATGAGCTATATCAATCATACGATACCAGCATTTGAAGAACAGTGATTTAACTTAGAAATGAATATGATAAATGTGCGAGAATGCTTCCTTCCATCAGTTAAGCAGAGAATTAACAGTTTAGGAAAAGAGATAATTTTTTAAAATGACAAAGCAAGTTGAAGACACATCGCAGACGTAGGGTCACTTACATTTTCTTGCGTCATTTAGACTTGTAACCATCTTAAATAACTTGAACTGAACGGTCAGAAATTTAGTTAATATTATACCTACCACTACCAACAAAAAAAGAGATTAATCCATATAAAATGTTAACTCATTTTCAATAACAAAGATGGATATCAAACTCAATAACAAATGAAGGGTCCAGAGGAAAAACAGCTTAAGTCTACTTTTTGAAAAAAAAAAAAACTAAAGATGATATCTAGTAGATATTTATTAGTACTATCTGATGTCTTATAGGTATAGCTCTCTCCACAAAGGACTTTGAAAACTCGCAAAATGACATATCGTCCCCTGATTGCAAGAACTAGGTAACTCAATCTTCAATTTTAAAAATATCTCGGCAAAAACTGTATTATTTAGTACAGTTTTCAAGATTTTTCGTCCAATTTTGTTCTATTCTAGACAATCATAGAATATTTCTGAAGTGTAAGAAACTTAAAAATTAAACTCTCCCTCGCTCTATTGTAGTTAGGCATATCTATGAACGTTGCTATGTCCAAAATTTAATTTAATTGAGTTACCTAGTTCTTGCAACCAGGGGACGATATGTACTCTCTAAGAAACTTTTTTTCAAAAGGTTTTTTTTTTGCTACAAAAATATAAAAAAAACTTGTGTTAGACGTAGCGATATGTCAGCTAAATAGTTAAATAAAATACTGTAGGTACGATTTTCTAAATATATCCTGTCGAAGTCCTATCAAAACAAATTGTATTTCAAAAATGGTCCAATGTCAGACTTGTCAAAAATTATTTTACTTTCAAACTATATTTTGAAAATCTAGAGATGACTGAATAAAAGCAAACAACCGCTTCCAATTATCATGTCCGGTTCTATCAAAAGAAAATTTCAAATAAAACATTCTAAATTTTCGTACCAACATCGAAGGTCCTTTTGACTCTCATCACCCTATCAGCAAAAAAAAATCAAGATGTTTAAATCAATGTATGTTTGCATTTTAGAGTACTATGTGCTCGAAAAAATGATTTGTTACTTTTAATTATTTTTCTTTGAATTAAACGTTATTTTTGTAATTCACTTACAATTTCATTTTTCTCGAAATCAAGTCGACTTAAGTCGTTTTCCCCCAGGACCCTTCAAATGCTTAAGAAACATCGACCGCAACGATCCTGCTTTCTTTTAAATGATGCCAATGTAAATATGCCTGTATTGATTAAATTTTTATTGAGATATGCTATGAAAAGTAGACAAAATGCAAGAAACAAATTGCATTTTTTTTAAACCATAGAACACCAAAATCTGGTTTCCAATTAACGCTCTCTCTCGTTAATATGTACATACAAGCTTATGTGCTTTTGGCGAGCGAAAATCACACTTTAATCAATAACTGCAAGTATTGGTTTCAACAGATACCAAAACACCATCATAGTTTCTCAGATAAAAATATAAGCAAATATGAATTTATAATAAATTAATTATTATAAACTGAAATCAATACCCACGGCTGTGGGACAATAAACACTTGCGCCATAATGACATTAATTACAACACCGATAAACCAAGTCAACATTTTAGAATAAAAGGGTGGGAAAAACTTAATATACAACAACCACCTTTTGAATGACAGTAATTAGATCAAGAGTAGCGAAAAGCAATTAACCTTAAGGGCTTTTGTTTTATATATATGTACATTCAATTTGCTGCACACTGACGAGCTTTATTTATTCTCCACCATTAGAGATTTAATTATTTCAATTTGTATAGATATTATATTTGTTTAATTTGTTCAACAGGACTATGTACTGTGTTGTTTTAAGTGTTTTAAAACAACAAAACCCTTATTGAATTTTTTATTATTAAAGTACGAGTAGATTTGAATAAACAAATTAATTTTTTTTTCCAATTTTAATAATAAAAATACAAATGACAACAAAAGCAATTTACGGATAAAATCGAAAATTACTGCAAGTTAAATTTGAAAAATATTTGACAGAGGAATTTTCTATTTTCACAAAAAAAAGAAACATGAAAAAAGGTTATTAAATATTGCCTGAGGGGGGTTAAATTATGTGGGGAAATTGAAATATAGGGCGAGTTTCTCTGAAATAAAAAAATATTGAAAACAAATTAGTTGAAATTGAATGCATATTTATTTAAATGGATTTTATATTTTTATTATTATATACAATTATACATACATATGGAGAAGTAGATATATGTTTCATATGTATGTATGTACCTATATAATACATACATACTATATAGATACCTATTGATAAAAACAGAAACAAAAATAACCAAAGAGAATTTACTTTCTGAGGTTGATATTGTGGCGAAAGGATACCTTGACTATGATTTTTTTGTCAATTTAATACTAGATAATCCCTACCCAAATTTACTTCATTCCTTTTCTGATGATTTTTTTCTGAAAAGGAGCGTAAATATTCCCGACTTTAAGGTGTGATTACCTTAAGAAACAATTAGGGTTCTTTTTGGGGGAGAATCTAGTTCAGCTCAACATGAACTTAGTTTTATGCTACAATTCTATAACGGAGCTAGGCAAAGAAACTAAAAAGTATGTATTTTGTAAATAATATTTGATTAAATTTTTAACCAACAAAAAGCTATTGAGAAAAAAGTACGAAGAATATAAATTTCTTTTATTTTTTGTATTATCTTACAATTTTATTTTTATTTTAAGATTTAATATATTATTACTTTAATCGAGCTAGTCTTGCATATATATACATTTATATATTTATATATATAAATGCATATATGCATATGTATATATTTGGGTTGTCGAAAACGGCTCCTACGATTTGGAAGACAGTTTCAGAGTTTGTTCCTATGAGCGAGAAAAAAATAGAAAATTAGATTTAGTAAAATCCGCCCACTTCCACGTCCAATTTTTTTATTTCTTGCTTTCTCGCGAATGCTGTATTTCATGAAAACTATTTAAAATACTAAGATAGTATTTCCAGTGTTTATTCTAATGAGAAAGACAAAAATCGAAAAATATTTTCAATAAAATCCATCTACTGACACGTCCAGTTTTATTATCTATTGCTTTCTGAGAAATGCGGCTATAACGATTTCGATGAAATTTTCAAAATTTGTTTGTATGAGCAAAAAACAAAGTTGAAAGTGATTCCAGTAAAATTCGCCCCTGATACGCCCACTTTTCTAATTTTATGATTTCTGAAAGAGGGATAAATTGATTAAGATAACAATCTCCGAGTTTGTTTTTATGAGAAAGAAAAAAATTGAAATTTAATAAAATCCGCCCACTGCTACGCCCATTTTTATTATTTCTTGGTTTCTCGGAAAAAGCTGGTATGCTTCGATGAAATTTTAAGAAATTTTTCACATAGAGAAGAAAATAATTCAAAAATTTATATTTGAAAATTATGCCCAATGCCACGCCCAGTTTTATTATTTATTTGTTTCTTGGATATGGTTCCAAGAATTTCAAATGAAATTTTCAGAGCTTCTTTGCATGAGCAAGTTAATAATTTACAGCAATAGCAATATGTTAGTAAAATTTACCTCCGGCGACGCCCACTTTTCTTATTTCTCCATTTCGCAGATAAGAATCCATCAGCTTAGATGACATTTTCAGAGTTCGTTATTATGAGCAAAAAATCTAATGAGTGGTTTAAGTTAAATCCACCCACTTCCACGTCCATTATTTTAAGGTTTCTCAGATTCACCTCAAATGATAAAAGAAATTTTCAGAATTTGTTTGAGACAGAAAACCTTTGAAAGGTTTTTTTTACAAAGTAGTGTAAGTAAAAATCGCCCACTGAATCTCCCAATTTTAATATTTAAGGTTTCTCGAAAGGCTCTAACGATATGGATTAAATATGCAGAGCTTGTCTGTTTGAAGATGAAAAACATTGAGAAAGTATTTTTATTAAAATCCACCTACTGCCATGCCAACATTTTTATATGTTGTTTTCAAAAATAATACAAATTTTGGATTTGTAAAACTTATTTCTTCAGTTTGCTGAATATTGCTTTATTTGTTCAATTTCTTTGAAATGAATGAAATGATTTGCATAATATTTTCAGAACTAATTGTCATAGGTAAAGAACCTGCCCACTGAACCTACAAAAAATTAAAAAAGTTTTGCCGAGCGGAGCTCGGTCGCCTAGGTACTTATGTTGATTGTTAATTTGTTTAAAGTTATTAAATTTATATTTTATTTTATTTTTTTTTTTTAATATACAGTTTCGACTAATTTGGTATACTAGCGATGGGATAGTGTGGTATAGTATTCCAAATGGAATATATGGAGTACCCATATTCCCATCCTTAAAGTGCGTCCATTGCTTTTGTGGTTTTACAATAAAAAATTTTATTTCCATAAATGTCCCACAAAAGTGATATTTGAAAATGGGACCAGAAAGATATGCAGATACCCTTTTTTGATATGAGGAATGAAGAAATTCACATTCAGTCTTCCTTTAAGATACGTGGTATAGTATACCGTGTTAGGCGAGTTTTTTATAAATTCTCCTTGGTGAAAAATAAAACCGATATGGATTCTAGTTTTAAGATAGTTCTTAGGCCGAAAGGCATTAGCATTAAGTTATTAGTTTAACTTAGAGCGCCCGAATGGGGCCAGTAAGTTAGTTGTAAGATATTGATAAGTAGGCTAGTTTTTATGAATTTTTGTCTTGCTTTAAGATAGTTTTAAGATAATGGAAAAATAAAAATGAATTTATAAAAAAAAAAAAAACGTGTTAGGCGACATTACCACATTACCCATTTCTGAAGTGACGATTTCGAGGTCAGATCACTATTTTGTCAAAATCTTATATAGTTAAAATCCGAAAAAAAACAGTTGAAATAGTAGCTTTTTACAGCAACCAAAAATGGGAGCATTTGTTTCACTATTTTTTCCGAATATTACAATTTTACACTTACAATTTGCTGTTCCAAATTGAATTTCCTTTCAAAAGGAATGGTTTAAGAAATTTTATAAAAAAACTTTGGTAGAAAAAAACTAACAAAAAACAACCAAAAGAATCGAAAAATCAAAGATTTCTTATTTGTTTACTAAATTGCGAGCACATTTTTTCGGTCCAAAGATTTGGGCTCTGGACCTTTTGGCACCTCATATGAGGGAAATTTGATAAAAAAAAAAAAATTGGTCAGCCCAAGATAACTTGTAATAAAGGCTTAAACTTTCTCAAGGTCACGCGAGTTATGTATCTATATATCTGTATATCTATATATAATATAAATATATATTAATACATTAATGTAATCATAACCTTTCAATTGTAATCAAATATTATTTTCATCGTCATCAAATAATTATTTTCATTTAAATATTTTCAACTAATGTAAATTAAAACCTTAAATTCAGGTGTGAGATACTCTGTTATGTATCTATATATCTGTATATCTATATATAATATAAATATATATTAATACATTAATGTAATCATAACCTTTCAATTGTAATCAAATATTATTTTCATCGTCATCAAATAATTATTTTCATTTAAATATTTTTCAACTAATGTAAATTAAAACCTTAAATTCAGGTGTGAGATACTCTTTTGGTTTCCGTTCTCACACCTTAAACTCAATATGTATGTATGTATCTATTTTATCCAGGTTATGAAAATAAAACTTTGACACTGTGCATTTGATTATAGAACTTCAAAGAATAAAGTTGTTTTTTTTAAACTCTTGGAGTTAGGAAAAACGTAAGTGGCGCAGTCGGTAGGATTGCAAAATAAATCCTATTCGTAATCTAAACGTCGTGAATGTTTTAAATATTGGTGCAAATAAACAATTCAATATCAACGGTTTATTGATATAAGTGACAAACAGATACAATAATTAATTCGTATCCTAAACGTCGTGAATGTTTTAAACACCGGTTAAATAAACAATTCAATATCAACGGCTTATTGATATAAGTGACGAAAAGTTACGATATATAATTAATAAAGTGCAAGGAACACAAACAGTAGTTTGGCTGAGTTTCAACTCTTTGGTTCCAGAAACCTACGTGTCATCATTTAAATAGTACGGCAGAATACCGAACTCATCAAACAAGGTCATCATAGAATCCGGGAGAATACTGAATTCATCGACCAATGGCGATATTGTAAGTCAAGTTCGTTAATATTTTTCCTAATTTTTTTTTCCCTTCCTAATCATTAAATTTAACTGAACTAATGCCAAATAAATATATTAATAAATTAAGATCTAGACCGTATTATAGAATAAATAGTGATAATATTTTATTAGATGATAGTACTCAAAATAATAGTGAATTGGAGAAGGTAGTTTTAAACGTTGATCCAAGTGAAATAGGTATTACGAGTGAAATAGAGAATCTTTCTGAAGTATTTAATCCTTCGGTTGGTAACAATTTGGAAACCGAAACAAATAATCCTGAACTAATTACTCACATTAACATGGCTAACCCTATTACCGAATTATTCAACTCATTAAGAATACCTGATGCCATCAAAGATCTTCCACGATTTGACGGCAATCCAAGGCTTCTTTACGAGTTTTTGACTAATGTCGAGGAAATTCTGTTGTTAGTAACGACAGTTCCGGATATCAATTATGGAAAATTATTGCTCAGAGCCATACGAAATAAAATAGATGGACCGGCTAACGAAGTCCTCAATATGTATGGAACACCTTTAGAGTGGTCTCAAATTAAGGCTAACCTTATTCTTCACTACGCCGATAAGCGTAATGAAACTTCATTAATCAAAGATCTACATAATTTACGCCAACACAATAAGTCTATAGAACAGTTTTATAGCGAAGTTATAGAAATTTATTCTACAATAAGGAATCACATCCAAATCCATAATAATGATCCTAATGTTGTGAAAGCGAAAGGAGACTTATATAGTGAAATGTGCCTAAACATATTTTTAACTGGATTAAAAGAACCGATAGGTTCTACAATAAGATCCATGAAACCTAATTCCTTAGCAGAAGCGTTTGCTAATTGTATCAAAGAACAAAACATGGCTTATTTTAGATACGAACACAAACCTTTGCCAAAACCATCCATCCATCCATCTTACTTCCCAATAAAAAATATTCCTTTCAAACAAACCACCTCGAACCCCGTACAGCCAATGTTTAATAATCAGAAATTCGCTCAGTCGAGCACGAGACCACCAATTTTCCAACAACAGTACAGATTACAAGAACAGTATCAACCTCAACTACAATACACACCTCAACAACCACAACAATACAGACCCCAACAATTCCAACAATATAGACCTCAACAACAACCTTATTATCAAAAACCAATTAGTACACAATACACAAATAATGTTCACCAACCAAAACCAACGTCCACTAAAACAGAACCAATGGACACACTTTCGGCTCAAACATTAGTAAAGAAATCCCCATCTGGACAAACGAACACTTTTCGGCAAAACGCTCAGTTCCACAATATTGACGAGATAAATAATCAAATAGAAAGTACAGACGATCTAAATAATTATGTCCCAACAGAACCTACAAATCTCGGTGGTTTTCAAAGCTGTTATACAATAGAATTAAATCTGAATGATACAACAGCTGCCACCATACATTCAGCTGAAGAAAATCTAGACGATGGTATCCCTATAGCAGAAAAATCTCTTAATGAATTTAATTCGCAAATAATATTACAGAAATCATCAGATAACCAATCCCAAAATTTATTAAAAATTTTATTTAGAAAAAAGCAAAGGCGAATTTTTAGACGAAAATCATTTTCTGAAAATGATATTATTTCATTTTTCAAAGAATACCTTCCTGCAAATAAACTCGTTGCAATAATGACAGATGACGAAACATTTAAATTGATACAACAGGTCTATTCAAAATTTTTTGCTAGAAGCAAAACTTTCCGGTTATTGAGATGTAAGAAACTTTTGCTTGACATCATCGAAAGTGATGAACAAGACAGAATTATTTCCGATTACCATACCAAACCCAACCATAGAGGTATCACCGAAACATACCAACACCTACAACGAGATTACTATTTTCCTCATATGAAGGATAAAATAATGAAGACAATTAATAATTGTACCACATGCCAGACACAAAAATACGAAAGAAGACCTCCCATAGTTACCTTTGGAAAAACAGAAATACCATTAAAACCACTTGACATAGTACACACAGACGTATATTCCACCAACAACAAAAGTGTCCTTACTCTCATTGACAAATTTTCTAAATTCGGGGCAGCTTATACCTTACCAAGCCGCAATAGCGTAAACATAGTAAAACAAATTCAACATTTTATAAGCCTTCACGGTATACCAAGGAAAATTATATGTGACCAAGGATCAGAGTTCACATCAAATATTTTCCAAGATTTTTGCAAACAATTCAATATCGAAGTTCATGTCACTTCTTTCCAACAAACTACAAGTAATGCTCCTGTAGAAAGGATGCATTCAACATTAACCGAGATATATAGAATTATTAAAGAAAAACATAAAGACAAAGAACATGAAGACATACTTTACGAAACCATTATTACCTACAATAATGCGATTCACTCTTCGACGAATTACACACCGTACGAACTTTTCTATGGTCGAACATACGACTTCAATCGAACCCTGACATACAGCGACAAACACGATTACCTACAAAAACTCAATGCCTTTCAAAGAGAACTTTTCGAGTCCATTAAAAAATCCCTAGAAACCAAAAGAGATAAAAATATAGAAAAAATAAACAAGGATAGGGAAACCCCAACTAATCTTGAGATAGGAGAAGTTATTTATCGAAAAGAATGTAGAAGAAATAAAATTACTCCACGATATAAGAAACAAAAAGTCCAAGCTAACAATAGATTGACAGTTATTACTAACGACAATAAGAAATTACATAAATGCCGTATTAAGAAAAAACGTAAATTTCAGATTCCTGACAACAATACTACTAATGGGTGCACAAGCATACCACCTGGAGATCCATAATTTAACTGACAGCTATGGACTCTTACCACTCAGACTAGGAGCC
Organism: Dasysyrphus tricinctus; assembly: GCA_963921185.1. Classification (NCBI taxonomy): domain Eukaryota; kingdom Metazoa; phylum Arthropoda; class Insecta; order Diptera; family Syrphidae; genus Dasysyrphus; species Dasysyrphus tricinctus. Next base: position 72,964,781 of record OY992532.1, on the reverse strand, counting down.
GCACGAATTATTGAAACTGAAAAAAAGTATATACATATAGTTAAATTACAAAATTACGTCGAAAGCGTAAATGAAATAAAAAAATCTATAACAATTCTAAATAAACAAGACCTTAATAGCGAAACAATAGACATAACAGAAATGAAACTTAAAGAACTAGAACGCAAATTAGAAACCATTGTACCTCTTCAACGACAAAAACGAGGCATAATCAATGGTTTGGGTACACTCATAAAAACTATCACAGGTAATATGGATGACAATGATGCATTAAAACTAAACCAAGAGCTAGAAACAATAGAACTTAATCAGAATATCCTTAAAACCGAATCTAACAAACAAATAGGAATTAATCAAAGGATGATAGAAAGATTTGAAAATATCACTCGTCATGTCAATAACCAACAAAATTTAATCAAAGCATTCTTAAGTCTTCAACAGAAAAATATAAATAATTCAATCACAACAACTCAAGCAGCACTCATTCAACTGCAGTATATTCACAGAATCAACTTTAACATTGACCTACTCCAAAATCACTTAAATGATATTGGAGAAGCTATTACTTTAGCCCGCCTAGATATCATATCTAAACAAATATTAAGTAAATCTGAATTAAAAGAAATAAGGTTCTTCCTAGAAAATCAATTTATTCATTTAACATCAGATGAACAGATATATGAATTTTTGAATTTAAAAGCTTACTACAACAATACTAATATAATATTTAGCATTAGTATACCAGTTATTTCTAACAATATGTATTCCTTTTACCATTTAATCCCTTTACCCATTAACAAAACTCTTACTATTTCCACCTACCCATATACCGCTTTAAACGAACTTGAGGCACAATACTACAATAAAGAATGCAGTCAACTGGAAGGAATCTACTACTGTAAAAGACACGGTTTACAAACCGATTATCCAAATTGCATACCAGAGATCATCAAAAATCAACCAGCTAGCTGTAAATTGATAAATGACACAGAACACACTTCCATAACTCAACCCGAACCAAACTACATACTTCTCGTCAATGTCCAAAATGTCTCATTGAACACAACATGCAGCATCCAAAATTATATAATCTACGGAACAGTTCTTATTCATTTTTCAAACTGTACCATAACAATAAATAATATTATCTATGATTCCAGAGTAAACACCTTTTTGACCAAAGTGTGATTCATCCTCCAACACGTAGAGAAATAAAGTCCAAAACAACAACATACCACCTAACACTGGAAAACTTGTTATCAAACCAACTGCAGAACAGAGAAGAAATAACACTCTTGACTACAAAATCCACTTACAACATCTATACCATAGTATCAATAACAGTACTCTTCGCATTGATAGCTGCAGTACTTTACTTTTATCGAGATAAATACCAATCACCAAAACTTACCAATACACAAGACGTTAACAAGATCGATGAAGAATCAAATCCACAAAGCAATACACCAATCGCTCCTTCAAGGACAAACATCCTCTGGCAGTCGCTTCACTAAGGGGGGAGGAGTTATGTATCTATATATCTGTATATCTATATATAATATAAATATATATTAATACATTAATGTAATCATAACCTTTCAATTGTAATCAAATATTATTTTCATCGTCATCAAATAATTATTTTCATTTAAATATTTTCAACTAATGTAAATTAAAACCTTAAATTCAGGTGTGAGATACTCTGTTATGTATCTATATATCTGTATATCTATATATAATATAAATATATATTAATACATTAATGTAATCATAACCTTTCAATTGTAATCAAATATTATTTTCATCGTCATCAAATAATTATTTTCATTTAAATATTTTTCAACTAATGTAAATTAAAACCTTAAATTCAGGTGTGAGATACTCTTTTGGTTTCCGTTCTCACACCTTAAACTCAATATGTATGTATGTATCTATTTTATCCAGGTTATGAAAATAAAACTTTGACACTGTGCATTTGATTATAGAACTTCAAAGAATAAAGTTGTTTTTTTTAAACTCTTGGAGTTAGGAAAAACGTAAGTCGCGTGATTTTTGGCGCCTCATTTATGGGAAATTTACAAAAATTTAGTATCACCTGAAAGGCCCTAAGTTCTATTTTTTTTGTTTTTTTTTTCAAAGTCACGAATCGTTCAAAAAAACTTTAAAAAATCGTAAAAATGAATCTACAGCTGACCAATTACTGAAACCACCTTTTTTATAGATCTTAGGGCCTTTCAGGTGGGTTTAAATTTTTGTAAATTTCCCATAAATTTGCCAAAAATCTCGCGTGACCTTGAACAATAATTTAAAAATTCATTAAAAAAAACTATGGCTGACCAATTACTAAAGCTAGCTGACCTTTTATATAGTTCTCAGGGCCTTTCTTATGGTATTAAATTTTTGCAAATTTCCCTAAAATGAGGTGTCACAAATCATTTTGACCTTGAAATTCTGTTTTAAATTATTAAATATTCATTAAAAAAACCTATGGCTGACCAATAACTGAAAATAGCTGACCTTTTACAACAGTGAAGAGGCCTTTGAAATTGCATACTTTTTTTTAAATGACCCAAATTAGGTGCCAAAAGTTTTTTTTGTGACCTTGAAACGAACTTCAAAAATTCATAGAAAAAAATCTATGGCTGACAAATTACTGAAAATAGTTGACCTTTTATCATGATCTAGATATCTTTCGGATGGTATACATTTTTTGCAAAGTTCCCATAAATGAGGTGCCAAAAATCACACGTGACCTTGAGCGACCTTGAGAAAGCTTAAGCCTTTATTACAAGTTATCTAGGGCTGACCAATTTTTGGGAAACTTGACCTTTTCTGACCAATTACTGACTAATTAGATGGCATTTTTTTATCTAATTTCCCTCATATAAGGTGCCAAAGGTCCAGAGCCAAAGATTTGCTCAAAAAATGAAGAAACAAAATAAAGTAATGGTTAATTGACCAAAAAGCCATTTTAATTGAAAACTGACAGAGATGTAAGTAGCTATTCAAACTTTATCATTTCTTATAATTGTTGGCAGTTTTGGCCCGAAAGCCCATATTTGTTGGTATACTACATGGCAAATTTGACATAAGTAAAAATATTCGAACTCAAGATTCTTATCAAATTATGTATATCCTATGACATAAGGTTCGATTATAGTAGAGAATATTTAAAAATGAGGTAAGCCCGCAATTTTGTTTTTCGGCTGTCTTTAAATGCTTCCAGACCTATAGACTGAACAACTGAGCCTATTAATACAATACTTGTTTCTGGGGCAAAGAAGGTTGCATTTGCCATGTTGTACCAAAAACTAGGATTTCGGGCAAAAACTGCAAGAAATGATTAGAAATTGTAAGGTTGTCAATTTTCAATTAAAATGGCTAATCGAACATGTCGTATTAAGGCCCTGAGCCTCTTTTTTACTTTGTGTACTATATAATATGTATGTTTTGAGCGTATTTTTTTCGTTTGCAAATTTTTTTTTCTCACCACCAAGTTTAATTTCATTTAAAAGAACTGTACGAAAAAATAAACTTAATTTAAACAAAAATGTCTTTAATTTTTTTCTTTCATCTTAAGAATACCATGCGTATTCAACTACAAGATCAAGGACATGTAACCAAGTCTTGGATTTTTTTTCTTTTTTTCGACTGAGACCAGACCGAAACCGATACCGAGATGAGACCAGACCGAGACCGAGACAGAGAGGAGACTGACTTATACGAGACCAAGTACGATACCGAGACGATACTGACATTTTTGTTTTTTAACGATACCGAGATGAAACTTAAGAAAGTATCGTTTGGTTTAGTATAGTGGGCAGCCCTACTTTCTTCGTCTTCCCCTACAATGCTTATCAAGTGTTATCAAAATTTTGACTTTCATTTACTATATACCTAAGGCATTATTTTTAAAGACCAATTTAACAGATTAAAAACTCCTTATATTCTTTAATTTGTTTCTAAGAAACATTTTAGAGGTTATAAATACCTTAGGTCTTAAGTCGTTCTTAACACCTCCCCTCTCCAAAAAAAAATCCTTTAGATTTGATGAAAGTTTCATAAAATACAGAAGGCAATAATTTTGAATGAATCATGCACATAGCCCATGGATTATTTGTTATTCTCATTCATCCAAATTTTGGAGTAGTATACGAAACCCTTGATCTGATATTCTCATAAACCTCACTATATAATTCACAGCATTTCAGCTTGAAAAGTCAAATAGGCTAATTTGATATGATCGGAAACTGTATGCAGATAAAAATCAAATTATTGCATATCGTTTGTTACAATACTCATTTTGTGTTGGGAAAAAGTAATTTTCTCAGCCTTTCTGTACAATATACATTACATAGGTACTTCTTCCTTATTTGATTTTTGTCATCTCTGTCAAAAATCAAAAACGGTTGAGCAATAATGGTCATTCAATATACCCACGATACCCTTATTAAACCTTACCTCAATCAAGTTTTCTTTCCCTATATTCTATTTATTTATTTTTTGTTTATGGTAAACAAGCAATCTGGTATCTATGTTCGTCCTTTTCTCGACGAGTGTCCTAAAATAACACCCCAAATAAAAAAAAAAACTATGTAAATAAAAACTATTCAATGACCACAACAAAGTGTGTTTTTGAATGTCTTTCCCATAACACACAATTCCTGATATAAATAACGAAAAAAAAAGTTTGAATTTCTATTGCCCAAAAACTTTTTGAATTTCCTTCTCAATTCATTGGTGAAAACAGAAATTGATTTTTTGATACTTTTTTCCCAACAAATATAACAACCATAATAACGATATTCTCTCCTTTCTCTGTTAAACTTGAGTTCAACATTTCCCATAACAACTGTTATCATGATATAATTTTGCCTATACCCTCCTCAGAAATAATAAACGAACAAAAACAAATCTACGAGAAGAAACCCTCTCAATTGAAATACACAAAAAAAAGGATTCGGACAGGAACTCCTTCAAAAAGTTTTCCATCGAAACAAATTTGTTTCTTCCAGTTTTTGGTTTTAATTAAAGACGGAAAAAAAACTTGGGCCTTTTAACTGAAATAATGGATACTAATCGATGTTTTGCCCACACCGGTTGTGTAGAAGGAAGGTTTCTTTCTTTATTTTCTTGTTTAAAGAGAAGTTCCTTTCCCATAATAATGTTCAACCGATACGTGAGATGATTTAGGGGCAAATAATGTTTTATGTCTATACTTTAAACAAGCAAAGGATTCGAAAAAGATTCGATTTTTTTTTTTTCAATTCTGTTTCCAATTTCATCAAAATTTAATTAATTAATTTTTTGTCTCCAATATTTTGATCAAAAATCCGTGGAATTTCTCATTTCGCGTAGGGCCAGAGGGGTTTTCAATTGGAAATACTCTTAATATCTATTCAAGAAAGATTATGCAAATACTTCTCAATGATGGGTATCAAATTTTTTAGAAAAAAAATTAATAACCCTTTTTTTTAGGGACTTGCCACTGTCTGTGACACTAAATCATAAGACTTCAGCTTATAAATTTGCCTTATATCTATATATACATAAGGGTGGTCCTTATAACAGCCATTGTTGAATTTAAGTTGGTACACCCTCTAAATTCTTCCAAATAAATAGAAATTCCTGAAAATTTTAGCTCATTATTTACTGTTAACCCGGCCCCAAGTCGGAAGAAGTTTTATATCGGTAAAGGCATGTAAAATGTTTAATCAAATTTTGAAATTTTTATAACTTCGGTAATAATTGATTGCTATTGACACTTTTTCATTTTTTTTTTTTTGTAATTTTTCTCTTATTTTGTGTACGATTTTTTTTGCAAGTGATTCTTGATTGCCTGTTATTTTTCGGTCTCTTGAAAACTTCCACTTTCATTTCTTTTTTAACAAATTATCTTTTTTTGGTTTTTTAGTCTGTTTTTCTAGATGGCAACACATTTCATTGTGCTGGGTTATTATAGATATTCAGATTTTACTGAACGGAATAATTTTTGTTTGTTTTTCCAAGGTATTGCTCCTATTTGTATAAGGAAAATCAGCGAAAGTGAACGTTATAGCAAGAACTTATTTAATTAAAAAAAATTTAATTCAATTAGGATCTAAATTCCAAGGTAATGACATCCACGGTACTGACATTGTGACTGTTTATGTAACCTCACTTCAGAATGCTAGTGAGAAAAATAATTTCTAAGAAAATTTGAACTTATGTCCTTAAAAGGAATATAAAATTCTGGTAAATAATCAAAAACACGTTTTGAAATTCTTAGAAGAAACTACCACGGTACTGACAGATAAATTTGTGACATTCTTTCTTCGACTGAAAACTTATCATATCACTCAAAAAGTACAACCAAGAACAAAACATAAAATGACTGTTGTTAAGTTTAAATAATAATTAGATAATAATGTCTCTTTAAAAACACCAATATACAAACGTCTTGAAACACTGAAACAAAATGGCGGTTCAGTGGGAAATATTTCGAATTCAAAAATAAATCTAAATCGTTGGAATACATTCATTTATTATTATTTTATTCAGGAGTAAGTATTTTGAGTTGATTTTTTTGAATGTTGTCAAGCAAGTATTGCACTCAAACTTTTGAAGGAACAAAATTTCTAATCGATAAAGAATTTTATTTGATAAAAGTAGATTTAGTTGACAAAACAAGGAACAGACATACCACGGTACTGACATTTTGACTACACTTTTACAAGTCATGTGGAATAAGTACAAAAATCTGTCATGATCACGAATGTAGATTGTAGTAAATAGCCATTTATCTAATTCAATCCAGAAAATTTTCATTAAATAACGAAAAAACCACTGGGCACAAAGAATCACAGTTGGTAGAGAATCCCCATATAGCCCAAACGGCTGCGTTTTATGCTCATTTCTCCAACTCGTTTTTTGTTTCATTTTCTTACCAAAAAAAATGGTTCTTGCTATACATTTCCTTTAGCAATTTAATAAACTCTTATTTTTCTCAAATGGATATGTATGTAATACATGTATGTCTGTCTACACGGATTTTTTTTTTTAAAGAATTAGTTAATTACTTTCAGTTAAATTTTCCTTTTATTGAATAGCTACTATTTTTTTCGAAAAATGGTTAGTAATGGTAGGTACCTCCCAAGAAACCATTTAATTTCCTTAAAGTTATTATTATTACTAACTGTAGACAAAAACTTAAGAAATTCATAAACAAAAATCCATGGCTGACCAATTTCAAAGACAGCGTGACCTTTTTTGAACAATTAGATGGCATATCTTATTACTTTTAATGAGCTAGTCTTGTATAAATATAATATTAATATACAGGGTGTCCCGTAATGAGTAGATAATACTGCAACTGGTGATAGCAGGCCTTATGACTGCTCAGAAAAAAAATATAAATAAAATATTTTTCTTGTGGTCTCCATGGTATAATTTATTTTCGAAAAATATTAAAAAATTCAGGGTCTCCTAAAATACCTAATTACAACGGCCACCCATTAAGGATTCTTATTAATTTTGTATTTTTATAATATTCTTGAATAACCGTTCTAAATGATGGGTAGTATGTACATTTTAACACCAGCTGATGCATTTTTTGTGTTATAATTTTTTAAAATTATTTTTTTATTCAAAAATAATTCAATATTTTTTTTCACCAAAGTTTGAAAAATAATAAAGGGAAAAAAATGTATGAGAACATAAGTGGCAAATTTGATAAAAATTGGCCTGTTTAATGCACTTTCCAAAATGGTATAACACATGTTTGTGTCTACATTCATAACCAATAAAATTGGCATTTAATCTACTAAAGTAGTTTTTTAACATTTTATCAGATGAAATTAAGTTACTAAATTAAGTAAACACTACGACGACGAATGAATAACTCATATTGTTTTTTAATTTGTATTGCATTTAAAAATAATAACTCATACTGTTTTTTAATTTTTATTGCATTTAAAAATAACCGTTCTTAAATAAATGCAGTAACATTTAACACTAGTTGTTGGATTTTTTTTAAATAATTTTTTTAACTAATTTTTTAATACAAAAATGATTAAATATTTATTTTCTTCAAAGTTTGATGACAACAAAAATTGAGTTGTAAGGAAAAGTCAATAGATATACCAGTGTCAGTATTATGTCTACTAAATTCACTAACTAAAATAATAGTATGCACTTTCAAAAAGGTTTTGATTTAGGTATGGGAAATGCGATAAATAAAAACAACAGTATTAAAAATTATGATTTATTTGTATTTTTAAATAAATTTATATCAAGTGTTAAAACTGTCCCCCATTCATTGTGATACAGGCTCTGCATCTTCTAATAAAGGACCTCTCAATAAAACGAGCATATTAGCGCTCACTTATTTTCATCACAGCGTCTTGAACACGACGCACGACCGACGCAGTTCCGTAATGGATGTAATTGGTTTAGTATAAACCATTTTTTTCAGGCACCCCCAGTAGAAAAAGTCCAAAGGATTTAGGTCTGGCGAACGTGGTGGCCACAAAATTGGGCCCAGACGGCCTATGCACCTGTTGGGATACGTTCGATTCAAGTACATCCTTATATTTACAGCATAATGAGCAGGACATCCATCGTTTTGAAGCCACATTGAATTCCTTAGCTCCTCGGGCACTTCTTGCAATAGAGTTGGCAAATTAATTTGCAAGAAATTAAGAAAGGCTTCACCATCTAAGTTGCCTGGTAATTCAAAAAAATAAAAAAATACCTGCCCAGTAATTGATTTTGAATTGGTACTGCATATTTGCATACTCCAGCGGCGTATACTGTGACATTCTTAATCAGTATTAATTTAATCAAATTAAAAAATTCGTTTAATTGACGAAACCAGTATAACAACGTTATACGTTATTTAATGACAGAGAATTGACAATATTTGCAAATAATACTTTTTTATGCATTTTAATGCCTATTTTATTTCAAGTCAATTTTGATTTGAGAAAGTGTTAAAAATCTTCTCTGGTAGATTAAAAGTCAATTTAATGTGTTATTGCTGTAGATAGAAGCTTGTGATTCACCATTTGGGAAAGTACAGTAAAAGCATATTTTTTTAACATTATTTGTCACGAAAGTTTTCAGTTTTTTGTCTTTTTTATTAACTTACAAACTTTGATGAAAATAAATTTTTAATAATTTTTTTATTAAAAAATTAATTAAAAAAATTATTACAAAAAAAAAAATCCAGCAACTATTGTTAAATGTTACTGTTTTTGTTTAAGAACGGTTATTTTTAAATGCAATAAAAATTAAGAAAACAATATGAGTCATTCATTCGTCGTCGTAGTGTTTACTTAATTTAGTAACTTAATTTCATCTGATAAAATGTTAAAAAACTACTTTAGTAGATTAAATGCCAATTTTATTGGTTATGGTTGTAGACACAAACATATGTTATACCATTTTGGAAAGTGCATTAAACAGGCCAATTTTTATCAAATTTTCCACTTATGTTCTCATACATTTTTTTCCTTTTATTATTTTTCAAACTTTGGTGAAAAAAAATATTGAATTATTTTTGAATAAAAAAATAATTTTAAAAAATTATAACACAAAAAATGCATCAGCTGGTGTTAAAATTTACTACCCTACATTTAGAACGGTTATTCAAGAATATTATAAAAATACAAAATTAATAAGAATCCTTAATGGGTGGCCGTTGTAATTAGGTATTTTAGGAGACCCTGAATTTCTTAACATTTTTCGAAAATAAATTATACCATGGAGACCACAAGAAAAATATTTTGTTTATATTTTTTTTCTGAGCAGTCATAAGGCCTGCTATCACCAGCTGCAGTATTATCCACTCATTACCGGACACCCTGTATATATTTGGGTTCTCGGAAACGGCTCCTACGATTTGGATGACATTTTCAGAGTTTGTTCCTATGAGTAAGAAAAAAATACAAAAATAAAATTTGGTAAAGTCCGCTCACTGCCACGCCCAATTTTCTCGGTATATCAAAAACACTATATTTCTCGGAAACATTTTTAATGAATTTTGGATGATATTTGTGTTTTTTTTCGAATGAGGAAGACAAAAATCAAAAAATATTTTCAAATCCGCCTCTTGACACTCCCACTTTTCTAATTTTTTGATTTCCAATAGAGGGATAGATTTATTAAGATAATATTTTTAGAGTTCGTAGTTATGAGAATGAAAATAAATCAAAATTCAATAAAATCCGCCCACTGCCACGCCCATTTTTATTTATTTTTGTTTCTCGGAAAAGGCTCTATTGCTTTTGATGGAATCTTGAGAGCTTATTCACATAAAGAGGAAATTAATTTAAGAATGTGTATTTGGAAATCATGTCCAATGCCACGCCCACTTTTATTATTTCTTTGTTTCTTCGAAATGGCTCCAACGATTTGAATGAAATTTTCAAACTTACTTTTGTATGAGCAAGTTAATAATTTAGAGCAATATTTTATCAAAATTTGCCTGCGGCCATGCCCACATTTCTAATTTATCGATTTCTTAGATAAGAATCTATCGATTAAGATGACATGTTCAGATTTCCTTATTATGAGCAAAAAATCTAAAGAGTGTTTTTAGTTAAATCCACTCAGTACCACGCCTATTTTTATTATTTTTAAGTTTTTTTCGGAACCACCTCTAATGATAAAATGAGATTTTCGGAGTTTTTTTTGAGATAGATAAAACTTTGAAAGGTTAGTTTATTAAATCCAGTCTTGATAGCTCAGAGACGGCCTAACGATTTTAATCATTTTCTTATTTTGTAAGAAAGTTGTGTTATTAAAAATCGCCCACTGACACGCCCAATTTTAATATTTTAAGGTTTCTTGAAAATGGCTCTAACGATTTCGATTAAATATTCAGAGCTTGTCTGATTGAAGATGAAAAAACATTGAGAAAGTATTTTTATTAAAATCCACCCATTGCCATACCAACTTTTTTAATTGTTGTTTTCTGGAAAACGGTCTTACTAACTGTATTTCTACGTACTGACTCAGATGATTTGGATACTATTTTTTGAGTTAATTAAAAAGATAGAAAATTAAAAATGGCTTCAATAAAATCCACCATCCGTCAACCCTCTTTAATCAATTATTTATTCCTCGGAAATGGTTTAAGGATTTCGATGACATTTGCATAGCTTGTTGTTCTTCTAAAAGCAAAAGTGATACAAAATATAGTTTTTGTAAAAATCAGGCCTTGGTAAAATTAGGCAAGGGCTTATTTCCTTAGTCTCTCAAAAAATGTTCTAACGCATATTTTTTGTTCAATTTCTTGGAAAGTTATGAAATGATTTGGATGCTACTTTCATAATTTACTGTCATAAAAAAGGCAAACAATTAAAATATGGTATCAGTAAGGAATCCGCCCACTGCTACGCTTAATTTAATTATTTTTTGATTTCTTGGAAATGGCTATAAACATTTGGGTTAAAATTTAAGAATATATTCGCTTGCCAAAAAAAATGGAGTATGATTTAGTTAAAGTTTTCCCACTGACACGCCAATTTTACTAGATACCTTAGATACATTTTTTGAAAAGAGCAAATACAATTAAAATGAAATTTTCAGAGTATGAATGAGGAACAAAAATTTAAATGTTTGAGTAAAATTCGCCTATACAAAAAAATAAATTTTCTTTTCTTGTGGAAAAAGGTCCACAGTAATTTGAATTCATCATTATTTTAATAAGGAATTTAGGGTCGCATATGACAATAAACTATGCATGAAGTTTTTATTCAGATGATATTTACCCCCGTGAAGCTTCAAATAAACTAAACTAAACGAAACTAATAGTCCGGTAGCCTACCGTAAGATTACCTATCTCATCGCGCAAAAATTGAATGCCAACCGATATAGACCGCGAGCCCACAGCAGATTTTGGATGTGAGTGCTAGCAAAAAAAGAAGTATAGGCGTCAAAAGCTTCATTAAAGGCAATTCAAAAAATCAAAGTCTTGTGGTCTACAACTGGGTCCTTTGCGAGAAACAGTACATCGAAAAAAAAATGAATGCAGCTTTGAGTGTAATCGTGTTAGCTAAAATTAGTTTTTACTCCTCCCTAGATAAGCTCCTCTGATCACATATCACGGAATCTGAGATTATTTGAGTCATATCAAGGTCCCAGAACCCAACAATTCATAAGTCAAAGGATTGTTGGTCATCTGCTTTCAATTTTACTTATGAACCTAGTTCACGAAGTAATTTCACTTGTTTTAAAATTTATGATAAAAATATTAATAATTTAAGGACGTAGAAAATTTATTATAATTATAATTCGAATAATATTAATTATAAAACATATAATGAAAAATGCGTTCTTAACAATATCATCGCATTTTATGCATATTATTGTACATACTAAGTTGTTGACTTTTTGAGTGACGTTTGTTTGCCAGCTTTAGTACAATATGAAAAAGTGATTTACTATATTAACCATTAATTTTGTTGACATTTTTTTGTATTAATATGTATGCACTGTACCTACCTATATTCAAATTTGTATTCATTTAAATTTAATCATTGAAGCATTTATAAGCGGTTGACAAGGCAATCAAATGGTTGCTTTACAAATATGCGTTGAAGTGCATAATAAACTGACAATTTATTTAAAATTAAATGCATTTTTATTAAAAAAGTGGGTAGATATATGCACATACATTATATATATTATGTATATATGTAATGTTTGTACGAATATAAATGCATCACAAATAAATATTATTTTTTGAATATTTACTATCTTTCGACAGTTTAATCGACTATATCGGGTTAATGGGAGGTGAAGTAGGTATATGCATTCCATATTATATTGATTTTGGAGCAAAAATATCACTTGATTCATTTGTTTTGTTTTTCTGTTAATTGAATTCAATTTAAGTGATTAACAAAAACTGTTCATTCATGATTGCAGTTAAATCACAATTATCCTTTTATTTTATATCCACGCAGTGTTAAGTGAAAAATGAGCATGTATTCGGTTTCAATTAATTTTTTTAACAAGATGATTATATCTACAGGGTGACTATCTAGATTCCAATAAGCAACTACAAAACATTAATTTTATTGGTCAAGATAATGGAACTATTTTATTTTAAAAACCTTCAATTCGAAAACAAACAAAAAATACATTATAAATGCAAAACGTTTAAATGTTAAAATTGCAAGTAAATTTTTGTAGAATAACCAAATGCAAATATTGCCAGAAAAGTTTTGGTCATTGTTCTTAGAAGAAAAAACCAGAATTTTGTATAAAGAAAATTTAGGCGCGATTTTCAACAAAAAACTGGAGTATTTTCCTGGGGCGAATATAGAAAGGAATTTCCCTAAATAAATACACACTCTTACTTACATAACTAATTAAAGTTGAACTTACGTAATCAATATGACTGTATGAGAGATTTATCCACCTCTCTTTGTATGTTAGTACAAAGTAAACTAAATCCGGGCTGGCTACGAAATCTCGCAAATCAAAATCTCGTATTCGAAATCTCGCATAACGAAGTCTCGCAATTAAAAAATCTTGCTTTTCATAATCCCGCAATAACAAAATCCCTCTTTTCATAATCTCGCAATAACGAAGTCCCTCAAACTAAAATCGCGCAAAATTGAATTGCATTGCAACAAATACATTTTTTTTAATCAAAATGTCGCAAATTAAAATCTCGCGCGAGATTGATTAAAAAATGTATTTGTTGCAATGCAATTCAATTTTGCTAGATACCTACTGCAAAATATATAATCAAGTGTCTGGGTACTTTTAGATCACACTGTTATTTATTAATTTGAACTTTTGATTTTTCAATATTATTGTTTTCAAAAGAACAAGAAAGAGAGATGGTATATCCATTTGTAAAGTGTCATGTGCAAATTGCATTACTCGTATTTGGCCTTGAACTAGAAAATACTTTTAGTTCCATAATAAATGTGTAAAAGACAACCAAAATGATTATAGAGGTTATTAACAGTAATGATGTACAATTTTTTTTATTATTAGTTGGAAAGAAAAATGATCGAAAGTGCTCTCTCAAAAAAAAAAAAAAACAAATTTTTCTAAAAGCCGTGTGCGATTCGTTGCCGTGAAGTTTTAAGTTGCGAGAATTTGATTTGCGAGATTTTAAATTGCGAGATTTTGGTTGAAATTTTCGAGATTTTTAGGTTCGAGATGTAAATGCGAGATTGTAAAAAGCGAGATATTGTAATTGCGAGATTATGAAAAAAAAAGATTTTTAATTTGCGAGATTTCGTTATTCGAGATTTTTAAAAGAATGCGAGATTCCGTTATTCGAGATTTTGGTTTGCGGGATATCGTAGCACTCCCAACTAAACCGACCTACTTGTATATTAGTGCTGGAAAAATCTCACATCTTGCACATAACACGTTTTTATCTCTTACATCACTTTGTATAGGACGAAACACCCTTTATGTGCACATATTAAAAAATAATAATAAAAAAACTTAATTCAGAAGAATAATTGATTTCAATGAAACCCTAGTTTAGGTTCGATGGAACTTTATTTTATATAAATTTTAATTCATTGCTTCTGCTATCTTGAAAAAAATTATGATAAATATAATTAATTTAATTAAAAATGCAACAACAAATTTTGATAGATTAATGCAATATTTATTAATATTGTTTTATTCGTCTATTTTATTTACAACTGACACGTCTTCATATGTCTACATAAATTAATTTATTTAAATTTTTAACTAGAAAATTTATAATTAAATTAATGCTCATTTCTTATCCGTGACGTATACCTAGGCGTACCTATAGGTAAAGACCACTGAACATTCATTGATCTTGATGTGACAAGGGGACGATGTTTTAATAATTGTAAGGGATGATACAAGAGTAAATTCGTCGAAAATAGATATTTTCATATGTATAACCAAATTTATTTGTTTGGATTATTTTTTTTTTATTTTTATCACCAATTACATTATGTTCAATACCTAGAAACAGTAATAATGAGAATAAGCCTCACTTAATCACGGATGAAACCAAAGAAACAGGTGGTATAAGTATTCATTGTCTAGATAGCTGTTTGACGTCAATGTTTGAAAGTTTTCTTTACAAAGATATTTGATGAGTTATTTTTACTTGCGATATACATATATGCAGGTACATATAAGGCAAGTTGAATGAATGAATGATGAATTTTATTTAATCATTAAATTAAGCTTACAATAAAATTTACAAATTCTATTTAGCAATGGCAAAAGCCGTCAGCCAGATTGACAGTTATAATGATTACATAGTTACTATTCACAATTTAAATTCTATACAATAGTTTTTTTTCATAAAAAACGTTATTAACTTTGGTAATTATAATGATTTGCGAACATAAAATAAAGTTACAATTTTTAAATGCGTAGTGATTATTTGTAAACAATTTTAAAGTGATTTGCAACACAAAATTAAAGATAAGCAAAAGTTTGAGGTTTTTCATTCTTCTCTGGTAATTTTATCAATTTTAATGATTTGAAACATAAAATGTGGGTTCTAACTACCCATGTACTGGTTCCTATACGCTAAGGCATCTGATACATAGCTGTAGAGTAAGCTCCAATTTGATCCGTATAGTATCTCATTTACTTCATAAAAAAAATAGAATTTGTAAATTTTATTGTAAGCTTAATTTAATGATTAAATAAAATTCATCATTCATTCATTCATATAAGGCAAGTTTTGGATTCGTGCAAAAAAAAAAAAAAAATGCACGACTGGGTCGCACGTACTTGCTCTTATGTTCAAGACACTGCGGGTTAAAGAAAATTGTATATAAAAACATGGAAATTACGAGAGAAAAATATAGAGAAGCATGAAATACGACATTTAAATTGGCTAAAACAACTCTTTTGACAGTTTGAGGTGAAAAAAAAGTATGCCATCTTAATTCATGATGGAATATGATTGTATGGGCAAAAACAATTTAAAATCGTTGGACCGGTTTTTTTTTTTAAATTAATTATTTATATATAAAATTCTTAAAACATTTTTAAGAACAAATTTTGGTATGCAGATTTAGACTATATATTTATGTGTATATAAAAACAAAATTTGAAAAAAAATTGTCAACCCGTTTTTGAGATATCGAATTTTCAAAAAAAAAGTTTGAAACTTTTTTTAAAAATTCAAAAACTTTTTTTTTGAAAATTTTGATATGCACTATTATTTAATCTTATTTGAAATTTGTATATAAAAAAATTCATTTAAATCCGTTAAGCTGATAACGAGAAAACTCAAAATAAAAAAATACGTTCTTTGACAGGTACTACTAATAGTTGCTACGTGTAAAATTTTATAATTTTTGATGGTAGATCGTACTAGTTTTAGTACATGAGAAAAGTTTAATCAAAATCGTAGGAGTCGTTTTCAAGCAAAAAAATATTTTCTTTTGCGGTTTTTTCACTTTTGTATGGAAGGTACCGTTATTTTTTCATAAATGTAAAATTTTTTCTAAAAATATTTTAGAGAGTACTAAAAAAGTCTTAAATATCGAGTTTCAAAAAAAACGATCATGCCGTTTTCAAAATATTTGATTTTCCAAAAAAAATTTTGAAATATTTTTTAAAAATCCAAAAAATATTTTTTCAAAAATGTTGGTACACAAAACTATTAACATTTCTTGGAAACTTCTGTATAAAAAAATAAATGTTCGGTCATACCATTTTGAAGAAAATCAAAAATTAAAAAAATGGTTCCTTGGGAGGTACCATTAATAACCATTTTTGAAAAACGGTTTTCCACTCAAAGAAAGCCTTTACTAAAATAAATTAATTGAATTTTTTTTAAGAAAAGTTGTCGAGCCGTTTTTGAGAAAAATACGATTATGTAAATTTGCAAAAAAAATGTATGACAGGTACCGTTATTTTTGGTTCTAAGAAAAAAAATGAAAAAAATGTGTCGGCAGAATCACCAAAAACCACTAAGTACCAAGTTTGAAGAAAATCGATCGAGCCGTTTAGGCTGTAGACGAAC
This sequence comes from Dasysyrphus tricinctus, assembly GCA_963921185.1. Lineage (NCBI taxonomy): Eukaryota > Metazoa > Arthropoda > Insecta > Diptera > Syrphidae > Dasysyrphus > Dasysyrphus tricinctus. The sequence continues at coordinate 72,947,794 of OY992532.1, read as the reverse complement.
AGACAGACAGACAGAATTGTGCCACCCACTTTTTTGGTGTTCTCTATCATCGTAATATCATGTTTGATTGTTATCCCAAAATTTTTTTTTTGCACGAATCAAAAACTTGCCTTATAGTACCTATAATCGCAAGTAAAAAAGAGATAACAATCAGACATGATATTACGATGATAGAGAACACCAAAAAAGTGGGTGGCACAATTCTGCCTGTCTGTCAGTCTGTTCGTCAACAGCCTAAACGGCTCGATCGATTTTCTTCAAATTTGGTACATAGTGGGTTTTGGTGATTATGCCCACACCTTTGTTTCATTTTTTTTTTAGAACCAAAAATAACGGTACCTGCCATACAATTTTTTTTAGCAATTTTACATAATCGTACTTTTCTCAAAAACGGCTCGACAACTTTTCTTAAAAAAACTTCAATCAATTCATTTTAGTAAAGGTTTCCATTGGGTGGAAAGCCATTTTTCAAAAATGGTTATTAATGGTACCTCCTAAAGAACCATTTTTTTAATTTTTGATTTTCTTCAAAAAAGTACGTCCGATTTAAATTATTTTCTTATACAGAAGTTTGCTAAAAATATAAATAGTTTTGTGTACCAAAATTTTTGAATAAAATTTTTTTTGATTTTTAAGAAAATGTTTCAAATTTTTTTTTGGAAGATCAAATATTTCGAAAACGACATGATCGATTTTTTTGAAACTCCATATTTAAGAGCTTTATAGTCTATACTCTGTAAAATATTTTTAGAAAATATTTTACAATTATGAAAAAAATAACGGTACCTTCGATACAAAAGTTAAAAAACCGCAAAGGAAAATATTTGTTTGCTTAAAAAAAACTTCTACGATATTGATTAAACTTTTTCATATGCTAAAATTAGTACAATCTACTACTAAAAATTATAAAATTTACACTTAGTCCCCTATTACACGATGATTCTTTGCGTCTGACTCTTTTCAAAATTCAATGGATGCGAAGGTGAAATCAGATGTTTTTTCTCCTTCACACTCATGAAAATTCAAAAAGAGTCAGACGCAAAGAATCATCGTGTAATAGGGGTCTTAGCAACTTTTAATAGTACCTGTCATAGAACGTATTTTTTTATTTTGAATTTTCTCGTTATCAGCTAAATGGATTTAGATGAATTTTTTTATATACAAATTTCAGATAAGATTAAAAAATATTGCATATCAAATTTTCCATAAAAAAGTTTTTGGATTTTTAAAAAAAGTTTCAAATTTTTTTTTTTGAAAATTCGATATGGTGATTCCGTGCCAACTGTGATTCTTTTTGTCCAGTGCTTTTTTTATATTTAATGTAAAATATTTGAATATATTTCTGGCTTGAATTGAGTGAACGGCTAAATTGCTACTTATTCCACATGGCTTGCAAAAGTGTAATCAGAATGTCAGTACCATGGCATGTCCGTACCTTGTTTTTCCAATTAAATCTATTATTTTCTATTTAAATATGTACCTCATTGAAAAATGCTTTCCTTAGAAAAGTTTAAGTGCAATACTTACTTGACAAAATTTCGCAAAAATTAAGACAAAATACTTATTGCCGAATAAAATAAACATGAATGAATGTTATCCGCGTATAATGTTTCCCGCTCAACCGTCATTTTGTTTTGGTTTTAACATTTTTGTATTGTGGTTTTCTAAAAGAGACACTATTTATGAATAGTCAGCATTAGTCATTTTATTTTTTTAACGTTGTTGTACTTTAAGAGTGAGTTTTCATGCGATGAAAGTATGTCACAAATTAATTTGTCAGTACCGTAGTAGTATTTTTAAAGCATGTTATAACATTTTTTTGGTTGGTTATCAGAATTTTGTATTCCTTTTGACGGCATAAGTTAAAATTGTCCTGGATTTTATTTTTCTCAAAAGCATAGAGAAGTGAGGTTACATTAAATGTCTGATTGTCAGTACCGTGGATGTCAGTACCGTGGCATTTAAATACTTATTGAACTTTAATTAAAAACAATTAAATTATTACTTGCAATAATAATTTTTCTACCAATTTTCCTTACAATAACGGTAGCAATAATACTTCAGACGAGCCAAACAAAAATCATTCCTTCCAATAAAAACTAAGTAATAACCAAGCACAATGAAAAGGGTTGCCACTCAGAACAACAGACTTCAAAAACGAAAAGATATAATTTTTTAAAGGAAAAAAGTGAAGTAGAAATGTCAGGAGGACAAAACGTATTAGACAATCAAGAATCTCAGCAAAAATATGGTCAAAAAGAGGGAGAACAAATTAAAAATAAAAAAAGAAAAAGAGTGTCATTATCGACTATTCCAGTTTTAGTACATTTCAACAAATGTTTTGTTCTTTAAAAGTTGAAGCAAATTGCTTTTACGGATTTGATACCCTGACTAAATGAAGCCACAAAAAAATAAATTGTTTCCAAGAAGTTTTAATTTTTGAAAATTTTCTAAAAAAATAATAACAGTTGGCAGAGAATCACCCATATCTCAAAAACGGGCTGACAATTTTTTTTCAAATTTTGCTTTTATATGTACATGCATTTGTTCTTTAAAATGTTTTAAGTATTTTATATGCCTACAAAAAAATATTTTTTTAAAAAACCGCTCCAACGATTTTAAACTTTTTTCCCCATACAATCATATTCAATCAATAATTAAGATGGCATCCTTTTTTTCCACGTCAAACTAGGCAAAGAGTTGTTTTAGTCAATTTAAATGTCGTATTTCATGCTTCTCTACATTTTTCTTCATAACTTTTTTTTAAGCCCGCAGTGTCTTGAACATAATAGCAAGTACGTGCAACCCAGTCGTGCATTTTATTTCTTAAGAGATATAAAAATGATTGTGGAAAAAAATCTAAAATGCTATGGGTTTATTTTGCAGAGCTTCCAAATGAAACACGTTTTAAAAGGAAGCACACAAGATGTTTTGGAATATAGGTATGTATTATACTCTTGAAATTATAAAATACATTTTAAAAATACTATAGGATATGCACAAATGATATAGAACATTTTTGTCAACAAAGAATTTTTAAAATTCCCCTAAATTTGAGGCAAAATGCCTCTCCAAAATTGAAAGTTTTGTTGTAAGCAAATGAAAAATGTTATTGTTTTATTTTTCCACAGAAATTCCAAGAATTTAAATAAGATGATTATATGCGAGAGGTAGGTTCTAACTAACGATAGCCTAGTTTTTGACAAGTTTTCCTTGCCTAAATTTCCCCTACCAAATCCTTTCCAGGGCCTTGATTAAACTTGACAAAAACTTTCCATTTTTCCTGGTGGGATATTTATATAACGTCAAAATATTATATTCGCTATGTGCTTTCCTAAAAACCAAGAACGGAGTTTTATTACAAGCACATCGGCCATAACTGGTACGAAGATAAATCAAAATTGTCTTATCTGTTTTGGCTACACTTTGAAAAAAAAAACAACAAAACTTTGATGACCAGCGGTACATTCGTTCAGGATGAGCTAAAATGAACACTCGAATTTTTCCTAGGAATTTTCCAAGGAAAAACATAAAAGAAATTTAATTTTATTATATCTCTATATTTATTTTTGTATAATGCATACCTACACTTGTATTCTTTTGTATACAGTAACCTATACAAAGTTGCAACTTTTTAAACTGAAAGAAAAAAAATTAATATATAAATTCTGAGAAGCTTTTGTTCCAATTACTCTTTGACAATTTTCATTTTATTAAATAAATTGCTATGTAAATCTTTGTTTGCTTTAAAATATTGCACTGCAACTTTTTATTCACAAAATATGGTATATGAATGCAAATGCATCCATATTACTTATGTATAATGTAAGCTTTTCTCCCTACAAATATTAACATATTGAAATTGCAAATTTACCTCTCATAAATTACCACTTGTTTTAATGCTTATATGCAGAAAATAAGAGTAGAACAAGAACAAAAGAAATATATTTTATGAAACATTAAGCACCGGAATAATTTTTCATTAAACAAGCAATAAATTTGTATGTTTATTGTTTTGCACTTAAATTTATCATATTTTTGAAGTGGTTTTTCTGTAACAAAGATATTAAAATTAAACGAGCAGGTAAACATTATGTAGGTATCTGCTGCGAGTATAGTATTCTTCCTTGAATCCAGATTTTTCAATATTTATGTTGTTTGTTTTATGTTATATTTATTTTGTTTAAGAATGCTCTGGCACAGTGGCACCATAAAATAAAGACATTCCAGAAATATTAAAAACATTTTATCCTGAAATCGTAGCTCATTGACAATTAATTTAAAAATCAATGAAGACCAACTGCATCATTGGCGTTGGCTTAAGTTATTCTCGTGTTATTAAACATTTTAATTTATTTCGTAAAAAAGTGTCTTTATTTTTTTTTGTGAAACAGTGAAATTCGACAAACATTAATAATAACAGGATGTAATACTACATCCTGTATTTTTGACACCACGACTCTGCTTGATAATTATTTTTAATTTAACCTTACAAAATGGGTTATAGCTGTGATGGGGACTAAAAATACCATTGTTAAAGTTAACATTGAAATTTTTGTGAAACCTCCCGCCTGGACAATGGACATATGTTTATGTATGTGTAAATTATCGAATACCGTATTTAAAGTAAACACAGATGCATCCCATCCTTTAATATCCCAACGCATGTCCTGTCCATTGTCCATAAGTCCTATATAGTTTATAAATTTGCCTCTTTTGTATATTTGAATCGTTGCGTTGCCTCTGTCCTGTCTATAGGTCTTGTGTATAGTGATACAAAGCCGCAAGCTATTTAATTAGAACACGCTCAATGAACGAAAATCAACTCAATAGCTACCCCATTCTCTATTGTCCTTATGGTTTATGGACCGGCATTTAGAGAGCAACACTAAAATGTTCCACAGAATTTCTGGATGAGTACCTAGCCTACCCAACCTATAAATAGTAAAAACATCACCCCTCTGCTGCGAAGCCATCCATAATGGTTCAATTATTTTTCCACCCTATTAAACTGGACAATTTTCTGCTTCTCATAATTTTTGTGATACATATATGTATGTAGGTTTTGGTAGTATAAGGTATTTTCTAGGCTTAAACTAACTGACTGACCGACCAATACCAAGAAAAGCAAAAAGGTTAGGGTTTTTGGCTCAATAAGGTCTTCTCCTTTGTCAAAATCAGGGATGGAGTTAACTTAATCTCGTAATGAGCTAGATGGAGAAACTTAAGTCAAAATCGTACTTCCTATGTTTGTCTAGGTTCAATTTCGACAAGAATAATAGAGACTGGTCATATTTATAAATGTAAAGCAGGGTCTCACGTATGCTCAGGTAGGTAACAAGTATGTAGAATTTAATTATACCCTAATACATACATAAGTACAATATATATGTAATTTCATTAATATAGACAAATATTACAATTATAAGATTCATCGTTTAGTTTTAGTAATTTCTAAAATATTTTCGAGCCATGGAGGTTATTAACTGTATAATGCAATCTTTGAATAAGAAATTTGAATTTTTCTAAATATTTTTTTTTTTACTTTTGTAATTTGCACTGTACTGTACCAAAATGATGATTTTAACAAAGAGAATTGTACCGGCTCTGGACCTTTGGCACCTCATACATATATTGAAAATTTGAAGAAAAAAAATAGTGCCATCTAATTGGTCAGAAAAGTTCAACTAGTCCTAGAAAATTGACAGCCCTAGATAGCTTTTAATCAAGGCTTAAAGTTTCTCAAGGCCACGCAAGGTCACGCGAAATTTTTGGCACCTCATTAACGAAAAATTTCCAAGAAATGCATACCATCCAAAAGATTCCTAGATCGTGATAAAAAGTCAACTTTTGTCAGTAACTGGTTAGCCATAGATTTGTTTCTATGAATTTTTAAAGTTTCAGAGTCACAAAAAAAATATAAGTACCTCATTTGGGTCATTTAAAAAAAAACAACAGTAGCTATGTCATTTGAAAGGCTCCTTCGCGGTCATTAAATGTCAGCTATTTTCAGGCCCTGGACCTTTCGCATCTCATTTATGGCAAATTTGCAAAAAATGTAAACCATTTGAAAGATCTCTAGATCTTAATAAAATGTTAGCTTGTTTCAATAATTGGTCAGCTATAGATTTTTTTTAATGAATTTTTAAAGAAATCCAAGATCATAGCGATTTTTGGCACCACACTTTTGGGAAATTTGCAAAAAACTGTATACCATATCAAAGGCCTTTAGAACCTATATAAAGGGTCAGCTAGTTTCAATAATTGGTCAGCTATAGATTCCTTTTTACTACTTTTGAAATTTAATTTTAAAGGTCATGAACGACCTTGAAATGAACTTAAAAATTCATAAAAGATATCTATTGCTAATCACTACTACTAACTGACCATTTTTTATGATGGTCTAATAACCTATCAGAATTGGAATTTTGTTTGTAATATAACCCAAATGAGGTGCCAAAAATCGTTCATGAACTTAAAAAATAACACCTTAAAAGTCATAGAAAAGAATCTATAGCTGATCAATTATTGAAAACAGCTGACCTTTTATGACCGCGAAGTGGCCATTCAAATGGCATAGTATTGTTACTTGCGAAATTTTGGATTCGTGTACAAAAAAATCAAAATAACAATCAAACATGACACCACAATGCGAGAAAACACGAAAAAAGTTGGTGGCACAATTCTGTCTGTCTATCTGTCTGTCTGTACTGAACCTTCTGCTTCTACCTAAGCCATTTAAGCGATTTTCTTCAAATTTTGAACTTAAGGTTTTTTTGTAACTCTCCAGAGGAAGAATTGAAATTTTTTCTTAGCTCAAAAAATAACAGTACCTACTTCCCATACAACCATTAAGAAAAAGCTTATTTATCTCAAAAACGGCTCAAACGATTTCGATTAAAAAATCAGTGTTATATTGTAGCTATAATGTACATTTTGGTAAGAAAAAACTTTAATAAAATTATTATTATCGGTACCTGGCATATAACGGTTTCTTGAATTTCGAGTTTCTCATTAACGACTTAACCGATTTCAACCAAGTTTTTATGAAAAAGTTCCTTTAAAATGTCAATAATATTGCATATAATAATTTAAAAAAAAGCAAATTTTGGATTTTTTAAAAATTAAAAACAATTTTTTTTTGAAAATTCAATATTTTGAAAATGGGTTAGTGGATTTTTTTGAAACTAATTTCATTAACGTTTATTAATAAATACTCAATATTAGTATTACAGATTTTTTCTTTAAATGTATGCAAAATTCCAACTCCGCTCCAACGATTTGCATTTTATTTTTTAAATGACCCAAATGAGGTGCCAAAAGTTTTGTTTTAGACCTTGAAACGAACTTTAAAAATTCATAGAAAATAAAATACACGACTGGGTTGCACGTTCTTGCTCTTATGTTCAAGACGCTGCGCGGTTTTTAGAGTAAAATGTAGAGAAGCATGAAATGATATTTTAACTAGCTTAAACTACTCCTTTGACAGTTTTAGGTGAAACAAAAATTTACCATCTTAACTCCTGAAATTATATAATTGCATGGAGAAAAAAAAGTTTAAAATCGTTGGAGTGTTTTTTTTAAATACATTTTTTTTATAAAAATTCTTAAAACATTTTTAAGTTAAAATTTTGGCATGCAAATCTAAAGAATATATTTATGTTCAAATAAGGAATTTTAATTGAGCTCTACTCCATATATGGGAATTATGAAGAATTTTGATATAGAGATAGATGGGACTCTGGAAATGTCAATAGGCAACTTTTTTTTATCATATGAGACCAAAAAAGAAAAAAAATATTTGGTACCAAAACAACTTCTTTCTATAGGACACAAAAATAAATCAATGAAGTTTTGAAAAAAATCAATCAATTTTGATATATTTCTTTTAAGAGATAGTTTTTTTTTATTATTATTTTGAGGTTTTCTTATACTATTTGCTTCACAAACGTTGGATTAAACTAAACAGGAGCTCATCGCAAGCCCAGACAGTAAAATTTGCTCAATTAAAAAGAAAACCATTCATGCCGAATTAAGGAGGCTGTCTTGAGAGCTGATGAGACACTTTCTCAAGTGGCCAGAAATTTGTATGCTTACGCCAAATGGAAGGGCATACATTATGTATAGTTTACAGCAGCATCCTCACTATAGTGTAAGAGCCGACAGAAAATTCTGCGGTTAAACGCATAGCCAAAATATGAGTACCTACATAAAATGAGGGTTTGTAGGTTCACGCATCTTGATATCCAATGCAAAAGTCTGGCAGGATTTTTTGACGCCCGTGATCGGGACGAGGGGTTGAAAATAGCTCTTATCAAATTTTTGTGTCAGGCGTACAACCATACTTCAATACATTTATTTAAATGATAAATTGTTCTCTGTTATTTTTCCTAAGTCCACAAACTTAAATTTTATGATTTGAGTATATAGAACTCAAGATATTACCCTCTAAAGCAAAGCTTATCGGCCTTATTCTTTGTTTGATTTCTTAAATTTCCAAATATTTCTGGATATGGTGCACCTAAAATGGTTATATCTCAAGTTCTATTAATCAGATCGTTGAAATTAAAGTCTATGGGCTTAGGGAAAATGACAGAGGATCATTTCCCGTTTTTTGAGAATATATTGATGTGGTTGTAGCCCTGTCACAAAAATTGGAAAACAGCTACATATTTTCAACACCCCGTCCCCAACACGGGTGACGAAAAAATCTGTCCAGACTTTTGAATTCAATATCAAGATGCATGCACCTACAGATTCTCAAACTCATATTTTGGTTATGCGTTCATCTAAAAACTTTGCTTACAGCTATAATAGTGGGATAATCAGTTCGCAGAAATATTTCTCATTTTGTATACGTTTTATCCACATCTGTATTAACCAATAACATGAAATAAATAAATTAATAATTTTTCGTTAATAATTTATGTATCGATCGACAACCAGAATCGGTTGACAAAATAAACATGAGCGTGAGCGAAGCCGCGGGACTAGTAAGTATATATTTATGTGTAATTTAAAAAAAATTGTCAACCCGTATTTGAGATATCGAATTTTCAAAAAAAAAAACTCGAACCATTTTTTAAAAATTCAAAAGCTTTTTTTTGAAAATTTTGGTACACAATTTTATTAATCATATTAAATTTGTATTTGGAAAAATAATTATTTTAAATCCATTTAGCCAATAATGAGAAAACTCAAATTAAAAAAAACGTGCTATGGGAAAGGGTTGAATCAAAATCGTAGCAGTCGTTTTCCGAAAAAAAAATATTTTCCTTTGCGGTTTTTTAACTTTTGTATTGAAGGTACCGTTATTTTTTCATAAATGTAAAATTTTTTCGAAAAATATTTTAAACAGTAGGAAAACACTCATAATTGAATTTCCAGAAAATCGAGCATGTTGTTTACGAAATATTTGGTTTTTCAAAAATAATTGATATAACAATCAAACATGATTATCGTAATGATGATAGAGAACACCAAAAAAGTGGGTGGCACAATTATGTCTGTCTGTCTGTCTGTCTATCTGTCTGTCTGTCTGCCTGTCTGTCTGTCTGTTCGTCTTCAGCCTTAACGGCTCGATCGATCTTCTTCAAACTTGGTACATAGTAGTTTTTGGTGATTATGCTTACACGTTTTTTTTTCATTTTTTTAGAACGAAAAATAACCGTACCTGCGATACAATTTTTTTTAAGCAATTTTACACAATCGTATTTTTCTTAAAAACGGCACGACAACTTTTCTTAAAAAAAATTAAAAAATTCATTTTAGTAAAGGCTTGGGTGGAAAATCATTTTTCAAAAATAGTTATTAATGGTAGGTCCCAAAGAACCTTTTTTTTAATTTTTGATTTTATTCAAAACGGTACGACCGATTTCAATTATTTTTTTATGCAGAAGCTTCCAAAAAATATAAATAGTTTTGTGGACCAAAATTTTTGAAAAAATATTTTTTGGATTTTTAAGAAATGTCTAAAATTTTTTTTGGAAAATCAAATATTTCGAAAACGACATGATCGATTTTTTGAAACTCGATATTTAAGAGTTTTTTAGTATTTCTTAAATATTTTTAGAAAAAAATTTACATTTATGAAAAAGTAACGGTATCTACCTTCCATACAAAAATTAAAAAACCGTAAAGGAAAATATTTTTTTGCTTAAAAACGACTCCTATGATTTTGATTAAACTTTTTTCATATACTTAAATTAGTGCGATCCACTATCAAAAATTATAAAATTTTACACTTAGTAACTATTAATAGTACCGACTAAACGGATTAAGATGTATTTTTCAGATAAGATTAAATAATATTGTATATCAAAATTTTCAAAAAAAATTTGTTTGGATTTTCAAAAAAAGTTTAAAATTTTTTTTGGAAAATTCGATATCTCAAAAACAGGTTGACAATTTTTTTCACATTTTGTTTTATATACACATTAATTAAATACTATAGATTTGCATACCAAAATTTGTTCTTAAAAATGTTTTAAGAATTTTATATATACAATTTTTTTCCCATACAATCATATTCAATCAAGAATTAAGATGGCATTTTTTTTCACTTTAAGTTGCCAAAAGAGTTGATTTAGCCAATTTAAATGTCATATTTCATGCTTCTTTACATTTTTCTCTCATAAACAAAACTATTTATATTTCTTGGAAGCTTCGGTATAAAAAAATTATTGAAATCAGTCATACCATTTGGAAGAAAATCGAAAATTAAAAAATGGTGCTTTGGGAGGTACCATTAATAACCATTTTTCAAAATGGTTTGTGAGTTGTGGAGCGATTATGTAAAATTTCTAAAGATATATAAAATGGCAGGTACTGTTATTTTCGGTTCTAAAAAATAAACAAAAAATGGGAGGGGGAAAAGATCAAAAAATACTATGTACAATGTTTGAAGAAAATCGATTCAGCCGTTTTGGCTGTAGCTCAACGGACAGACAGACAGAATTATGAGACCCAACTTTTTTGTCTTCATCGTAATGACAAGTCCGACCAAAGCCTCGAACTGTATTTTTTTTACGAATGCATAACTTGTCAATTCCACCATTTTATCACTTGTAAATGGAGGATATTAATTTGTTACCAGATAGAATAAGGTTTTTTTACCACTTTAATTAATAGACCTTTAATTAATAGACTATTATTTTTCCTTAGCTTAACTAAATATTATACAAAATGGGATTTTTTAATGTTTGCATACGAACAACTTTCTTTCAAGCATGAATATCTTATTCAATTTTTTTCAAACAGGTGCCAAATGTACCTTTTTGATTTTCAGTTCTTAATGCTTTTTTATTTACAAAGAACTGCAGTCAACTTCTCTACCGCATCTCATATCCAACTAACTGACCTCTAAAGAATTCTGCTGTTTAGAATAACAAAGCCTCCTTACTACAGTTTTAGTGGAACAAAAAAAAATTTGAAACCCTGGGCAAGAGTCGCATCGGTTTGCTCTTATTTCCAAAAGGCTGAGGGTTTTAAAAAATTGTGTAAGACATGGAAATTATGAGGGAAAAATGCCTTAAGCATGAAATACGATATTTGACATTTTAATTAGTTAAAACAACTCCTTTAATAGTTTGAGGTGACTAGAGAGAATGCCATCTGAGTTCTTGAACAAAAAATATAATTGTATGGAAAAACAATTTAAATTCGTTGGAACGATTTAAAAAAAAATATTTTTGTAAACATATAAATATCAAATTCTTAAAACATTTTTAAGGAAGAATTCTGTATTCAAATCTTAATTATATATTTATGTGCATACACATTTAAAATTTCAAAAAAATTATCAACCCATTTTTGACATATCGAATTTTCAAAAATAAAACACATTGAAACTATTTTTTTTTTTAACTGGGATGTGCAATATTATTTGAGGCAGTGAGAGCCGTAGTGGCCTAACTGCAATATTATTGTAATTGAGTTTATAACAAAAATTGAATTTGTATGTAGTCCAGTATATTTAGTCATAGCTGCTATGGGAATTTTGCAAAACGTTGGGGAAGACATTTTTTTCTTGTTATCGATGGAGTACTTTATAGAAAACTTAAATCCAAGTTTTCGAAGTTTTCGTTTTTTTAAAGAGTGAACTCGGTTTTGGCTATTTTCTAAACGGGGAGAGGTAGGAAGATGTTTTTTTCTGTATTCGATAGATTATGCAATTACAAGTAAGTCGTAGCTGTAATGAAAAATTCGGAAAATTAGAGGAATGGAGATATGAACGTTTAAAAGCTAAAAACGGGAAAGAAGAAGGCTAAGAAATAATTTGCAATAAGTCAGAATGACATTTGTTTTTAGAAAATTTTATATTTTTGGAAAGGCAAGAAAAAATTATTTTACCCATGTTTGAGGATTTTTTGATTAATGTGTTGGTTTTTGGATCAAAATTTGTTTGAAAATTGCAATTTTTCGAGATCAAATTATTCAAGTACCTATTTGATTTTTATATTTTTAAGGGATGGGTCTAAAAGTTGGAAATAATTAGAAATGATGTAGTCTATCAATCTTTATTTTTGTTCAATCGATTCATCACAAAATTAATTGAGCGCAGAGAAGTCACATTAAATTTTTTTTATATAGCTGCTTATAAGAGTAAAGTGCGAGCATGTATTAATTTGAGTTTTCAAGTTTATAAATATTATTTTGCATATCAGATACGTGATTATACTTGGTCTGCAAGCTTCCACCATCTTGGGTGAAAGAGTAAATTTTGTTTTCGGAACTAACAACCGAGCCTTGATATTTATTCAAAACAAGAAAATAAGGAAGGTACCATTTTGCTTGAAATGCTTTAAGTGTGATTCTGCCTTTCAGGTGCTACAGTAAGTTAACAACTGTTTTGGCTTAAGAAATATAAAAATAAAAACTGTAAGTTAACGATTTTTAAAGAACTTTTAGGAGAAAACTTTAACGTATCACTGAACAAAAACTGAATAAAACATATGTGAGCTCCATTTTTTGCTTATAATTGGCTATAGCTCTCTAAATACAAAAAACATGAAAAAATGCCACTTAACAAATCTGTAGAATTTATTCTTCTTGTCAGGAATGCATTTGTATTTTTTCGATAAAATTAAAAATACGGATTTTATTTGTGAAAAACGAGGTAACTCCTTAATTGAGGATAGCGGCAACCCTGTTATGAGTTGATGGTCGAAAACTTGGATTTAAACTTTCTTTGTAGTTCTTCAACGAACTCAAAATTAAAAAATGTCTTCCCCGTTTCTATATTGAGAAAAACCCACTCACAGTTTTAAAACACTTAATTATGATGATGTGCGGATACCTTTTTGGCCATACAATCGGTAAACAATTGCTTAGAAACAGAAAATGTTAAGGGCAAAACTGTAGGATAGAGTATACTAGAACTTTTGAAAGAAATTTTCGCGTGAAAGAATAAAAAATTGACTAAAAATGTGTGAGCTCCATTTTTTGCCTATAATTGGTTATAACTCGTTAAATACACAAAATCTGAAAAAATACAATATATTCAAATTAGTAGAACTTACTCTATTTGTTAGGAATGCATTTTTATTTTTTCGATGAACTTAAAATTACGGATATTAATCATTAAAAACTAATTCACTCTTTAAATCAATATAGCGGCAACCCTGCAAGGGGTTGATGGTCGAAAATTTGGACTTAAGCTTTCTGTATGGTACTTTAATGAAACCAAGAAAAAAATTGCTTCCCCAATGCTTTGCAAAAAAAAAGTCTAAATTAACTGAACTAATGTAATATGTTAGTATTCAACAATTATTCTGCATATAAAATTTTCGAATTGAAAGCTCCATGCTATTTTTCTATTTTAATATGATATTTGCATCTAGAGGCCAACCACAAAAAAATTAAAAGCTTGAGTGCAACAGTGGACTTTTTGATCAGTTATAAAAGTATTCTAAGGATCATTAATACGAAATCAAAACCCTGATATTTATTAATCATATAACAAATAAAAAAAAAAGTCTAAATTAACTGAACTAATGTAATTTGTTAGTATTCAACAATTATTCTGCATATAAAATTTTCGAATTGAAAGCTCCATGCTATTTTTCTATTTTTATATGATATTTGCATCTAGAGGCCAACCACAAAAAAATTAAAAGCTTGAGTGCAACAGTGGACTTTTTGATCAGTTATAAAAGTATTCTAAGGATCATTAATACGAAATCAAAACCCTGATATTTATTAATCATATAACAAATAAAAATCCTTGCACGAGACACAGATTTAGGTGCATAAGACAAAAAATAGCACTCATCAAGACCTTTTCAATGATACAGGTCAGAAAGTGTTACAACACTTGGTAGAATTATAGTTCTGCAACAGTTATGGGCTATAAAGCTTTCCCAGCACGAGATACAGACCTTTCCAATGATAAAGGTTATAAAGTGTTACAACGATGGGACGCAACTCATATCAATTATTTATATTTTAATTATTTTAATTAAAAATTTAAACTCCCACATGAGAGTTCTGCATTTTGGGTCTAAGCTACTTTCTATACCCCACTGTCGGCTTGCAGTGACTTTACCATCTTAGACATTTTCAAGGCTCACTTCACCCTATTATGGTAAGTAGATATACCTACATACATATACATAGGCACACATATAAAAAAAATTGTTCTAGGAGTAGTTTGGGTTCATTTAGCGGTTCCTTGCATTTTGTAATAAAGTACAAACAAATAAGGTAAAAGAAACATTTAGTAGATGGCCATAATAAAGGAGCATGGTGTAACTACTATACCCATAGGTTGATTTTTTTTTTAGGTAATTTGATTAAAGTTAAGACAATATAAAACAATGAGCGAACTTTTGAACAGTAGCTATACCTTTTAGATGCTCTTGTTTATTTTTATTATTAACGGTATCTATCCTTGATATAGGTATGGTTTGGCTTAAGTATGTAGGTTTCTACTTACATCAAAACTTAAGCTATATATTTATATTTTTTTAAGAAATATTTTTTTTTTAGGAAAGAGAATATAGGAATGCTTGGATGTGAGAGTCATTCATTTTTAGAGTAAGTACCACCTGACCTACATCTTGACTTTTTAAAACTTTTGTGCATGGATGGATAATTTCATTTAAAAATATGTAAAGTTAAAGTGAACAGGGTTTATATTTTTATATGCAAATGATTTTATTTATTTTTTCAACATTTGCATATAAGAATTCCTTTGCAAAAGATATCCTTTAACCAAACCTAAGATAAACTCAATAACAGTTAAGAAAATAAAAAAGGGATTTTATACCTATGTTTTAGAACAGGATAATGTTAATAATTTTATAGAGAAAAGTTAAGCTTTTTTTTCTTTTACAACAAAAAGTAAAATCTAAAATAAACATTAGTTACGCAATAAAAACGAATCGTTCATCTTATCTTATCGTGAGATTCAACTTGCGATTGGAAGTTAATGTTTAAATGCTAAGCCATCTTAAATCTCAGAGGCTTCTAGGGAACGATCTTTAATTAATTATTGAATTTCTTAGTATGGCGTACTTCATACTGAACTTTTAGTTTTAATCAGTTTATTTCAAAGTTATTGATATGTGAGAAGGATTTCTGTATTTGTTTTAGTAAGTTATGCCTACTCAGGAAAATTAGAAAAATAGAAGCAAAATTAAACGAACTCGAAAAGAAAAACATTTTTTGATGATTCTCTCAATCAGTGATGGGCAGGTTTTTTTACCTACCTGGTAGGTATTTATTAATGGGTACTTACCGGGTATATACCAAAAAAGGGTAAAAACCTACCCTATGCCGGGTATATAAAATTATAAAGTTGCTCTTAACTTTTATCTTTTTAATGAGTTTCTTGTGGTTTTTTGAGATTATCTTTTTAAGGGTTGAGTGTAAGGTGTTGAAAAGTGTCTTACCTGATAAGAATTTTTGATTTAAAATTAAATTAAATATTTAACTTTCCCGTTAAGTGAAAATGATGGCCATATTGAGGTTGCTATACATATGAGCTTATAACTCCTTAGTGCATGCATGGATTACTTTGATTATTCTTAAATCCAATAGTCAATTAAATTTCCATTATTGATACCTCATTTATTATCCTACGACTTATACCAGCCTCAAAATTAATTATTCAAATCAATCAAAAAATTAATAAAATTGCATGAAATTTCCTGCTTGGACTATTGTCTACGACCATCCACCAGGGTGGAAGATCCCGTTATCTACATCGAATGTTTTTATTATAGTTTGAAATGATGGCTTTAAAAAATCTCTACTAATCGAATCTTCAAGGAGGTCTTTAATGAAAATGACCCTGAACTTTGCAGACGATTTGAGTATCATATTTTGGACTGTCATCAGTTGGGTAGAAATGGTTCGATTTCAAAAAATGAAACTGCAATCGATTTGTCATGACAAAATCTTGATACACCATCTTTTATCTTATTTATTTACCGCAATAAAAAAGTTATGATGAAAAAAGTAAGAAGTGCCGAGGAAAAACACGTTGAAAGTTTTTGGACTGTCACCAGCGCCGTTAAAATGAATCGATTTCAAAAATTGGAACGGCAATCACTTTGTCACGACAAAATATCGATACACAATTTTTAGTTTTATTTATCTATCGCAATAAAAAAGTTTTGATGAAAAAAGGTGAATAGAAAAAAAAAAAAAAAAATGACGTGTCGAGATTTTGTCGTGGCAAATTAATTGCCATTTCAATTTTCAAGAACGATGCATTTTAACGGTGCTGGTGACAGTGCAAAATCTTTCAACGTGTTTTTCCTCGGCACTTCTTACTTTTTTCATCATAACTTTTTTACTACAGCAAATAAAAAAATAAAAATGGCGTATCGAGATTTTGTCATGAAAAAGTGATTGCCGTCTCATTTTTTGAAATCGAACCATTTTTTTTTTGCAACTGATGACAGTCCAAAATGTTTGAAACTGATTTTGAAATGTGTTGTTTTTCATTTTTTGCCACTGTCAGGACGGGGTTCCGAAATATATTTGGGCATTGTTTAGGGTTCCACAGCTTAAAAAGTTTGGAAACCGCCGCCTAAGGAATTATTATTTGCTAGATATTGACAATTTTGTGTTACCGTATTCCTGGCATTTTTTGTCCCACATACAATCCAAATATACGAAAATGTAGGAAATTAAGTGCTCTAAAAAAAAGGATAATATAATTTTTTCTGTCAGATGAACAGGAGCCGAGATAAACGCTTAAAACCGTTTTTTTCTAAGAAAAGTCAACAGTTTTTCGGCAATAAGTTTTCATTGGAAAGTGACGACAAAAATGTTTGAAGCGTAAGTTTTATAAAATCTCCTAACCTACAAAATCAAACAAAAAATTTTACTCTACGTCCAATAGGAGCCGAGAAAATCGCATTAACGATTTTCAAAGCCTTTTTTCAAAATGGCGGACAAGACAACATTTCTCACCAGCCAGACTGCCCTCACGTGAATCTAGGGACTTTGAAAGGTCATAATATAAACAAAACTAGTCAAACAAAAATGACTTTTTTACGCTCCCAGGTCTCGTACAATTATACAAGCCGAATCCATTGTGAACAAAATAATATTTTCCTCCATTTATTCGATACTTATATAATAATAAATTGCGAAGACTTTTGTCGAAAGACTTTAAAAGACTTACAGTTAATTGACTATAGTTAAAAGACTTCAAGACTAAAACTAAAATCAGGCCAGTACTGAGACTTTCAATTGACTTTAAAGACTAAAACCAGTCACAAAGTACTGAAGTTACTTAACTTTTAGTCAATTGACTGGTTTCGGCGACTGTACAGTACTGAATATAAGTACTACTGGCGACTGCTTATTTTGCAGTTACAGTACCCAGTCACAGTATTAACTTAACAGTCAATTGATAAGTTAATTAACTGGGACCTTGCTGACTGCATTACTAGAGTACTGGATTTTTTACAGCTCTGGTTCAGGGTCATTAAATAAAGCCAAGATAGCATGATACATTGTGAAAAAAAAATCATTTCGATCTGTTAAACAAAATTATATACTTTTACATTAAAAAATATTAATACCCTCATATTTAACCGTTTTGGTAAACACTGGGTGTATAGTACCCTCAAATGGTATATACCGGTTAGTTACCCATCACTGCTCCCAATACATTTTTTCATTTATTCTTTTTAAGTTAACTAAAAATAACCATCTTTTTAGAAAATTAAAATAAGCCTCATTTTTTCAAGAATGGCCTTACAATTTTTACAAATTCAATCAATTACTTTAGTAAAAGCTATATCTTTGGGTGAAGAACCATTTTTCTAAACATTGTTTTTAAGGTTGGTATCTCTCAAGGAACGATTTTTTGATTTTCTTAAAAGCAGTTATACATTTTTTTGTGCAGACGTTCCTGCAACATATAAATAGCTACTACAAAATAAGTGTACAAAACTTTTCCAAAAATTATTTCTTAGGTTTTTAAAACATATTCCAAACAACGCTTCCAAATTGTGCCAAATGGGCCCAAAACCAGATTGCCGTTGATCCCAAATTTTCAAAAGTGAATTTTGTTTAGCTATGAAGCTCACTTTTGGTTGAATGGATATGTCAATAAAACGTATTCGAAGTGATAATAATCCTCAAGTGTATGTTGAAACACCTTCACATCCACGAAAACTGACTGTTTGGTGTGCTTTATGGGTTGGTGGAATAATTGGTCCGTACTTTGAAAAATGTTGCTGGCCAGAACGTTATAGTCAATGGTGACCGCTATAGAGCCATGATTGAATTTTTCGTTCATCAATTGAACAAACATGATGTGCAGGAGCTGTGGTTTCAACAAGACGGCGCAACATGTCACACAGCTCACGATTGATTTGTTGAAGGAAACCTTTAGTAACCGCAAATTTTCACGATACGGACCCGTGAATTTTCCTCCAAGATCGTGCGATTTACCACCGCTTGACTATTTTTTGTGGGGTATGTGAAGTCCCTCTAAAAGTACTTGAGAGTGCTAGGACGCCATACGGCCCTAGGCTCAATGATAGGAAAATCCCTATGCACACCTCCGCGTGATAGAGGGCGGGTAACGCTAACGTGCAGGGGGACCGAATGGATGCCGAGATAAGCAGACTACCCAGCTATGCTGGTCAGGGCACAAACTTGTCCTTGGGATGGTTAAAAGCCCCCTTAAGACGGATGAACTGCAGGTGGCGGTCAACGGCATGATAGTCTGGTGGCGGAGGAGCGTTTTTTTGGTAAAAGGCCAATGGCAGCAGCAGGTAGCGTCTGTAACCCATATTGGGCGGCTACAAAAGGCGTCTGTTTTCCTATAGTGGGCGACCTCGAGCAGTTATGTGTTTGACCATACAAAAGGCGGGTGTGCCTGTTAAATCTGAGCTTATGTATGTTATTAATCGTATCTCGGAAAACACCATGGTGGAAGGATATATGCTAATACATGAAATATGACAAGAAGTGGAAATGAGTTCCCAAGAGGTAACCATTTTATGGAGAATCCTTCTGCAGCTTCGGCTGCTGTAAGCCGCACATCGGATTTGGGGGTGCGGCATCTTTCGTGTACCAGCGTCAATCAAGACGCCATAACAATAAATGAATCGTTAAGAAATAGAAGAAGTCTTTTAAGAAGAACAAATGATACTTTTGGCTACCGCATACGTACGAAAAACGGAGCATGGAACGTTCGATCCCTGTACGGCGAAGGTAGATACGAGCAGGTTGAGCGTGAAATGCTTCACCTTAAGATCAGTATCCTGGGCATCAGCGAAACTAGGTGGAGAGGAAGAGCCGAATACAGAGCTGACTCTGGGCAAACGAGAATGCTGTATTCCGGGGAGGATGAAAGAGAGTGTGGCCAAAGGCTGCATGGTGTCGAAATTATGTGGAACGAAGAAGCGAGGCGTAGTCTTATATCCTGGGCGCCCATTTCTGCAAGAATAATGACGGCAAGGTTCCGTTCAAAAATTCGCAACGTCACAATAATTCAGTGCTACGCCCCCACAAATGAAGCGACCGAGGAAGACAAAACCGCTTTCTATACTCATCTTAACTCAGTTTACAGTGGTATTCCAAGAGCCGACATCATAACTCTCATGGGAGATCTCAATGCCCAAGTCGGATCAGACAACTACGGTCTGGAACGCGTCATGGGGAAAAATGGCTTGGGATCACGAAATGAAAATGGCGATTTGCTGGTCGATTTTTGTAACGCTAATCGTCTTGTACTGGGTGGGACTGTGTTTGAACATAAGACTTGCAACAAAATCACCTGGGTACATCCGGATGGTCAAACTGAAAACCAAATTGACCACATCATGATTCAGCAGCGATGGAGGAAGTCAATGTGCCATGTTCGAAGCATTAGAAATGCCAACATGGGAAGCGACCACCATTTGGTTCTCATGAGTCTCAAGCTACGAACTGCAGCTGTACAACGTCAATCACAGGGTGCAGCAAGGAATTCGAAGTTCAATACAAATGCTTTAAGTGATCCCAACATATGTCGTAACTATGTCACCAACCTTAACGACAGACCTTCGTCATTAAACGGAATACAACATTCAACAATTGATGAGATGTGGGGTGATATAAAAAGTGTTTTTATGGATGCTGGATCCGAAACTGTACCCAAGCAGTCGAGAGTTAGAGACTCTTGGATATCCCAAGACACCTGGGATAAAATCGAGCTTCGCAAATCGTTGAAGATGCAAATAAATGCCGAAGCGGATGCTCAATGAAAGGCTGAATTGCGAAGAGAGATCGCTTAGCACATAAGATGGTCTATCGATGTGTGAGACGAGACAAGAGGGTGAGGTTAGACGGTCTCGCAGAAAATGCGGAAAACGCTGCAAGAAGAGGAGACATGAGGGAATTGTACCAAATATCCAAGGAAGTTGTCGGGAAGAAAAGCAACACCAATCATCCTGTAATGGATGTGGATGGTACACTTTTGGTACCAATCGAGGATCAGCTGCACAGGTGGAAGGATCACTTTTGTGCCTTGCACAATGAGAATTGCAACAATTGGCGAGGTATTACAGTTTTGTCCGTTTTTCCAAAATTAATGGCAACCATCATTCTGGAGCGGATAAAGGTTAGAATCGAGTCTACACTCAAGAGGCATCAAGCTGGTTTCCGGAGTGGGCGGTCTTGTGTCGACCATATCAACACTCTGCGTATCGTTCTTGAGCAGTCTGCGGAGTTTCAATCACAGCTTTACCTCATGTTCGTGGATTTTGAGAAGCCCTTTGACCGAGTCAACCGTGAATGTATATGGGGATCACTTCTTGGTAGAGGAATTCCCCCAAAAATTGTTGCCATTATAAGAGAGTCCTATAGCAACGCAAGATGCTTTGTTTTACACAATGGGCAGCTATCCGACTCTTTCGAAATGCGGCAGGGTGTGAGACAGAGAGATGTTCTATCGCCAATTCTCTTTCTACTGGCGATTGACGATGTTAAGACGGCCAACGTTGGAACAGCAGAGATGCAGGGCATTCAATGGAGACCGTTTGAAAGACTTAGCCACTTAGACTATGCCGATGATTTATGTCTCTTGGCAAATAACATCAGCGGGCTGAACGGGATGTGTCAAGCTCTGAAGGTAAAAGGAGAGTCGAGTGGTCTTAAAATAAATAGCAAAAAGACAAAAATAATGCTCACAGGCCGCTCCATACATCAGTGTATTTTAATACAGGAGACGCCAGTTGAAGAGGTTGAACAATTTAACTACCTTGAAAGTATTGTTTCAGCAAATGGTGGTACTGATCTGGACGTTCAAAGTAGAATAAATTAAGCTCGCGCAGCCTTCGGTTCTCTCTCCCAAATTTGGAAATCATGTCAAATCTCCTCGCGCACAAAGTTGAGATTCTTTGAATCCAATGTCAAATCCGTGCTGTTATATGCTTGTGAAACCTGGAAAGTCACGACTACCATCTCAAAGAAATTGCAGGCTTCTGTGAACCGTTGTCTACGCCATATTCTAAAAATTCGCTGGCCACAAATTATATCAAGCGACGAATTGTGGCGCAGGACAAGTCAAGAGCGGCTGGACGTTGACATAAGAAAGGGTAAATGGCAATGGATTGGTCACACACTGAGGAAACCAAACGATGAAATTGCAAAGCAGTCATTTGAATGGAATCCTCAGGGTGCACGGCGGGTTGGAAGACCAAGAACAACATGGAAATCAACAGTTCTATCAGAAGCAGACTCCCAGAGAAAGACGTGGCCACAGTTAAAATATCTATCTGCAGACCGTGAAGGATGGACACGATTTGTTGGCGCCCTGTGCCCCAACCGGGGTTACAGGACTTGATGATGATGATGATGTGAAGTCACTAGTCTACGCCGATAAGGCCCGACAACATTCGCTACGTTATTGCCGATACACGGCCAAAAATGTTGAAAAAAGTAATCGGAAAGTGAACCTCCAAATTAGACTACGTCCAGAAATCATTTATGTATAAATTATAATGCCAGAAGATTATCTTTCGAATAAATTAAATTTCATGCCAAAGTTCTATGCCTTTAAAAAACACACCCTTTATAAGACGTGGTCGATTTTTTTCAAACTCGGTACCTACTTAAGGGTTTTTAACACTTTTTTTTTTATATTTATTGGGAATATAAATTACTTTTATGAAAAAATAATGGTGAACACTTGCTGTCAAATTCTTATGTTCAGCATTTAACTCTGTCTGCTCTGTTATTTTTTCTTAGCTCATATAGCGCGCTCCAAGCAAGCTCAGAACGAAAAAAGAAACACAAATTTGTGCTCTGAACGCTCAGATTCAAAATTTTAAATAATTTTAAATAACTGAATACCAAACTTTTGACATTTTTTTTCATTTTAGTTCATTACTTTACCTGGTGATGACCAAACTCCAAAACTTAAAGTTAATTATTATAATAATTATGAAGAAGAAAAAAGAGTCCTAAAATTCTCAAAAATAAGCAATTTTGGGTTATTTAAGAAAAGTTACGGCAAAGGGGTAAATTTTTTTTTAATAATTTTCGCACTCAAGGGGTTATAAATACCCTTTAACATTAAACACAGTTTGAGCACTAGGAAAATAATTGCAGAGGATTTAAAAGGAGATAAAGATGCATATTGGTTTTGAATGTCTGTATATCGCAATGGGAGAGAAAAATCAAGCTGAGTAAAGCATTCCACATTCGTGTAGTGCAGCTAAAGAAAAAGTCTCTGTAAAAGTACGTCTAAAGATAGTCTCAAGGGTAAGTAAACTTGATGGGCATTTATGGTGGTGCTAGTGTTATAGTGGAATTGCTTAAACATAGGAATGCTGTTGGTTATTTCACTGCGCAGTATTGTTATTTTTATGTTATAGGAGCGCCAACGCCAACCCATATGTGGAAATTATATAGGTACTTAAGCTTTGGGCAAATGCATGCTTTGTTGATCATAGCCAGATCAGAAGGCGAAAGGAATTTCTTACATCGTCTTAGAAAACCTATAAGCATTTCCTGGCATTCCCAGTGACTTCAAATATGTGGTCGTTCCTGAGAAGTTGGTTGGTGATGCACATACCGGGTATGGATAGATAATTATTATTGGCTTTCTTGATGCAAGTGCCATTCATAATGGATAATGGCAGTGGGAGAACATTTTGATTTAGCGGCAAGAGACAGCACTGGGTTTGGGATGCATTAAGTTCAACGCAGTTCCTTATCCCCCATTCAACGATGCTGTTAAGACTGGAATGTAATGAGTTTATCATACACTGCCGTTGCAGCTCCACTTCTAAAGCACAAGGATGTGAGTCTGGAAATGAGTATGAAAAGCTACGGGTACTGTCATCTGCGAAACAATTAAGTGGATTAGAAGTTGTATTATCGGAGACAAAACAGAGCCTTGGGGCACACCAGAATTTATTTGGCTAATATCAGACTCACAACAGTCCAAAAATAAAAATCGGATTGAACGGTCGGACAAGTAATTTCTAATCCAACGAATAAATGATTCATCAATACTTAAAGCATGCGTTTTCGATAAGAAAGCTTGAAACCAAACTCTATCAAATGCCTTAGAAATATCAAGCGCATTAATCTTACTTTCACCAAAACGATGCTAAGATTGGTTCCATTGTTCGGTGAGATATACCATCAGATCACCTGTGGACCTATTTCTACGAAAGCCATTCTGGGGGCCATTAAGATGCTTCCGTTCTTCTAGATATTTCTGCAGCTGAAAATTAAACAGCGTTTCTAACCGTATGATGTGTGGAGTGTTATTTGTGTAAATCATATTTTAATCATTTTTGTACGTTGTTTTAAATTAAGAACGGACAGCTGCTGGCAATTGAGTTTGTAAACATGTCCAGACTTAAAAACTATTTTTTCAGTGGAGCAACTTCGTTGACTGCAACTCATTTCAATCGAGTTCAGGTCCACATTTTTGTAAGTGAATTGATGCTGTTGATCAGTCTTCATTTATTAATCATGCGTTCAAAGAAATCACACCAGCTTTCTTTTTTTCGGCTCAAAATTTTCTAAGGAGCTTTTTGAATTCAAGTATACACACATATCTAATCTTAAATATTCTAAACAAGTCCAAAACTAATAGGTAGAGGAAGTTGGTACGACTGCATGTTTTAACTTAAGTATATAAATCCAAGCTAAAAATATCTTTATATTTTGTTATCAATAGAAATAAAATCAAGAAATATCCAAAAGTCATGTATCTTATGCTTATATTTTTCCAAAATAAATGATGAAGTATCATTTCACATTTCCCTCTATTTCTTAAAGAAGCATTCCTCCACCCAAAAAATGTGCGTGTGTGGTATTAAGATTCTTCATACTCATATAATTCGTTATGTATATGGTGTATGAAACGTGTTTGCGAACTTTCTTCATAATACGTCTACCATCATTGTGGTTCGGGTAAAAGTGAATAAAAGTAAGAAAAAGTTATATTCTCTCTGATTTGTTTACACATCTAGGTACAAACATATTTCCATTTGTAGAAATGTATAGCTAATAAAGAAGTTTTTATCCAAAGGTACCTCTAAAAAAAAATTATTTTGCTTAAAAATAACACAAAAAGTAAAAAAAAAAATGCACGACTATATTGCACAAGCCTGCTTTTATGTAATTCAAAGATTGTATCCATTGAAAATATAAAGCTTATAGTTTTTATATTAGCAATATATAACATTGTTAACGATAAATAGTGAAAAAAGTACTAAAATAAAATTAATTTGTTAAACAAATCGTTTTTAAATTTTAGAATGCAATAAATACTTTTGTGCAAAATTATAACAAACAAAATACAATAACGAAATGTAACAGAGGAAATAATTCAAAAATTAAGACAATTGACTCAAATATCGTTAGTACCCAATTCTAGTATGTTTTTCTTTAAAAACCTTAATTGCACATTTATTAAAACATTTCAAGAAATTATAGCATTTGAAGAACATTAAAAAACATACCTACCTACAATGGTTGTGTTTTCTTCTAGGAAACTAGTCTTTCTACCTGATGTACAGTAGTAACTCTAGCTTGATCTACCAATAGGAATTATAGTTGCTCAGATGCACGGACGCATAGAACCCCAGACCGGAAACGGACAATATCACAAAAACCTATTTTTTTACTTCTCCATAATTGTAGATTGTACCTACTTTTAAATTTTGTTAAAGCTTCTGATTTTTGTCTATATGAAGCCAATACTTGCCTTATAGAGCAAATATAAAAAAAAACTAAATAGTTGTACAAACAAAGCTCAATCAAAGTTTTTGAGTGTACGAAAACTTAACAATCCTTTGGCAACGAAATATAAATAAATGAAGATAAGTACTTACATATACATATAGGAATAGACAAACAAAAGAAAACTTGAATGAATACATTTTAATGTTAAAAAAACATCAACAATTTCACAAAAATAGAATTGACAATAACACAAAAATAAAGACTTCACAAAATCTCAATAAATCTTTTGTTTGTCCATTCGTAACTCACCCCAGGGCTTAGGGTGAAGAAAGAATAAGTGGGTTTTGCTTTGTTTTGAGTTCAAGGCTCAATTCAATTTGTGCTTAAAGAAGAAGAAAAACATTTATAAAGATTTGCATTTATCCATAAAAGTAAAAATAATTCACTTTGTGACGTAGAAAATCCTATCAAGTGCCAGATACAATGAGAAAAAGGTTTGTTTATACGTTTTAAACATATTCATCTCTTCGCAAGGTCTGACGTCACAGCTGTATATAATTTTTAATAGAAAAAATGTTTAAGTCCGAGTGGTTGAGGGAGTTGTTATGTGAATGGATATGTTATTTTATTCTGGCTGATTGTTTTTCAACCGATGCGTGTTATACAAAAGTTTACATCAAACAGAAAATGTTTTCAATCCTGCAGATTTGATCCTTTTGTTTGATCTTGAAATGCATTCAACTTGCATTCAATTTCAATATCACGTTCAAGAAGTTTGATTAAAATCTTGAGTCTATTGAGAAGAAATGTGCAAGAAAATAAATCCACAATACATTATCCACATCTGTGGGACTTAAATCCACCATTGAATACGACAGCATTTCCATCCAATGACATTATGACGGTTGTCTAGTTAGATTTACAAAATACTGACTAGCAGGGTCGTAAATTCAAAACTGGGTGGCTTTTCTGCTAGAAGGTCTGTCAGTAGAGGTACTCCACAAGGCGGTGTCGTTTCTCCTCTTCTCTGAAGCTGAGGGTAACAGAGTGATTGCTTATGCGGACGATGTTTCTGTTGCCTTATCAGAAAAACATCCTAATACCTTAAAAGAACTCTAACAAAACGCTTTAAATAGACTAACCAATTGGTAGGTTTCCTAAATTCATGTGGGATCACAATATACCAACTCATGGTTTATTGTGTCGATCTCCACGACTGGCAGCCACTTCAATCGAACCTAACCTGTCGACTTGTAGCATCGTCACATGAATGGTGAAAGGCTCTGGGTTCTTGTTCTCCATAAGCAAGAGATGCATTCCTTGCTACTAAGGCTATTTGTGTGCTTATTAACTGATTTACTTTAAAATACAAAAATAAATACAGGAAAAGCATTAAGCCAACGCAACGCCAACGCCAAATTTTAAATTGAGTTCTCTAATTGCTTCATTGGCCTTAATATTAAATATTTGGAGCTTAAATCAATGCGTCTTCTGTGCAAAAATGAAAGTGAGCAGCTAGTTAGTATATACCTTTTTTACCAACTTTTATCGACTTGTTAATATTTTTACAAATACAGACATTTTTTACCTGTCACAATTTTTATAATCGACATTTGTCTGTCGTTCTTTCTTAGGTTACTCCATTCTTAAGTACATAAATGCTTTTTTTGAAATGCTTGCACGAATTCTGTAGAGACTCGAATCATTAATTTTTCTTGTCTTAATTTTCAACAGAAACTTAACAGTTGTTTGATGCTTTGGAAAATTATAGACTCTGTTTAAGACTCAAAATGTTCTTGGTAAACTTAAGACAATCGATTAATTCGATTGATGACATTGCAAAGTATGAAGTGCTCAAAATGTCAACTCTCAAATAGTAGACTTTCAACCTGTCGACTTTAAAAATGTCGACTTTAAAAATGTCGACTATTGAATTCTCGTCGATGTCGATTACAGTCGAAATTTTGGTGAAATTTTGTCTTTTTCCAGTCTTTAAACCATCAGAAATTTTTCGGTCGAGATTATAAAAATCGACCTTATTTATTTACATAGCTGCTACACCGTACCCGATCCATTTCACTTTTTCAATAGGTATACAGTAATGATCCAGTATAACGAATGCCGATATAACGAATGATTGATATTACGAACACTTTTTGGAAAACCTTTTTCACATTTTTTTTTAGAAAACGATTAAAAAAAGAAATTTTGTCAAAAACGCCTTTAACATAGGGCGGGGCAAACTTTTTGTATAATTTTTCGATTTGTTTTCAATTACCCAAAAAGAAATATTTTGTCAAAAGCGCCCCCAAAATTTTTGTATGAGAGAGTTATTATAAATTACACTATCTACAACTTTTCCAAAGAATACACCACTCATTTACATCAACTTTTGACGATTTGGTGACCTGTTTTTAAAAGTGGGCGTGTCAGTGGGCGGAAATTTTCTCTGATAATGTCTTATGAAATCATTTATCATTCCTGAAAATTTCATCTTAATCGGGTAGCTGCTTCAGTTTTTATAGATTTAAGACCGCCTCTCCGTACATCTTGAACCACTGTGCGTTTGTCGTGGCGTTGCCTTTCACGGCAAGGTGCCTTGGGCATTTGCCTCTTTGCTCCACCCTAAGGTACGGCCCTGAGAGCTTTTGCATACAACTTTAAATCGATTGATCCATTAATGAGAAAATCAAAAAACCTTTGTAATGTAATGTATGGCAGGTAGGAATCTTTAATAACTGTTTTTGGTAATTTTTGCTTATCAAAATCGTTAGAGCCGTTTTTGAGATAAATATATAAGCTTTTGCTTAACAATTGTATGCTTAGTTAAGTTATTTTTGGAGCTAAACAAAATTTAATTTACTTTCCAAGGAATTGCAAAACGAATAAATAACGACAAAGTATTAAAACAGTAACCCTGTTTAGGGGTCGATATATTGCGTAAGATAAGCTTCAAACGTATTTGGTTGTTTCCAAACAATACCAATCTCTAAAATTTTGATTTTGAATACGATCCTAGGCTCTAGTTACCCTCTATAGGTATGGAGGAATAAAATCGATAAACATTTTGAGGGAATTATGTGCTTATGAATTATTCATTATTTGAAGGCTTCTTTCATAAATTTACATTGCATGTTGTGTGTGACTGCATTTATTTTGTGTAAGAAACAAAACGTATAATATCAGGGCAGTACCTATATACATTTAAATAATAAATTGAAACGTGCAAAGATATACAATAGGGGACAATCTATTGAGGTAGATGTGTTTTCATTTTGTTAAGTGAAATGTATATGAAATCGGAATTTAAATAATAAGAATAATTTGAATAAGAAATTATGACTAACCTACTCTTTCTTGAAGCAGGATGACTTTCTCAAACAAAATCTGTAAGCCTTTTTATAAATTGTCAAATCTCAAATCCAATACAAAGAAATGTTGAAAATTTCAAAAAACATTTCTACAAACTAAACACCATTGTTTCACCATAAACAAAATTCAAATATAATTGACACTAGTATTAGAGTTTCCTTTTTTCTTAAACTTTGATTCCTTATTGACAAAATATTTCCATTCGATTGATCTGGCTTATTTTCAAAATTAAAAATTAAAAAACTAAAACACTAATCTTAAGACTTAAAGTGTATGTCAACAACGATTAGTACTATTAATGCTTGTTTCAAAGTACAAATAAGCATACATATTTTACAAAATTAATTCCTTGTCATTTGAAAAAAATAAATGTTATTTCAAAGGCACCACAGCTATGATGTAATAAAAAATAAAACTATTTTAGAATTCTAGTTCATTCAAAAGTTGTTACTTATTTATATTGTAATGCGTATAATGGTCTCGATTTTTTTTTTTTAATGAAAAGGGTCAAATTTGCGTATAAATAATAACGTATACCTATGTAAAAAAGGTAACATAATGTAGAGATGGACATATCTAGCCAACTTTACCTGAGCCACCAAATACCAAAATTATTCTGGTAGAATGTTTTCTGTATATATTTAAGACACATATACATATGTACATGTGTTATATATTGTAAATATGTATTCTTTCCGGTCACAGAATCTTAACCAGAATGATTGCGGTCTGACTTAGAGAAAAGGATGCTATAATGTGACATTACAACGGGTGAAAAGTTTCATTGAATACCTATGCCAAATTAGAGTAATTTGACAACTATGTAAGATATTGTATATTTACAGTTGAGGAATTAATTCCCTTTACGCAGATATCTACCGACATATACCTAAAGAAAACTTTAGGGTCAAGCTTTCATTTTTACTATTGACGTTTTGTGCTTTATTTACAAATACAAACATACATATGTTAAGGACTTCAAATATAAATCTAATTTATTTCTTAGGTTTTCTTTTGGGTAACTTAAGAGTATGATGTGTTATAATAAGGATTAGTTTTGGAAAGATAAAGTATATTTCCTTTTTATAGGGTGGCCTAGAGTCTAGGTATGAGAAAAGTCGTATCCGATAACACTGGTCTGTAAAGTTAAATCAACTTTCTCCCTTAAAAATATCTTTGTAACTTTTTCGACAGTTTTTGATGAATAAAAAAATAAAACGATTAAAAAAGTAAAACCATTTTTTATTTCCTGGGATATCTGGACCTGGTGGAGTTTTTCTGATGTTGGATCCACTTGGTAAACACATCAAAAACTTTTCATTTGAAAAAAGACCCAGTTAAAAGCTTCTACCAAAATTGAAAAAAAGAAGAAATATAGGAAAAGATTTCGTCAGTTTTTTTTCCAAATTTATCAAAAACGATTTTTTTCACTGTATCCAAATTTTAGTGTGCATATATAAATTTTAGTGCATATAACGAAAATGTTCGTTTATCTAACGAAAGTTTCGTGGTGCAAAACCACGAATCACTTTCGTGAATTGTACGAATAAGCCATCGTAAATTATACAAATACTACACACATAACAGATAAATATTCATTCGTAACTATTACGAAACTTTTGTATTTTTGCAAAATATTGGAAAAAACTTTAGTACAATGCACGAAATATTTTTTGAATATTTTGTTTATTATACGAAATTTTTCGTTTTATATCCACGAATGCATTCGTTAAAATTACGAAATTTTTGTAATATTGGGTAAAAAATTTTGTGAAATATACGAAATTAATTCGTATTATAATATTTTCAAAAAATGGTTCACATAAGAAATAGGTACCTATTTACTTATGGTCTTCTGAGCCAATAATAATTTGTTTGAGAGTGAAAGCATTTTAATAAAATTTCCAATAATTTTAACAATATATACATAAGTATGTAAAATTTTTTGGTTTTTAAAAACAAATATGATTATTGTTAGAACTGTCTTAAGTCAGATCTTTCGTTGTCCGCTCTGAAAATAACATAATAATGATCACTATACAATTTGACATTTGTGATTTAAAAGGCGGGACTTACCATTGTTTCATTTCGTTTTGCAGAATACATTATGGGTTTAGTTTCATTCATCCCTTCTTACCGTCTTAGTAACTGTTAAATTTTAAGAATAAATACTAACAATAGAATCCTTATAACTATGTACCTACCACTGATACAAACTTCACTTAACTTATAATAAATTGAGTCAAAACTCGAAACTTCCTAATGATCTTAACACTTCAATGACTGCAATACAAATGATGAAAAATATATCGCATCAGTTTTTTATTCAGTTTACTATTTACTTCGAAGTCCTATTGCTAATAATATGCTTGTTTTGATAGAATTACAAAAATTTTGTAATTTTATAAAAACGTTGGTAGAAAAGAGAGGCAAAACACTTAGTATATAAGGAGTTTTATTAGTATCATAATGACTTAGTAGAATAAACCAAATTATTCATACATATAACTAAAGTTTTTGCAAATAAAAAATACGAAAGCACTTTCTTATATTCTACAAAGTTTTAGTAGCGCAGATATTTTTCTACCTTGTATTCATAACGAAATATTCGTACAATTCATAAAATTTCGTGCAACTAACGAAAAAAAGATTTACGAAAGTATTTCGTAGCGATTTAACGAAAAATTTTTTTGGGTGTATTTATATAAAGTTTGTGGTTTTAAGTTTTAAAATATTACAATCTCCAATTTATTATATTTCTTAAAGCGAGTTTTTATGTTTCCTGAATAATTTTCCATGTTTACTTAAAAAGATTTTTAACGAAATGTGACGATATTGTCAAAAATAATAAATATTTTCCATCGTACATTTGATAAAAAATTAAAATATATAATTAATTATGCCTTCTTACTCTGATGGCATTTGAAAATTATGTTAATTAGTACTCATATCTATCAACCCTCTGCTTATAAATGGGAAAATTAATAATTGTTTTATTCACATTTATTCCTATTTTTGTGGAAGATAACTAAGAAGGCTATCATACAGAGAAGTATATAAAAACCCATAACTGTGGAGGCAAGATATAGTTAAATAAAGGTTATAATTTCGAACAAAAGTCCTACCATAAGCAATAAGCACATCCATTTTCATTTTCTTTTCTGCACTTTTACCATTTACATACATAATATTATAATTATACAACTGTGGAAAGGGAAAAGTCATTAGAATACTAAATTAAGGGTAATTAAGGACATACATAATACATGTGTAGGTATGCTCTTGTGTGGTATTCTATCAACTACTAAAGTATCTATAGACACCAACAAAGACAAGAACAAAGACAAATTAAATAAAGGACACAATAGGGTTGTAGGTTTTCGATGGTCTTATGATCGAGTTAGTGTTTGTTCTATTGTAACAAAAAATCTATAAATAAATTCTGATATAAATATATCCGATGATAGAAATCTTTATACAAAAGTGATGAAATCAATCATAATCAATACTTCAAGCCTCTTATGAGCTTAACATGAAAAAAAAAATCACTTCGTGAAGGTAGTTAGACAACTTAAGGGAAAAGTTAAATATAAGTTATATGAGAGGCTTTGAAGATGCTTTCGTTCATAAATCCTTCCCATTACAAAAACTGAATTCTCTTGAGGATATAACGATCTAATCGATCTTTTCATATTCAAGTAGATGATTTTTAATAAATCAGTCATAAAGTACAAGCTACATCTGTGGCCACAAGCAATAACCGCTTAAGTCGATTTAAGACAAAAGTCAGTTTTTTGTTTCATCATGTTCTCCATGTTCCATTGCACTGTTGAAAAAAATCCCCTGTAATTTAAGCCCTTTTTCATAAAATAAAACCAATATGAAAAAACCGCTTAAGTCATTTTCACTCTAAGCAGCATATGCAATAAACGCTTAACTCAAAATAAGAATTCATAAATAATATAATGCAGTTTTAAATAACGGCTTATATCGACTTAAGCTGCTTTTCTAAATTGAAAACCTCTTCAAACCCAGAAATGTATATTGAAGTCAAAAACAACTTATTTCGATTTAAGCGCTTATTGCAAAACGAAAAATATATTTTCATTAATACAAAAATGAATTAAGTCATTTTTGCAAATTTTTATTTGTATTTTGAGAAATCTTATGTTACTTAAGCTACTATTGCAAACTGAAAATTCTTTCATATAGAGAATTAAATGGACTTAAGCTGTTATCTCCAATGCGTGAGGTAGTTTTCAATGAACTTAAGTGCTTTTTGAAGGAAATAGTTAACTGATTTGCAGATTGTAATATTGAAAAATTTAAAACAAATTTTGATTACCTCAAACAAAAATGTATAAATTAGTATGAGTTGAATGTTCTCAAAATGGTGAATCATAAATTTGATTTTTCTTAAATTTAAAACAGGTTGCAATTTTTATTGAAGTTAAAGATGTCTGGAAAACGGGGACAACCGCTTATTGTTAAACAAAAGAAAATAATTAAAACAAATTTCTATCGACATATCTCATATGATTGTATGGATATACTAAACAACAATATACATACAACAAATCTTAATATTTTTTGAAATGTTTGGTGGAAATGTTAGTCCAGAACAATACTTGTTCAACTTCAATTAAGATAATTTCGATGATTTTCGCTTCTAACGAATAATATTAAAGAACTCGTCCTCGTGAGAACATTTCGTTCGTCAGATAGCGTATCCACTCTGTTTTCTAAGATTACTTATGAAAAAGAAGTTGCATATAGCTTCATATAAGAAATTCACACAAGATCGGTAGTAGGTACCTGAGTATTTCTGCTGGAAAAATATTTGGGAGTAATTCGGACAGTGTGAAAGCCCTTACAAATAACGGTCCAGTCAACGAAAGCGACTTTTTACTACTGATACTAGGTACTTGCAAATAGTTTAATACAATAGCTATCTGTCGTTGGACACAATTATTTATGAGTTCTACTAAATCTCCAAAAAAATATTCAAATTTCCTTGGGACAGCTACTTGTATAATAGTTGGTAAATCTGTGGAAATTATGTCTTTTTGTTTTTCTTTAAAATTGGAAGACAAGCTCAATTGTGAGTTGCATTTCTGGCCTTACCGAACGCTAGCTTTTCCATTTAAGTGATAGAAAATAAGTTCTAAGATTCAAGATCATGCAGTCGTGAAGGAGATAAATAATGGAATAGATACATTGTCACTAACTGGCATTATGTTATCGGGTTGAAAAAGATAAAACCATAATCAAGCCAAGACTTAATAAAGCCTAGGCTTTTTCGACTCCTGTTCATTTAAAAAATCAAAACTATGGTGGAAATGTAGATTCAAAAAAATTTGTGTTGCAAAAATAAATTGGCAAGATACAGCAAACCAAAAGTAAGCCGAATCCACTATCAAATAAATCTAGATGTTAATAAAATAGCCTGAGCTTCTAACAGAGGGAAAGCGCATGATGTCAATCAGGGAGGGGGCGAAACTCATTCAAAAATTCATATTAGCAAAGAAATCTAGCTTTGAGATTCAAAAGAAAACAAATTGAATGAAATGTTAGTAATATTATCTTGATTAAAGGGGCAAGTGCCTCTACCTACCCCCTTGCGTACTCCCTTCACCTTAAATATGCCCAATCATCGTGTCCTGTAACCCCGGCTGGGGCATAGGGCGTCAACAAAACGTCTCCATCCTTCACGGTCTGCTGCAAGGTACTTTAGCTGTGGCCACGTCTTTCTCTGGGATTCTGCTTCTGCTAAGACAGTTGATTTCCATGTTGTTCTTGGTCTTCCAACCCGCCGTGCACCCTGAGGATTCCATTCAAAGGACTGCTTTGCAATTTCATCGTTTGGTTTCCTCAGTGTGTGACCAATCCAACGCCATTTACGCTTTCTTATGTCGACGTCCAGCCGCTCTTGACTTGTCCTGCGCCACAATTCCTCATTTGATATTATTTGTGGCCATCGAATCTTTAGGATGTGGCGAAGACAGCGATTCACAAAAGCCTGCAATTTCTTCGAAATGATAGACGTGACTTTCCAGGTTTCACAAGCATATAACAGCACGGATTTGACATTGGATTCGAAGAATCTCAACTTAGTGCGTAAGGAGATTTGACTTGATTTCCAGATTGGGGACAGAGTACCGAAGGCAGCACGAGCTTTATTTATTCTACTTTTAACGTCCAGATCCGTACCACCGTTTGCAGAGACAATACTGCCAAGGTAGTTAAATTGTTCCACTACTTCAACTGGCGTCTCCTGTAGAATAATACGCTGCTGTGTGGAGCGGCCTGTGAGCATTATTTTTGTCTTTTTGCTGTTTATTCTTAGACCACTCGACTCTCCCTTCACTTGCAGTGTTTGGCACATCCCGTTCAGCCCACTGATGTTATTTGCCAGTAGACATATGTCATCGGCATAGTCTAAATGACTGAGCCTTTCGAACGGTCTCCATTGAATGCCCTGTCGCTCAGCTGTACCTACACTGGCCGTCAATACGTCGTCCATCGCCAGCAGGAAGAGAATTGGCGATAGAACATCCCCTTGTCTCACACCCTGTTGCACTACGAAGGAGTCGGATAGCTGCCCATTGTGCAAAACAAAACACCTTGCGTTGTTGTAGGACTCTTTTATAATGGTAACAATTTTTGGTGGAATTCCTCTACCAAGCAACGATCTCCATATACATTCTCGGTTAACTCGATCAAAGGCTTTCTCAAAATCCACGAACATGAGGTAAGGCGGTGATTGAAATTCCATCGACTGCTCGAGGACGATACGCAGGGTGTTGATATGGTCGACGCACGATCGACCACTGCGGAAGCCAGCTTGATGCCTCTTGAGTGTAGACTCGATTCTATCCTTTATTCGCTCGAGAATGATGGTTGCCATTAGTTTTGGGAAAACGGACAAAACGGTGATACCACGCCAATTAATGCAATTCTTTAAGTCACCTTTCTTTGGCAACTTAACAATCACACCATCCTTCCAATCCCTGGGATAGCTTTCGTTTTCCCAAATGCTTTGTATCAACGGATGTAAAATACTAGCCGCTGTTACAGGATCGGCTTTCAGGAACTCAGCTGGTATTCCGTCCAGTCCAGCCGCCTTGTTGTTTTTGAGGAGATTTATTGATGTCTGGATTTCCGATTCTGACGGGGGTTCGATGTCAATACCCCTATAGGACCTGCGCATCTCGTTTAGTTGGGGCACTTCAGCACTCTGCTCAACTGAATCCTCATTTAGCAGGGCACAAAAATGGTCCTTCCATCTACGAAGCTGATCCTCAATTGATACCAAAAGTGTGCCATCCACATCCATTACAGGATGATTGGTGTTGTTTTTTTTCCCGATAACATCTTTGGCTATTTGGTACAATTCCCGGATATCTCCTCTTCTGGCAGCGATTTCCGCATTATCTGCGAGTCCATCTACCTTCACCCTCTTGTCACGTCTCACACAGCGATAGACCATCTTATGTGCAATGCGGTACTCTCTTCGCAAGTCAGCCTTTCGTTGAACATCTGCTTCGGCATTTATTTGGATTTTCAACGATTTGCGAAGTTCGATCTTATCCCAGGTGTCTTGGGATATCCAAGAGTCTCTACGTCTCGTTCGTTTGGGTACAGTTTCGGATCCAGCCTCCATAAAAACACTTTTAATTTCACCCCACATCTCATCAATTGTTGAATTCTGGATTCCGTTTAATGACGAGGCTCTGTCGTTAAGGGTGGTGACATAGTTTCGACATATGTTGGGGTCATTTAAAGCATTCGTAATGAATTTTGAGCTCCTTGCTGCATCCTGCGCTGGTTTTTGTACGGCAGCGGTTCGTAGTTTGAGACTCATCAGAACCAAATGGTGGTCGCTTCCCACATCGGCATTTCTTATACTGCGGACATCACACATAGACTTCCTCCATCGCTGCTGAATCATGATATGATCAATTTGGTTTTCGGTTTGACCATCCGGATGCACCCAGGTAATTTTGTTGCACGTCTTGTGCTTAAATACAGTCCCACCTATCACAAGACGATTCGCGTTACAAAAGTCGACAAGCAAGTCACCATTTTCATTCCGTGACCCCACGCCATTTCTTCCCATCACGCGTTCCAGTCCGTAATTGTCTGAACCGACTTGGGCATTAAGGTCTCCCATAACGACTATGATGTCGGCTCTCGGAACACTACTGTAAACCGAGTTAAGATGAGTGTAGAACGCGGTTTTGTCTTCCTCGGTCGCTTCATTTGTGGGGGCGTAGCACTGAATAATTGTGACGTTACGAATTTTTGAACGAAACCTTGCTGTCATTAATCTCGCAGAAATGGGCGCCCAGGAGATCAAACTACGCCTCGCTTCTTCGTTCAACATAATTCCGACACCATGCAGTCTTTGGCCACCCTCTCTTTCATCTTCCCCGGAATACAGCATTCTCGTCTGTCCAGTGTCTGACCTGTATTCAGCTCTTCCTCTCCACTTAGTTTCGCTTATGCCCAGGATACTGATCTTTAGGCGAAGCATTTCACGCTCAACCTGCTCGTATCTACCATCGCTGTACAAGGATCGAACGTTCCATGCTCCGATTTTCGTACGTATGCGGTAGCCAAAAGTAACATTTGCGCTTCTTGAAAGACTTCTTCTATTTGTCAACGATTCATTTATTATTATGGCGTCTTGATTGACGCTCGTACATGAAAGATGCCGCACCCCCAAATCCGATGTGCGGTTTACTGCAACCGAAGCTACAGAAGGATTTTCTATAAAAAGATTACCTCTTGGGGACTCATTTCCATTTGTTGTCATAATTCATGTATTTGCATATATCCTTCCACCATGGTGTTTTCCGAGATATGATTAATAACATACATAAGCTCAGATTTGACAGGCACACCCGCCTTTTGTATGGTCAAACACATAACTGCTCGAGGCCGCCCACTATGGGAAAACAGACGCCTTTTGTAGCCGCCCAATATGGGTTACAGACGCTGCTGCCGTTGGCCTTTTACCAAAAAAAAAAAGCTCCTCCGCCACCAGACTATCATGCCGTTGACCGCTACCTGCAGTTCATCCGTCTTAAGGGGGCTTTTAACCATCCCAAGGACAAGTTTGTGCCCTGACCAGCAACGCTGGGTTGTCTGCTTATCCCGGCATCCATTCGGTCCCCCTGCACGTTAGCGTTACCCGCCCTCTACCACGCGGAGGTGTGCATAGGGATTTTCCTAAATATGCCCAAACGTGGTATTTATGCAGGTACCTTGATAAAAGGCCAAGTGCCATAAGGCCAAATTGAAAAGTTTGCCCTTAAGTCACTTTCCAAAAGCGACTTAATGCCAAGTTTTAAGAGTTGGCCTTATGTCGCTTTTACAAAGTGACATAAGGCCAAATTTGTTTGTGACTTAAGGCCAAACATAAAATGTTTTGTAAAAAAAAAATTAATTAATGGAAAAGAAACTTTGCATACACCCAACCTCGCACCCACCCCAAATCCTATCGTGAGCCCAAGCAGGGGGGTTACATACCTCACTGTTTATTGCGAATTTTTAAATTTCACAAACCTAATAAAACCTCTCCTTTATTTGGTTTGTGAAATATAAAAATATTCAAATAAACAGTGAGGTATGGATGCAACCCTCCTGTTTGGGCTCACGATAGGATTTGGGGTGGGTGCAAATTTGGATGTATGCAAAGTTTCTTATGCATTTAAAGAAACTGGATTTAATGAAATTTTCCAATGAAAAAATAACAGGTACGCTAGTATTAAAAGTGACACAAGGCCAAATTGGCCTTATGTCACTTTGTAAAAGCGACACTCTTAAAATTTGGCTCTATGTCACTTTTGTTAAGTGACATAAGGCCAAATATTCAAATTTGGCCTTATGTCACTTGGCCTTATGTCACGGCACCATTTATGCATTTATGGCAATTTATTATTATTTTTTTTTTATTTATTTTTTTATTTATTTTTATTTTATTTACTCAATTGATCATGCTTTACACTTTAAGATACAATATCTTATAAAATAGTGAAAGCTTCATAGACGATATAACTAATGTATTTTCTTAAGGCTAGTCTATAAGGAAAATATTAAAAATCAAGGTAAAGATAATTCAAAGAGAAAGTTAAATTAATCATTATAAATGTATCTATTTCAATAATTCAAATGTTATAAATAGATTCATTATCCTATAGAAAGAAATATTGTTAAGTGAAAAGTTAACTGCTAATTAGAAAACGAATTTGAAAGAAGTTAATTTAAAGTTCGTTGCTTTAGTTCTTTTTTAAACAAGAAAACATTATTCATTCTTCGAATGTAACGTGGAAGTGAATTCCAGAGGTGAATGGCGTAGATAAAAAACTGTCGTGTTGAAGTAAGGCAAGTGTGTCGTAAAGTATTTATAATGTTGGATCTATTGGATATTCCAAACTGTATTTATGTATTGAAGTTGATTAAGAGTCCGTTACTTTCTATGAAAATTGATTATGAAACTCATTTTAGCAATATAACAATTTTTTTCTATTTCTAACAAACAAAAACTAATTTTTAACTAATTTTAATATCCTCTCTATAAAAATAGCTTATATCGGAAT
Source organism: Dasysyrphus tricinctus (assembly GCA_963921185.1). NCBI lineage: Eukaryota > Metazoa > Arthropoda > Insecta > Diptera > Syrphidae > Dasysyrphus > Dasysyrphus tricinctus. The sequence continues at coordinate 72,908,156 of OY992532.1, read as the reverse complement.
AACATAAGAAATTAAATTTTTAAAAACAGCTTACGTCGTTATAAGATGCCAGTGAACTAAAATTTTGATTTGCAATAACCGCTTAAGTGATGTAAGCGAATGAGAGTAAATTATTTAAATAAGCAATAACAGCTTAAAACACGTTTTTGGCAATAACTATTGCAAATTAGTTTATTTATAAACAAAAAAATGTTTATTTATTAATAGTAAAACTATATTTTAAAAATATGTATCAATTTGTTACATAGATGGTCGGAATTTTTTCAAATCTCAAATTGAAAGTTTAAAGTGCATTTCCCAAAAAGTTAATTTTCAGACTTAAGCGGTAATTGCTTGTGACCCATAATCTCTTCAACATTTGAATCTGCTATTTTTATATGGGATATAGGTAGATATTCTAAAAGACAAGTTTTGGATTCCAGTAGGAAAATGTTTGAGATTTTAATATAGGGATACAAATGGGACCCACAATTCTCTATGTCTGATGCACCTTGATCTTCAGACTAAACCACATTTAAGCCATTTGTCTTCAAATTTTTAACTTGAGATTTGTTTGTAATCCCCTAGCGGAAAAATTTACTTTTTATTTTATAGTCTTAAAATAACAGAATATTCGATATACCTAACCAATAGAGAGAAAAACTGTTACTAAGGTTTTTTTGATTTTCCATTTTCTTATCAATCAAAATTTATACGCAAAAGTTCCCTTAAAATGTAAATAATTTTGCATAATAAAATTTGAAAAAAAAAAATTGGATACAAAAATAAACAATATAACTTTTTTTTTAAAATTCAATACATATTTCATACACAGGCTAGTGATTTTTTTTAAATAATTTTTTAAATGAATATTTATTTCCTAATCAATAGGTAGTCAAAATAATTGACGCACGAAATTTAATTTTTTTAATGGAACAAAAAGTAAAAGTAGAACTACCAAAATTAAGGAAAAAAAAATTCGAGATATAGAAACTTCGATTTAAAGAAATGAGACAAAATTTTTAGTTTTACTGCCTTATTACAATATGTACGAAAAAAATGATTTTTGAATCCTTAAGAAATCGGAAGCCATTCGTTGACATACAATTTGGGGACAATCTTGTCAACACTATCATATTTAAGAGTTTTTTTTCTCATTGAGGTTTTTTCGTTTCATGAAGTTTCAGCATTTTATTTGTACTCTGTTCTTTGGTATAGTGCAAAGTGTACCTTGAGGTAAACCATTTTTATGGCCACATTTTTCTTTTTAACACCTCTCAACTAAGGTGCTTTTATTTTCTTCCTCACATTCAAATTTTTTAATTCCTTTTTTTCCAACTAAGAAATTTGAAAATAAAGCTAAGATCTTATGCACATATAAAAGTTTTAGCTCAATCGAAACGAAGATCAAATGAAACACTGAGCACAGCCAACTATTTTAATCATAAGAGACTTCAAACGCAATCTCAAAAACTTGAAATGGAGAGAAAGAGTTACAAACGTTTGAATTATGGAAGTTCGACTGTATGGAAAATATTTTTTTAAGAAAACCACACTTTCGATTTAAATTTTGTTTGCATGTTTGCAGTTGTATTTACTCAATTAGTAAATCATTTTTAAAAAGTTTTATTAAGTTTGATTTAACCTTATCTAATTGTATTTAATTTTGTTTTATTTTGTTCTATTTTATTTTATTTTATTTTATTTTATTTTATTTTATTTTATTTTATTTTATTTTATTTTATTTTATTTTATTTTATTTTATTTTATTTTATTTTATTTTATTTTATTTTATTTTATTTTATTTTATTTTATTTTATTTTATTTTATTTTATTTTATTTTATTTTATTTTATTTTATATAATTTCATTTTAT